>JBBPBP010000004.1:2067945-2100850 GCA_037974735.1 Cicer chorassanicum
ACTTGAATTAAAAAATATCAATAAATTCGATTATTTTCTTAAAACTTTTTTTAGTAAATATCTATCAAAAACCAATAAACACACATACATATTCACTTAAATTGTATTTTAATAAATAAAAATAAAACACAAAACCTCTAAAATTACAGTGAAATTAAAATAAAAGGTAAATTAATTAGTATTTTTTAATTCATTCGACTAAATTATCATTTTACACATTACGATTTATTTATTCATTTGTTTTTGTTTGGAATTAAAGAGTATAAACATTTTTAAAAAGAAATAAATTGTAGAAGAAATTTCTATGAATTAAAGTGTAACTTTCTTACCACTAAAGAGAATATATATTATATATACACATGAAATTTTCCTTATTTTGTCGTTTCCCAATGTTGAATGGATATTTTGAAATTGACTGTGACTTAATAAAATAGTAAGTTTCATTGGATGTGAGTGATGGCCATTAAACTATTTTTTTTCCCTCCTCTTTCCCCTCCATCTTCGGCTATACCATCCCAAAAAACTTTGACGACGGTGACAGTTCAGTGAACACCACACCCAATCCATTCCCCTTCGTTCGCCATGCTTCGCAAACTATCATCCTCTATCGAGCTACCCTTATCCCACCCAATCTACCTCATTTGGGGCTCCAACACCGGTGTCGGCAAAACCTTAGTCTCCGCCGGTATCGCCGCCTCATCTCTCCTCTCTTCCCCTTCCCCCGTCAAATTTCACTACCTCAAGCCTCTTCAAACCGGCTTCCCTTCCGACTCCGATGCCCGCTTCGTCTTCAACACACTCCGCCATCTCCGCAACCGCAAAAATCTCTTTTCTCTTTCCGCCTCAAACTGCGTTCTCAATGTCCCTCCAGCATCCACGGACCGCGCAAAGGAGAACGATCGGTTCGTCGGCGAAGCAGGTTCTGGCTCCTCGGAGTTGATATGCAAGACGTTGTATGCCTGGGAAGAGGCTGTGTCGCCGCATTTGGCTGCTGAGAGGGAAGATTTCGTTGTGAAGGACTCGGTGGTGCTGGAATCGTTGCATCGGTGTTTTCGTGAGTTGGTCGAAAGTGGTGTTGGTAAGGAAAGATCGGAAGTTATGTGCGTCGTGGAGACTGCCGGTGGAGTTGCCAGTCCAGGTCCTTCTGGTTCACTTCAATGTGACTTGTATAGGTGTGTATTTTAATCTTGCAATTTTGTAGAAATCATATGCGGATTTTGTTTTCATGGAAATTTTTTAGAATCTCGACGTGTTTTAATAGACTCATTTGACCTTATCTAAAACTTTTGTGGAAAGCTTATGAAAGCAACTTAATGTTTATATTAAACAATTATTTTTATGACTTATTTTAGTAGTTTTTGAGAAAAATTATTTTTTGACTTATTTTTTAGAAAAGTGATTTTTAGTAGCCTTGGACAAATATAAAGCAACTTATTTATTAAAAAATCTCTAACAAATAATTTCGAAACTATTGAATGTCATTTTTTTTTCCTAATCCTTACCGACGGACACTATATATAAGCACTTTTATAATAAACAGTTTAAGTAATCTGATTATCCAAACTGAGACTATGTATCCAGGTGCCTAAAATTTTGATGGGTTTTCCATTTAAGTGTTAATTTTCAATGATTACGGAGGTTGCCTGCCAGTTTGTTTAAGTTTGATCTTATTTTTCTAACAATTCATCTTCTGTTTGATCCATGTTAACCTTTGTCAGTGTGTAAATATAATAATGGGAATTTCATGCTTAACTGCTAATATTTAGCCATTTGGGCAAAGGAAGCAAACATATTACATACGTGGTATTATCCGGCACTGTTGGTGTAAAAGTGGTACACGTGGCATAAATTTACACTATATGTGGTTTTTTTCCTTCAGTTAAATATCTTCATTCTGCCATTTTCTGTCAGGCCATTCCGTATTCCTGCAATTCTAGTTGGAGATGGCCGGCTAGGAGGTATTTCTGGAACAATATCGGCTTATGAAAGCTTGACACTTCGCGGTTATGATGTTGTTGCTATTGTTTTTGAAGATCACGGTCTTTTAAACGAGGGTCCACTATTGTCTTACGTGAGAAACAAGTAAGCTTGATTGTACTTGTTACTATCAAACTAGTATTTCATTTCTGCTCGTGACATGGGATACAAAGGATTACAATGCGTGTTCCTTTTCTATGTGTTTTTGGTAAAGCAGACGAATTTGTAATGAATTTGTAGTAATGAGAAGTTTTGGTTAAGCAATAACCTCCAAATACTAAACAAAGCATTGGAATTCAATTAAATTAATTAGTATGCCATAAAGGAAACATTGCAATTTACTTCATTAAATAAAAGAAAAGGGTTGAGGATTTATGCCAAATGTTTAGTCACCTCAAGCATGAATTGTTTCAGCAGTTTTTAATTTTTAGAAGTTTAGTGAAGTGGTAGGCATTGAACAAGTTCCGCTAAAATCTTGTTGGGCAGTCTGCATAACTACCCATAATGACCATGTGGTTGATTTATACAACCAAATAAATGTACCCTGCAATTGAATGCTGATAGTACATACTCCGAGTCCAGCAGGTAAGCATGTGTCAGGGTTGCCTTTCTTTAGGATGTAGATACCATTTTGAAAAATAAGAGAATAGAAAGCATGTGATAAATCTGTGTTTCAATGGCATAGCGGATGGCTATTACTATAGTATGTCATAAATACAAGAATTTACAATTGCCCTAATTACTATATTTGCATAATAGTATAGAGCAAAGTATCATCTCGTAATTTCACGCATACAAACATCTAAAGTTCTTCCATAGCTGCATTTATGCTTCAGCCAATTAGTTATCTTTTCAGTTTTGACTTTTCTGCTGCTTTGCAAATTGTTTGCTCTTCGTGCTTATATAAAACTGTTATTGATGACTTCATGTAGGGTTCCTGTTTTAGTGCTTCCACCTGTTCCGAAAGATCCATCAAACGACCTAATGGAATGGTTTGAAGGTTCTCATGATTTATTTAGTAATCTAAAGGAAATAATGCTATCTGCTTATTTTGAGAGAATCAAGAAGTTGCATGAAATGCCAAGTAAAGCAAGAGATATCATCTGGTGGCCTTTCACTCAACACAAACTTGTACCAGATGGAGGGGTCACGGTGATTGATTCACGCTGTGGTGAAAATTTTGCTGTCTTCAAGGTTTGTTTCGAGTAAAGTCTTTATTTATTTACATAATTAATTTATCTTTTTTTTTTTAATTATAAATTTCTTAATGCATTCTATGTTGAGCTACTGCATTTAGTGTCTACTTTGGAATTATATTCAAAAGTTTTATACATTCAGTTATTCATGTGTTTTATATGCTGCCACTTAAATGGAACATCCCACGATTTTTTTTATAGGCTCAGAAAACAGAAGTCATAGCACCACTTTTTGATGCATGTGCTAGTTGGTGGACTCAAGGACCTGATGCTATATTGCAGGTCATCCTCATTTTTTTAGTGTTTAATTCTGTTATGCGAACTATTAATAATCACATTAATTGTTTGATTGAGGGATATATACTAAAATATGCTATTCTTCCTTTCTTTAATTGTTGGATATAGTTGAAAAATTATTCCCTCTATCCTTTTAAGTTTAAATGCTTTAACAATTCATTTAACTCAGTTTAAATGCTTTAACAATTCATTTAACTCAACAATAGGGCTGAAAATGAGTAGTGTCGAACTCAGTTAAGCTTTACTAGATAAGATTCAACTTCAAACTCGACTTGACTTTGACATGAATCTTTTTTTCAGCTGAAACTCGACTCCACTCAAGCTCACAAATACTTTTTTCAGCTTGTTAGCACTTAGCACCAATCACATGAATCAAAAGTAAAAATAAAAGTTGTTTACCACTCTAGCTCGATTCCGCTCATTAGCAATTTACTTTTTATTTTTTAGATAAAATGACTGATTAATTAAAAATATAAAATATATTATTTAAATACAATTTATTTGAAAATTTTCAAAAATTAAATATATTATTTATCTAGAAAGTTTAATTTATATATCACACATGTTCGTGAACAAAACGAGTCGTACTACACATAACTCAATTTTAGCTCATTTATTTAATGATTTAAATTTTCAGCTCATATGGTTCATGAACCAAGTTTTATAAATTTATTGTCAAGTTGAGTCTCAAACTATTTTCGAGTTGGTTTGGTTTATTGTCAGCCCTATTAAAAATATAGTTAAATGAGTTTTTAGTTCGTATAAAATTTCAAAATTATATTTTTGGTACCTGTAAAAAATTTCTTAACTTTTTTAGTCCTCTGTTTTCATTTTGGTCCTTGCTTTTAAGTTTACTTATGTATATCTTTCGAATTTTTGAATAATTTTTTGCAGTTATCTTTAGGACATTATAAACATTTCCTTTAGGATGTATTTGATTGGAGGTAGACGAAGAGGAAGCAAAATCCTTCCTAAAGCTCTTTTTGCTCTCCCTCCATTTTGGAGGGATTTGGAGGAAGAGGAGGTGACTAAAACAACTTAAAAACCATTTAACCCTCCCCTTGAAAGAAACGCAACCCTTTAAAATTCCTCCCTTCCTACCAAACACATCTCCTTCCCTTTCTCCTTTTCACTCCCCTCCATTAAAATCCCTCTCCTCCCCTCACCTCTGTTGAACGAAACAAACTCTTACATAAATTTAGAATTTTTGAACAAGGAATAAGTTATATATGAATTTTTAAGCTTTTTGATGTTTAAAAATTCATATTTAATTATCTTTTATTAAGAAATCTAAATTTATTCTTATAATAATATGCTAAACATACTTGCAAAAAAATCATTCAAATTTTTTAAGTGTACATGTTTGACTTAAAAGCAGGGGCAAAAAATTGAAATAGAAAACTTTTGGGACTAAAAAGTTAAAAAATTTGTACAGGGACTAAAAACTAAATTCTGAAATTTTATAGAGACAAAAAAATTATTAAACCCTTAAGAATATGTACTGTGTTTTTACCCTAAAAAATGTATGTAGGTGGTTCCAAGCCGAAATAGAAAGGAGGATATGGAATAGGAATTTACCGAAATATATACTGTATTAGGCAGTTAGTAGCCAATGTAACCAACGTTTTAACCGATATGGAATGTATCAACGATACATTTTGATGAAATGTTATTTTATATCAACATTATGAATTGCATATTTAGATGTGGATGCCCCCATCATGATAGCATCTCTGTAGTGAAGTTTTCCTTCAATGTAATCTTTCCATTTAGGTGATTTCAGGCTGAGCTTGCGAGGGAGATGGGATACACTGCTGCAAGATTTGGGCATGTTATGTTCCCTGAAAATGTTCATGAACCAGCCTTGCATAGTGCTGAGCTTTTGCTTGATGGTGTTGGCAAAGGTTAGTTTACTGTCGTATTACTTTCATATTTAAACCTTTAAATCATCTAATAGGAATTTGCCATATGGTTCCCATTCTTAATAGTTTTAATGTTTGATCTGAAAACTGATCTTAGGGCAATTTGAACTTTGAATATATTGGTTACAATTTTGCTTTTCAATTTATTCCTAGTTCCTATTGCTACACGATGATGTTATTGATATGCAATATTGTGAGCAGTTTGCAGTTCTTAAAATTTCAGTTTGATGTTTTACCAGGCTAAAGTTTTTGCAGGTTGGGCTTCTCGAGTATATTTTTCAGACAACGGATCTACAGCAATTGAAATTGCTCTAAAGATGGCATTTCGTAAATTTTCACTTGAACATGGACTTATTTTTGACAGTCACGAGGATGCTACAAATGAAAGATCCACTGAGCTTATGGTTGACACCTATACTCCTTTATTTAATATTTTCTGCCTCATTGTATTGAGTTCAATCTTGATCTGAGGCTGGTAGTCTATAAAGTATAAAGCAATGCTCTAGTTTGCTTTTAATGCAAAAGAAGGGGGAAAATGGCATGTGGTAGTTAGTATTAATATTTAATAGTCAAGCCCTTTCTATGACTTGGGAGTTCAAAGTCACAGTTGGAAAACAAAAGTTGCAAAATTATTTGTCTAGACTCTGAAAATTTTCATTTTTTATTTAATACATTTTTATTATTTGCATGAGGTGTTGAAAGATGTGATAATAGAGCGCACGTAACTAATATAGTATATTAAAAATTTAATTTTTGATTATTCTTACGGTTGTGGCTCAGGCAGAATTGAATATAAGTAATTTGGTTTGTAACTTAGAACTGCTATCTATCTATGCTTAACATTACAACATGTCATGTAAAAGTCTTTCCTTTCTTCATGCACACTTATTTATCAAGCTTTTAGTTATTGTAGTGTTTTTTTCTTTGACAAATTGGCCTAATGTTAGATTAGCTATTCCTATTTATGTCATTAAATTTGTATGCAATAATTTTGTTCGGGCTCTATCTCCTGATAAGTATGTATGCTCAGGCCAACATTGCTGCATATGGCTGAAAAGTTGTCTAGCCAAGTTTCTGTTTGTAATAGGTTCTTCGGTGTATTGTTGATGTTTTTTCTGTTTGATGTCATTTCTTTTTTATTTTTATCAGTTTTCGCAGTTTTAGCATGAGAGGGGAAGATTTGAAGTCTATATGCTGCGATTGGCTTGAGAAAATGTTTTTGTTTTCAAGACCTTATCTCATTCTGTAGATTTAAAATTGGATATGGTTGTTTTTATGTTTTTTTTGTACTCCAATGATTTGATGATCCTATTTGTTCTATATATTACTGTGTGTGGTCTTCCTTTTCAGGTTGATATATATATATATATACACACACACACTTTCTCTCCAATAACTTTTCTTCTTTTATAGAAATTTAAAAGGAGGTCTAGAATTTTTTTTATGTGAATGTTATTAGTTTAGAAACAATTTTTCACTCAATTGGTTGATGAAGCCGTGATTACTTATTGGCCGCTCTTTGATAATTGTTAACTGATTTGATTGGTTAGTAACTCCTAAATTAGGAGTACATTTTTTTACAAAGAATTCCTTTTTTCTAATTTTCTTTCCCTGATATGAAATCTGTATTATGATCATCTTGATAATAATCTGGCTGTATTTTCAACTCATGTTAGGAAAAAGTTACGTCTTCTTTAAGGTGTCATACAAATATTGTAATGGTTTAACTGCAAGTCTCTCATGTCTTCTGGATCGAGGAAATAATGCTGTGTATTATTCGGAGTTGACTTTATTCTTTTTAATTTATGGCAGACTGCGACATTATCATGTTATTCACATTTAAGCTTTACTTTCCAAGTCGATATATATGTATTTTAACATTCTTCAAAAATCTAGTATATGTGGGATAGAAAGACATATAACCTTTTAAAAAATAATTTCACCTTATGAAATACGCGCATTTGTTGATGCTTATGCTTTGTTGATTCAATTATTTCAGGTTCTTGCACTTCAGAGATCTTATCATGGCGACACCTTGGGTGCTATGGAAGCACAGGCACCATCATCTTATACAGGCTTCCTGCAGCAACCATGGTATGGACATCGCTGTCTACCTTATACTTGAGAAGCAACATAAACTAATAAAAGGTGTTGGAAACAGTGTTTTAAAAACCGGACTGGACGGGCCGGTTGGACTGGTCCAACCGGGAACTGGAGAGGTGACCGGTTTGAGCGGCTATGACTCAGTAAAACCAGCTGAAACCGAACTGGTTTTGAGAAAAAAAATAGTTTTAATTAAAATCAAATAAGCTGAAAAGTGGCAGCACTGGGGTGTTGATCACATATCCTAGCAAAGTAAAGACCTTTGCTGACCACTAAGCTATTTGCTGCTGATATTAAACTGACGCCTTAAATAATATATATAGCAAACTTATTAAAACTATCGTTTTATTTTTTTTGACAACACCAACTATCATTTATGTATTTATTTGATTAAAATAAATTGATTTTTCTTTTTGATAGGATTAATTATTTTGTAAGTGTCATTCTTTTTAGAAAATTTTTAGACACTAAGTTATCTTTCACTCTAGTTGAATATAAAAATAACTTTTTATAAAGACCAAGACATATGACCAAGTGATTTGAGTTAATCCGGTTCAGTCATGCGGTTTGACTAGTGACCTCATGGTTCAACCGGTGACCCGGTGACTCCATATCCTTACCAAGTCGATGACCGAGCCCGGTTTTTAAAACACTGGTTGGAAATGGACAAAAATAGGCACAAACTTCTGTTTAGCTTAAGTCATATTGGTAGTTTTATATATTTTATTTTAAAATTGAAGTTCTTCATGCTTCATGTGTAAGCATTTCAAAATCTTGTCCCATGTTACATTTTGTTTGTGAATTCTGATACTGACGTTATAAATTATTTCTTAGAGCATATTTTCCTTATATTTCGAGATTACTGTCTGGGAATGGGAGTTTACAACACCTAGCTAATGCTCATGTATCCTTTCTAAGCTTCAACTTCAATTTCATAGGTACACTGGAAGAGGTCTCTTTCTGAATCCTCCTTCTGTCTCTATGCACAAAAATAAGTGGAGCATTTCCATTCCTGAAGAGTTTCAGTGGGAAAATCTTAAACTTGAAAGTATCAGTAAGTTAAAAAATTTCAACTTTAACTCTTTGGTTGGTTACTGTTTAGAATGTCATAATTTTATTTGCTGACACTTTCACAGCCTTTGCTACACGTGACGAAATATTTCACAGGGGCAGAGATAATTCTGAGCTTGCTCCAGTTTATTCATCTTACATATCCAAAGTATTATCTGAGTTTAGAGGGTCGAGCAAAATTGCAGCATTGATTATGGAACCAGGCAAGATATTTTATATTACTCCTTTTTTGCAGATTATATGTCAACTTAAACTATCTCCTTCTGTACTCAAATAATACAATCCTGTAAGTTATTAGTCATGTGCATGGAGCTGAAGAAAAAACTGCCCACTTAACTCCTTCACCGCGAAGACTTCTTTTGTAAACTATGGCCACATTAGTGCCGTTTCCTTTGTGAAATGTGAATTAAATACTGCATTGGGTGGTTCTAGCCTTCTAGGTCTTCCACACAGCAAAAGTGTTTTCTTTTTCTTTTTTTTGGATCCTATAAGCTGTCCTCTTTCTGAAGTTTGTTTCAGCTACCTTATAGATCTTCTAATTCAATTTAACTGCACCTTTTCCTGAGATTGATCATCTAGTCTGAGGCCTGAATTTTTTTTGTAGTCATACAGGGTTCTGGTGGAATGCATATGGTGGATCCACTTTTTCAGCGTGTACTTGTTAATGAGTGTCGAAGTAGAAAAATTCCAGTTATTTTTGATGAGGTTTTTACTGGTTTTTGGCGTTTGGGAGTAGAGGTGATTTCCCTAATGACTTTTCTCTTTTCTATTTTTTATAAAAAAAGTACTTTATTTTCTTCATTTATTTGATTAGGATTGTATATTTCTTCTCACAGACTGCAGTGGATCTAATCCACTGTAAACCTGATATAGCTTGCTTTGGGAAGCTGATGACTGGTGGGATAATACCTTTGGCTGCCACCTTAGCAACAGAGGCTGTATTTGATTCATTTATTGGAGAATCGAAGGTATATATATTTTTTGGGTGGTTTTCTTTCTGTGTGTTGACTAGACACGGAAACTGCTGTTGGTTTCATCTGCTATTGCTAGTTACTTTCCATCCTAGCCGTGTATCATTTGATGAAATTATTTTGTTAATCTCCACCTTCTTGATTTGTTCATCAACCCATATAGACTATTAAGCAGAAGGGAATGATTGGGTTACACATTCTCTGTTGTGGATTTTTTATTGCTGCTATACAACAGATTTACAAAATAATGCCTGAGAACATACTGCACTATTTCTTGTGGCATAGATGGTGATTGTCTTTTACAACTAATTTTTTTGCATAAATTTTTTTTGGATTGTGCTGATCTTTATTAAAATTCTGTTGTAGTAGAAAGAAAATGCAATCGATCATGGTTGTTCTACTCTTTTTAGTTTCAACTGTATTTGGATATTTGACATACCATTTTCGTCCTACCTGTATTGTGTGTTTATGCAAAGCAAAGTTCTTTGGTAGCGCTTTGATAGCATAATAAAATGATTATCCTCTTGTTCTGGTTAGCTCAAGGCCCTTTTGCATGGACATTCTTACTCTGCACATGCTATGGGCTGCATGGCTGCTGTCAAATCAATTAAATGGTTTAAAGACCCTTTTTCCAACCCTAACATCACTTCAGAAGGAAGATTACTTAAGGAGGTATGATTGCTTTACTTTTTGTTTTCCCTCAAGTTGTTAGTTTCTTAATTCATAATATATAAAAATCCAAAAGAACATATTTCATGTATATTTTCATAAGAACATATATTTAATCTATATTTTGTTGTAGCCGTTGCAAAAAAAAAATCTATATTTTGTTGTAGTATTCGAGGGTTTGAGGATTGTCCTTTGTTCTATAAAGAATAAGGGTGGACTACACCAGCCATTTTTTCAATTTTTGTCTTTTATGTAGTAAAATATTTGTTCTTTAGTTGTTCTTACCATATATCATCCGCTTCTTTATTTATGAGTGCATCATTTTGCTCAACAAAAAGTACCAGTTCAAGGAATTAATAAAAGTAAACGTCTCACATAATGAAATTATTTCTTGGAATTTTTTATTGACAATAAACTTCTTCGCTGATTGTTACATTAAATTCTGTGTTGCCGCCTTAGTAGAGTACTAGAGTTTGTCATTTTTCACTATTCGAGTTTTTTTTTACAGCACTATACAGCAATATTTTGATCTAGTTTTTGTTGTTCATTTTCAGTTATGGGATGATAAAATGGTTCTCAAGATTTCGTCACACTCTGCAGTTCAAAGAGTAGTTGTGTTAGGAACTCTGTTTGCCTTGGAATTAAAAGCAGAAGGCGATAATGCTGGGTATCATTTCATCATCGTTCTCCCTTGCTCCTCATATTTTAATAATTTTCTGCACCTCATATTTTAATAATTTTCTGCAGCTCATATTCTGAAATTCCTTTGCTAGGTAGCTTGATTAGCATTATGTATAATTGTCATGCTGAAGTCAGCATAAACTTTATAATTAACTTCAAAAACGAAAAAAAAATCAAATTAAAGGGCGGTTGCAAGTGATATTCTTATTTAAATACTTGATACCTAGTGTTTATACTGCTTTGCTTGCGGGAAGCTGCCTTTAATACTGTAGTTTTGGTCGTTGTAAGGGAAAAATGTAGTTTTGTTAATTGTGATGCAATTCTTTGGTTCATTGGGGGTGCCATAATTGATGAAGTTAGTGCATTAAATTATTGAAAAGTTCTTCGTCTAAATTATTGGTTTTGTTACAGGTATGGATCATTGTATGCAAGGCCCCTTCTTCAGAAACTTCGGGAAGATGGTGTATACATGAGGCCTCTTGGTAATGTTATATATCTCTTGTGTGGACCCTGCACATCTCCAGAAATTTGCAATCAATTACTCGTCAAACTCTATGAGAGGCTTGAAGAATTTGATGGATGCAAGAATTGATAATTCTGTGCATTAGCTAATAAAAAGGTTTAGCATGCGTTTGTTTTCACAATCAATTTTCCATTCACCATGCATATATTCAAACGAGCTCTTACCATGTGTACTATTGATTGTAGCTTAGGTTTCTCATTTTGTTGGGAGAAAGGTACGTACTAAGTGATATGATAATTAGTACCGATATACTGTGAACACTTGAGTATAGTTTTATATTCAACAAATTTGATTTACTCTACGTATCTATGATTTGAGCTTGATATTGTTATTGATCGTAAATTTACATTGTGTAAAAAAAATGTAAATCAACATTTTTTACAACTCAATTCTCATAAAAATGGACTTATTTTTTATTTTGAAAACGGGAGTTTTTATTTGTTTGTGTTTAGTATTAGTATGCAATTTATTTTTTTACGCATGGATAACAATAATTACGTGGATCCTTGTGAAAAGAAACAATAATAATATTAATAGCTCAACAACGTGTTTTTCTAACTAGATTTATCACATTGCTTATTGTTTTTTCTTGACAAAAGAAGTGTTTTTAATTAATTGATTTATGTACAAGTATAGTAGTTAGAAAAACAAGCAATAATGATTTTGGGAGAGGTAAACCTCTTAAATAGATCTCAGTACCACATGAATTAATTTTTGTAGTTATGTGAGGGATAACTTCATTTATAAAAATAAATAAATTAAATAAGTGATAGTTTTTGATTCCTGTAATGAGAGGGGCTATTTTTCATAGACTATAATCGTAGTGTCGTTTGTGATCTATGATTTCATTTTTCTAAGTATGGAAGGTGAAGTTTCGTTTCAATTGGGTATATCATGGCTTACATTACAGGGGAGAATATTTGGGTTCTATTAACTATTTGAACATTTTTAAATATTGTTTCTTTTGGAATTTAGATTTAATGATCCCCCATTGGTAGGATTGGTGGAAGAATTACTATGAGAAAGAGGGACTTTGACCGGAATTCATAGCGATGCCAGTTGTGATGTCTCTTGGTGGAGGTGTTGACGGTCAAGTCAATATTAAGATTGAGATGAGGGAGAAATACTTGGAATATTGGGTCAACTTCTTTAGAAATACAGAAATAAATATGTTTCTAGTTTAAAACAAGTTGTTAGATACACAAAAAAAAGGTTAAAACAAGTTTGTAAGTTGAGTTCTTAAACATATCAATTATAGTTGTTTTACTAATTTTGAATACTTTTGAAAAAGTTTGGGAAACATAGAGCGAAGAAAGCGAGACGTGTTGTTAATTATTGTTACATTAAATACAAAACATCAATCATCCCAAAAAGAAAGCGAAGAAACAGAGAGAAAACAAGAAAAAAATGAAGGGTTTAGTGTGGAAATGGAAGGAGGATTGATTGTTGTTTGGGTTGTAGATCTAGGAGAGTGGTTTGGGTTTAAGAAGAAACTGTTGTTCTGGGTTTCAAATTTTAAAAAGAAGATGAAATGAGTTTGGATTTGATAGAATGATCTATGTTTATGGGTTTGGAATTTTGAGAGTCTTCTACACTTATTCTGGGTTTAGATTGTTAAGAAGACTATGATTTTTCTTGATTTATTATTTAAAATAATTGCTTTCTATTAATATTAAATTTTTAATATTACAAAAATGCACAATCAGTTTTGTTAATACAGTTACAATCTGTTAATTGGTGTCATGCCAACACAAATTAGCCACTTCAGTGTTCATAAAGGATTATTTTAACTTTTTTTTTTTTAAATTGCAATGGTATAAATCAAAAAAATGTTTTTATAAAAACCAAAATCAAAATGACTCATTTATATTTATATAGACAAATACATATTATATTTAAACCGTAAAATATTTATTTTTGAAAACTTAGTAAAACAATCAATTTTGAATGCTTTTATGCATAGTTTAGTTACAAGTATTTACCGTACTAGTACTAAGTTTGAATGCTTTTGAAATAGTTACCAAATGATTTTGTAATGCATGTGAATCCTTGTCTTCCTTTCACAGTTTCATTTGACATTTTTGTTGTTTCATGAAACCGTCCACGTCAATCCGATTACCACACATCACGACAATGTAACTCAAGATGTACAGCAGCTTACCGTTCGTTCCTTAGTGGAAGACAAATGTGGCCACACAAAAAAGGGTCCCAAAAATTCTAAGGGCAGAGAGAGTGAGTTGCAGGAATAACCATTTTTAGTATTCGAAAAACGAGACGTTAATTATTGTTACATTAAATACATTGCTTAAATGCAATTTCTTATGTTTTACTTCAATCTTGTTCAAGTGGGCATGCTTACTCACATCTTGTCAGGGGCATCGGTCAATACTCTTTCCCTGCCCCCACATCCAGCATACTGGGATTAATTTTATTCATCCTATAATTAATTTCATAAGGAATAATTTAATTTATTCTAGATCCAACCTCTTCTATATGTATTATATACATCACTTTTTATATGTTATTCTTCATTTTATATTTATAAAAATAAAAATAAATTAATTATTAACAAGAATAATTTAGTAAAATCAATAATTACTTTCTTTCATTTATAAATAAAAAAATATTTATACTTTATACTTTTTATCTAAAATTTGTAAAAACAAACAAATATAACTATTTTTTAGAAATAGAAAATACATCTATCTCTAAAAAGTTGGCATATTTGTTCGTGATGAAGTGTAACGCTTTTCGCTTTGTCCTCAGCTTTCCTTTCATTTCCTTCCTCTAGTTCTACAAAAATGGGTAAATGATTGTATTTATTTCACTAACGACAAAATAAAAAAGTAGTGATGCAAATATAAAATTTCAAGTGACGTGATCGGAGTCGTGTTCTATAGTGACGTGTCAAGGAGTTATCCAATCTAGTCGAGTAAACGTACGGCCAAGATTACCCCTTTACTTAAAACGATCAAAACACAATTGTTGTTCCTTCCTTGATGAATAAAAAAACATTGAACCGTGCTCCCCAATGCAGGTGATAATTCCTCCATAAGATGAAAGTTGCCATAGTAGACCACAAACTGAATTCCATGACTTTCCAACTCAGGCAAATCCATTACAAATAATCGATTTTCTAGCTCTATCTCTCTCCAAACACTGCTAATTTTTCTCTCTCTCAGGTAGTAACACCGTAACTGTACATCCCCGTCGCTTTCCCGCTTTTTGTTTTTTTTTTCCTTTACTCATTTTTCTTTAAATTTTCACTTCGACGAAAAAATATCTTGTTGTCTTAGTGCGTTACAGTTCGTTTATGATACTTTTGTTTTTAGCTCGAATTCGTTGCTATATAATAGTATTGCTTATTGAGTTTTCGTGAGTCTATTATTTGAAGGTTTTCGTGAAATTCGTGTTTAATTTGTTTGTTATCATGTTGTTCTAGATCTGTTGTGAGTTTTGTAGCTGTTAGGGTTTCATTGTTTCCTTATTAATTTTTTATGTTTAGAGTTAGGTGATAATGGTGACTTTTTTATTTATAGTTTTTTGAATATGATTGGGTATTTGGTTTTCTAGGGTTAAACTGTTGGAGAGTGTATATGCAGAGACCAACCACCGACGGAATTAGTATGGGGAAAAGGACTCTG
Organism: Cicer chorassanicum; assembly: GCA_037974735.1. NCBI lineage: Eukaryota > Viridiplantae > Streptophyta > Magnoliopsida > Fabales > Fabaceae > Cicer > Cicer chorassanicum. Next base: position 2,083,000 of record JBBPBP010000004.1, read on the forward strand.
GAGAGTGGTGAAGATGATCAGCCAGAACGGAAGAGGCCTGCTCTTGCAAGGTAATTGCAGCTCTTTATTCCATTGCTACTGTGCTTCTATGAATTTGCTTTGTTTAATCAACCTTTTTAGTGTATGTTGGCTCTGTGGTGACAAAATTTGATTTTGTTAAATTGCTTCTAGTTAATATTGAGTTTAATGTAAACTGAGTATGTTTGAATACATTCCTGTACAGTGAGTTGAACAATAAATTTGAGGGTAAACATCAAATTTAATGTCCAAACTCCAAAGCTCTAAATTCTAGCTTCAAGTTAAAATCATGAAGCTAAATTATTTTTACTTGAGCACATTCAAGCATATTAAAATCAATTTTACTAGTACTTCTCAATTCATGGGTATTTTAATTTCAATTTTATCACTATTTTACACTAGTTAGTCATTATGAGAAAATGGTATTTTGGGAGTGGGTAGATATGCTGGATTGCTGGCGCTATTTCTTATTAAACCGGCAAACATCAGTTTGTAGTGAACTCAGTTGGAAGCAGGTGAAAGGAATGTCATTGACACTGTTACTGCAATTACACAATCTGCTTACTTTCGGAGATATTTTGTTCTGTTGGATATATCTCTATTGAGTCTATTCCTAATATTTACTGCTAACTTGTTCTACTGATGGATATGTTTTGCAGTGTAATTGTTGAAGCTCTCAAGGTGGACAGTTTGCAGAAGCTGTGCTCATCCTTAGAACCTATTCTTCGCCGAGTTGTAAGACAGCCTTTTACTCCAACTAAAAGACATTTTTGCACATTACATCAATTTTTAAATGCCATGTCATATTGTCACCTGCTGTGCAATTTGATAGTTTTATAGGTTTTTTTACTTAGTGTTACCTTCTTTTCATTTGTATAAAGTCCTATTGTTTAATAAACGAATTAAAATCACAGAATGATTTTGTGTGTAAAATTAGACTAATTGTTCACAGCATGATAGTAGTATATTGCACATACATTTTGTTTACAATGTTCCATTTACCTAATTTTTTTCTTCATCTTCTTCTTTCAATATTGGTCTGACATCATTTGTTAGATGATCTGTGTGAAAACATGCAATTTGATACGATTCATAGTTGAAATAACACTGTAGCATGATTTGTTTTGTTAAACTTGTAAGTTTCTGTGTTTGAAGCTCAAGTTGGTTAATAATACTGATGTGAAACAGGTGAGTGAAGAAGTGGAGCGTGCTTTGGCAAAGTTAGGTCCTGCAAGACTTAGTGGAAGGTCTAAGAAATTCTTTACTTACAAGTTGAAAATCTATTTCAAAATATTTTGTAGTATTTGTGATTTCCCTCAAATAATAATGTGTTATCTCCATGCATTTTTATTGTACTTGTCCATAGACCAAGCAAGGCTTTGATTGGATTTTTTTTTTTTATTGTTAATGTGTTAACTATGACCACACCTTATACCTCTGAGTATTGAGCCCATTTTCTCTCCTATTAGATTTAGATTGTTGGTGTAAATTAGGTGGTTTTTAAGTGTATACTTTCTTGATTCTTGGTTGGAAAAGATATAATTTTTCTCTGTTAAATTATCTTGTAACGTTTGATAGGTTTTGATGCTATCTTAGAATATGTGCTAGGCCAAACTCAACCCTAAAAGCTAGCTTAAGAAGGAAGGATAAGGATTACTTGGATTGGATCTGATTTACAGTTGATGTGGGATCTGAACAATTAATTTTGTGTGGTTATGATCGAGTCAAAAGGAGAAGAGAATATGAATTTAGAGAAGTAAGTACCCTTTAAAAAGTGGCCAGCTAATAAGGAAAATAGGAAAGCATTTCTATCTCAACAGATGATGTGACAGAGAGAATGTGTTAGGATATAGATAGAATGATAGATATTAGAGTTGTTAAGATTTGTTATAGTTAGTTCAGGAGATAGTTAGGGCTTTTGTGTATAAATAGGGTGTTGTAGCACACTACACATATTGCAAAGTTAGAGGAAATCAATAAAATGCTCAAGAAATGGATGAAAGAACATGACAAAGAAGATGCTGAAGCCCCACATCCTTCAATGTAAAACAAATAAGTGATACCAAGATTTGCGATAGAAGCCATGGATCTAGAGTGGTTTCCAGCTAAGAAATGACGATTGAATCGTGTGTAGGAGCTGTGGAGAATGGCTCAATTGGTAGTGGGACTGTGTGAAGGCGGTACTTATCCCCCAGGTACCGGGCTCGAATTCCACGGAAGGCAAAAACTCGTTATTTCCACTGAGTGGTTAGGGGGGACGAGAAGATCGTGAGGTAGCATCGCCGGTAACAGTAATGGCCGGGCTGTTACAGCAACCAAGAGAGAGTGGAGGCTGCCACCCCAATTATCAAGCAGAGTATCAAAGGAATTAAAGTAGCTTAAAAGATGATGGGTCAAGCGATGGAGAAGCACGATGGGGTGTCACAGCAACAGAAAAGCAATTTTGAAGGGCACAACCACCAAGAATCTTGTTCTTGGGCAAGAAATATGGGTGATGGGACCAGATTGACTAGTGGATACAAGGCAAGAAACAATATTAAAATCAGATTGACTAGTGGATACAGTGCTGGAAAAACCAGAAAGAAGCCTACATCAGTGCACAATTGCGGAAGTTGCAGATTACTGCCATGTTGAACCATCCCCCATGGAATATGGGAAAGATTGTCCTTCATTAGCAACATTTGTGGGTTTTATCCAGCTGCTGTCCAAAAGCATTATCAAGTTAACCAATTCCCAAGAGAGTGGTAACTAAGGCTACAACAATGGTTCACAAATGGGGTCTTTGTCCTTCCATCAGTGGGATCCCGGAGGATAGACTTTTGTTTTCTGCATCCAATGGAACAAGAAGGATGCAGCAGATTTTCAACCTTGAGATTTCAACATTTGTTGGATATAGATTAATAGATATTAGATTTGTTAAAGTAGTTAAGTTGTTAAAGTTAGTTTAAGAAGGTAGTTAGGACTATTGTGTATAAATAGGAAGTTATGGAGTTAGAATAGGATATCTTTGAACATTGTAATCATTTGTTGAATAGAGTATAGAAACTCTTTTTTGAAGGGGAGGAAACCTTTGGAGGAGAGATTTCTCTCCTAGCTCTTAATAAAAGTGTTCTTTCTTTGGCATCCAAATCTTGGGTTCCTAACAGAATCTATTGCTACAAACAAATTCTAGTATTGAACTCTTTATCAAACACACCATACTCTTTCTCTCTAACTGCGTTTCCAAAAGACCTTGCTACTTTCTTTTACTAAACAACACACGGAAAAACTAAACAAGGAAATTAAGTATATTTTAACAGAAATCGTTTGTGAATTGCATTCATTTCTCTAATCTGCTGCCCTGATTTCCCTCTTAGACATTAATTAGAAATATTGTTAACCAGCTAATGTAGGTTCTTGCATATATGCATTAATTTGCAAACAATTTGTACATGGGGATATTGACTTCACATCCTTCACCCTAGTTTCTGCTTAACATAAATAGCCAATGACTTTACACTTTGAGCGAGGCAGGTATCCCCAAATTGGAGAATGGATGCTGTTCTTATTTTATGGGTTTTGTTTTTTATCATTTAGAAAGTTACATTCAAAAAAATTCTGTTGACATTTTTCCTTCTAATATAACATCCATGCTTTCAAAATCATACAGGCAACTATCACCACTTTAACTAATGCCACCAATTGATTTTTCATATTTAATTTGAATTTAGATTTAATACATTTGTTAGTCTGGTATTTTCTTCTAACAGTTTAAAAATTCCAGGTCTTCTCCTAAAATGATTGAAGGTCCTGATGGTAGAAACTTGCGGCTTCAATTCAGGTCCCGACTGTCTCTTCCCCTATTCACAGGAGGAAAAGTGGAAGGCGAGCAGGGAGCTCCAATTCATGTTGTTCTGATTGATGCCAATAGTGGAAATGTTGTAACAACTGGACCTGAATCCTGTATAAAACTTGATGTTGTTGTCCTTGAAGGCGATTTTAACAATGAAGATGATGAAGATTGGACCCAAGAAGATTTTGAAAGCCATGTGGTGAAAGAACGCGAAGGAAAGAGACCTTTGTTGACTGGGGACCTGCAAGTGACACTCAAGGAAGGAGTTGGAACATTGGGGGAACTAACATTTACAGACAATTCAAGCTGGATAAGGAGCCGTAAATTCAGGCTTGGCATGAAGGTTGCATCAGGTTTTGGTGATTCTATACGCATTCGAGAAGCTAAGACAGTGGCTTTCACTGTTAAAGATCATAGAGGAGAATGTAGGGCTATACTTTTGTATCTTCTAGTTTTTCTTTAGCTTTAATGCTCTCCCTGCTTGTACACTGCAACGCTATCTTATAAACTTTATATTTTGTCCTTTTTACAGTATATAAGAAGCATTATCCTCCTTCATTGAGTGATGATGTATGGAGATTGGAGAAAATAGGCAAGGATGGGTCATTTCACAAAAAGCTGAATAATGCAGGAATATACACTGTCGAAGACTTTCTTCGACTTGTGGTTAAGGATCAACAGAAATTGCGGAATGTAAGTTTAGGTTTTGTATCTTAATCTTGAAGTTAGGTCCTTCCACTCATTTTCTTCTATCATTTAAATGTGTAGATCCTTGGGAGTGGTATGTCAAACAAGATGTGGGAAGCCCTCTTAGAACATGCAAAGACATGTGTTCTAAGTGGGAAGCTTTATGTTTATTATCCAGAAGATACAAGAAATGTTGGTGTTATTTTTAACCATGTCTATGAGCTGCGTGGCCTTATCACAGGAGAGCAATTCTTTTCTGCTGATTCTCTCAGTGATAGTCAGAAGGTTAGTCTGCATCCTACATGTTTCCATGGATAGGAGTAGATAATTCAATTATTTTGTTTGATGAGTTTCTGGATGATACTGTCTTTCTGTAAAAGTTGAGTATGCAATTATCCATTTATGTTACTGGCATGCTCCTATGTCCAATCTATTAATTTAGTTGATAATGAAACACTGGCTGTATGTTTTCTTTCCTCACCTGCAAGAACATCAATATTGAACACAACTAAAAAGTGCATACTATGTGACATTTAAGGCTTACCAATGCTCAAAGGGTGCAGGTTTCCTTTGAAGCTCTCTATTAGGAATAGGGTAAGCTTATGATACCTTTAAAATGTTTTTGTATGACCAGATTTACGTTGATTCATTGGTGAAGAAAGCATATGACAATTGGGATCAGGTTGTAGAGTATGATGGCAAATCACTTGTGGATGCTGAGCAAGTTAACAAGTCTGTTGAATCTGAAAATGAACTTCATGTTGAGTCAATTGGTTATGATGTTGGTTTGGATCATCAACTGCAAATGCCAGTGATCCCAATGTCTGTTACTTCTGGACAGCAGATGAATTCAGGGATGCCAGTTGGTAGTAAGCGTTTCTGTTTCCTTGAATCCCAATTTGATGGATCCTCTCTTTTTTAGTTCATCCCCACTCCTTTTCTTTTGGGAAGAGGAGGTGTCACATTGTCAGTTACTTGTGTCTACAATTTGATTTCCCAATTCTCAATACCGTTTCTGCTTATAATAAAATGAATGTGATGTTTTCTGTAATATTGTTGATGAACAGATTTCAAAAAACAAAGAATATTCTAAAAATAAATCCCCCTTCAAAAAGATTTCTTGCATATGCATGAATACACTTGTTTATTTGCATAGTTTGATGCAACTGTGTTGATTGTGTGTGATGGTCTTACTATCCTAATGTGTGCAAATACATTATCCTTTCAGGTTATAACAATAATATGGTGACGAGATATCCAAACCACCAGGCATTGATTGGAAATTCCAGCTCTCGAACTGACCACCAGGCATTGATTGGAAATTCCAGCTCTCGAACTGACCACCAGGCATTGATTGGAAATTCCAGCTCTCGAAGTCAGTTCGAAGGCTCATTATATCTGTCTACTGACCAGTTAGTAAGCAATGCTCACCAATCCCAAAGCTCTAGCAATGATCATAGCACAGTCGGGTTGGCTCTTGGTCCTCCTCAATCAACGACGTCAGGTTTCCATGCCGGTAGCTCTTCTATTCAACCATCTGCCCTAAATCCTTTTGATGACTGGTCACACAACAAGGACAAGGGGGTTGATGATTTCTTTTCAGAGGATGAAATCCGCGTTAGAAGTAATGAAATACTAGAGAATGAAGATATGCAGCACTTGCTTCGCCTTTTCAGCATGGGAGGCCATGCCTCCATGAATACTGAGGATGGCTATTCATTCCCATCATTCATGCCATCTCCTATGCCGAACTTTGATGAGGACCGCTCTCGTCCTGGGAGAGCTGTTGTGGGATGGCTGAAGATCAAGGCAGCAATGAGGTGGGGCTTCTTTATCAGGAAGATAGCAGCTGAGAAGCGGGCACAGATAGAGGAGTTAGATGAATAGGTTGTTTGGATAAGTGATAGTAGGCTTAACAGATAGCCTTAAAAAGTTTCTGATGTTCGTCAAATTTTGTTGTCTTCTTCAGTGTCACAACAAAATTGTGCAGTCCATGGTATAGACATTCTTGATTTATGCCTCTATCTGATTTTACAGCATATTTGTCGAAGTTCCTGTACAGTATATTCAAGCTTAGGAAAAACCGTGATTGTAATCTGTTTTTTGACTTTCCTGTTAATACTCTTCTCTATTACCTTTCAATTTCTTCTGGGTTTAGGGATGATGCGTTTGCTGAAACCTGTCAGATTTGAGATGAAAACTTAGGTTCGTCATTTCAATTGATTAATGTATATTAATTGTGAGTTAACTCCATTTCCTAGTTATGTTACTATAACATTATTATTGTGGATTGCACTAGTACATTGACGTTGTTAGCGGTTTCTGGTTAATTAGATATTTGAACAATTGGTGCTGGTAATGTTTAATTCACTCTGAACGTGGAATATTCATAGAGAATATCATTGAGCATGATTCACGTTAGTCATACAGATTTGTCTTTTTCTCTTACTCTATCACGTATTATCCAGTACTATAGGTTTGGTAGTGCCTCTTTACCGTGTGAAACTGAAATGATTATTGAAAGTATGAAAATAATCCCATTCGAGGGTTAGCTTATTTTAACATACGTAGGGGCGGAACTCATTCATGTTCCTATGCTGGCCATTGCTCACCTCAATCTATAGAAAATTAGAAACTACGAAATAAAAAATGAATGACAAGATAATGTAATAATGAAAGAATCTGTTTTTATTATAAAAAAGTATTACACATCTGATGAATGGCTACAAATGCTGTCATAGTGATGACAAAGATTGAAACAAATGAAAGAATCACTAAGCTAGAAACTAATGCTGGAATGGTACTGATAATAATGAGAAAATATTACAAAATGGGTTGCTTAGTTTTCTCTTTAAGAGATATTGCATTCTGGTGGTAAACCCTGTGGAAATCGTTTTGTGTCTTTGCAGTAATTGTATATCATGTAATTCTTCTGCACCCATTTCAACCTCCCTTGGCCTGTAGCATCCAGCTCCTGTGAAAGCCAGGAACCTTTGGCGGAAGCATCAGACGCAGAACTTGAGCCACAAGATGATGCTCCAGAAGACCAGATGCAAGCCTCAGCATTAAAATTCCTGTAGGAAGCTGTGAATGGAGCTTGTGTCCAATCTGTTTTAACAAGTCCACCTCTTGTTGCCCAGTCATCTGCATTCCACAAACTTGAATATATTCTCATTGGCTGCTTCTTTGGGAAGGGTACACCAATAGTCTCTGAGTTCTTGAACTCTCTAATGGGAGTCCCATCAACTGAGAATCTGAAAATAAAAAATGATGTAAGTCTATGCAAGCAGTGTATTTAAGATGCAGAGTAAGGGAACACAGTTGTGGATGAGAACTTACATAATCCTCTGGGGGTTCCAGATGATAGAATAAGTGTGAAAATCAGCTGTTGGGTCAAACCATAGATAGAATTGTTGTTCCCTATTTCCTTTCCCTTGGCTAAAAACATTAGTGTGAAGGATGTATGGTTCACCACTTACATTTCCTAGAAATTCATAGTCTATCTCATCCCAAGTTGCTCCTTTTGAAGATAACTGCAAACAAATATACAATTTTTGTTATCAAGCCTGAGCTACAAAGTATGTAATAAAAAAAATCAACACTTTAATAGGAAGAAGTACTTACATAATAGGCAGTGACAGTGCCAGCTGAGTTTCCTGGAACAAGCTTAAGTTGCATATCGATTTTACCAAAAAGATACTCATTCTTTGATTGGAATCCTGAACCAGATGCTTTGTCAAGTGATAGAGTTAGTAACTCACCATTGTTTAGTATCTTAGCACGACCATCTCCCCATGTTATATCAAAGTGTTGATTTAAGTTACCATTAGCAAAGGCAACCATTCCCATTAAGGAGCTAACAAGAAGAGGAATTAGAATTAGTATATTGGATTCATTTGAAGAAGCCATCTATGAAGTGTTTGAAAGTAGTATAGAGCGATGATCTTTGTTAATTTGAAGTGTGTAATGAAAAAGGGTGAGTGGTACTATTTATAATATGATTATTAAGTCGGTTAGTGATGGTAATAATTATGAGGAAGGATATGAGAAATTTCAAAGACATAAGAAGCTGGACACAGTTGCCGCGTTTGTTTTATTTATTTTTCAATAAAAAAAAGTGTCAAATTGGTATGTTGCTATCGTCCAACATAAAATCTTGACGCGGTTGTTTTATATTATTCATTGAAAACATAGTACTTTGAGAGAGTTTAAAGTTGTTGTCTAGTGCAGTTGTGATATGTCATCAAGTAGTAAAAACTCGTTGGATGAGAGTGCCAACCAAGCATCAAACATTTCCAGCTAAGCTAATACTAGTCAGTAGTCACTACCTAAAATTTAAGGACTCTCCTCCACCACCGCCACTTCCCACGTTCAAACAACACGGACAAAACGTTTACTCTTGTCGACATTATCCCACCTAAATTTAGTGCTTGTGTTATGTTCACGTCTATTTCTAGGGATCTGGTGGGTTTAAGGCTGCGGATTTGAATCACATGTTGCTTTTTTCTTTGATAAAAATACAGTTTTCCCATGTTCAATAAAAAGGGTAGTTCAATAAAAATTAATGTATATATTTTTTAAATATAAAAAAATAAATTAATAAAAATAAATGTATTTAATACAAATTTTAAATTAAATATATTAATTTTTATCTTTTATATTTAAAATAAAAATATATATTATAGATTAAATACATAGACTTTTGTTGGATTAATTTTTTTATTTAAAAAATAATAATATTAAATTAATTAAAATGGACCGATAATTGGCCGATACTAATTGGATGTACTACAAGTGGATGGTCACATCCATGAACTTTACTTAATTCCAACCCTATTCATGTGAGATTTTTTTTGTGGTGAAAACCATAATTAAGAAAAAGTTACTTAATACCACCACAACTATTCAACACATCGCTGTTGGTGATATGACTTTATGCAATTAAACAATCAAGTTGATATTGAGTTTATTTTAATTTGATTTATACTTTGATGAAATCTAATTTTAATTTAATTTTCTTGGTTACAATATAAAGTATGTATACATAATAGTTAAAATAATTTATTAAAATTAAGTAATATATTTTATTAATATGGCTAAAATATACTTTTTGTCACCTAAGTTCATAATCTGTCAATTTTTGTTCTATATTTTGAAAATAGTAATTTTAGTCTATTAAGTTTTATGTGATTTATTCTTTTCATAGACAAAAGTTCTTGATAAACACAAAAATAAAATGAAAAAAATACTTACATAATAAAACTTAAATTTTATTGAGACAATATTAATTTTAAATTTAAAAATATTATAATATGAAATATTTTTATCAAATACAAAATATTTTTAAAGATTTTTTATTAACTTTTTGAAGACTTAAAATAATTACTTCGCTGTTCTTATTTTGCACCAAACTATTTCCTATTTTATGGAATGATATAGGAAGAGTCAATTTTGTTGCAACATTAGCCATAGACTTCCTTTCACTCTTAGGAAATAGCAAGCGCTGACTTCCTCTTGCCAAACCTATTCTTTTTACTCAACCTCTTGTCAAACTTTAAGCCGTTTCATTTTTATAACTTGTTCAAATCCCACTGTATTTTTTGTTGTATATCAATCACTTCACTTTTTTAAAATATTCAATTCGTGTTAAATACGTCAATTATAAAAATTTTAACTTATAAATGTCAAAAATTTCAGTACTATAAATTTAGAGTTTTGTTAATTTAAATTTAAAACACTATATTAAATAACTAAATAACCCATACAATATTTTAATCATAAAAATGATAAGTTTCCAATTTACACATAGTTTTTAACCAGCTATTTCGTAGTTTATATGGAAAAATTGACTATTTCAAGCTAAATGTTTTACATCTTTTTCTACACATAATAGTTTTAATTTTAAAATATTATTTACTTAGATACACATTAATTAATTTTAAATTTCTGAATTTTGTGTATCACTGTGCTTGTATCTGACTTTTCAGGCATCTTAGTTTTTCGTTTGGGGCTTAGCACTTTTGTTAAAAAAAATAACTAATTAAGCTTATATTGATTAAAAGAAAATCAATCAAGCTTATATATATTTTTTTAAATCAGAATGAAGATTATCATATATGCTTAAGATGTGAAAAATTGACATGACAAAAGTGAAATAACCGTTATATAATGTGTATTTACAAAGGTGATCTAGCTACACCAACACATGATATTTTACATTGGAAATGAATAAATAAATAAATAGAAATACAAAGAAACAAGGATTGAATATAAGACATAAAATAAAATAAAAAATGATATGATACATAGAGTCGAAGTCCTATAGATAGGACTAAGAGTGAGTGCATTCCAATGGAAGACCTTGTGGAAATCTCTTATTGTCTGAACAATAATTATAAATCATGTAGTTCTTCTGCACCCACCTCAGCCTCTGTTGAGCAGTTGAATCCAACTCTTGTGATAACCATGATGCAGAGGAAGCAGGGGATTTTGATGATGTGCATGATGATTTTCCACTATTCCAAACACAAGCATTATCTGCATTGAAATTTCTATAAGAAGAAGTGAAAGGAGCTTTGGACCAATCTGTTTTAATGAGTCCACCCCTTGTGGCCCATTCATCACCATTCCAAAGGCTTGAGTATATCCTCATTGCTTGCTTCTTAGGAAATGCCACTCCAATTGATTCCAAATTCTTGAATTCTCTAATTGGTGTTCCATCCACGGAAAATCTGAAATTAATTTAATTTAACACAACAATAAATTAATGTTCATATACACAAAAGAAATACGGTCACTCTCATTTTAATTTTTAAATGTGTCGGATAATATCATTATATTATAATATATTTTTATAAAATGAATATATGTTATCAAATAAATTTGAATTTTATCTATTGAAGTTTTAAAGTCAAATTTTGATAACTAAATTAACTTCACAAACAACTCATTTAGTTGCTTCAAATGCAAGTAATTAAATAGAAGAAATTAAGTTAGTATATAGTTACACAATGCGTTGAGGATTCCAGAGGATGGAATAGGTGTGAAAATCTGCAGTAGGGTCAAACCAAAGATGAAATTGTTGCTCCCTATTACCCTTTCCTTGGCTAAACACATTAGTGTGAAGTGTGTATGGCTGTCCACTCAAATTTCCCAAGAATTCAAAGTCAATCTCATCCCAGGCACCTCCTTTTGATGATAACTGAATTTGATAGAGCATAAAAAATTCTCATCAGTAAAAAAAACTTTTATATAAAAAATTCTCATCAGTAAAAAAAATTGTTATAAGATTGTAAATATATGAAAGTAAAATATGATGTGGTAGGTAGCTTACATAATAGGCAGTGACAGTGCCAGCAGAGTTTCCAGAAACAAGTTTAAGTTGCATATCAATTTTACCAAAAAGATATTCATTTTTGGATTGAAAGCCAGAGCCAGAGGCTTTGTCAAGAGAGAGAGTAAGAACTTGGTCATTGTTGAGTATTTTGGCACGACCATCTCCCCATGTAATTTGAAAGTGTTGGTTGAAGTTAGCAGAAGAAGAAGAAGGTAGAATGCAAAGCAGAGGAATAAGAAGCAGTAGTAAATAGTTAGAGCAAGTGGTATTAGAAGGCATGATGTTACTACTAATGAATGAATTAAGAAGGAAAGTAAGTAGTGAAAGGTGAAGAATGGGATATATATTATATATAGTAGAAAATGAGGGTGTGAATAATTAAAAAAAAGGTAGGATAGGAAAGTAATGAGATGAAAGGTGTCAAAAGGTGAAAAGAGAGAGAGAAGCAACAAAGTTTGTCGTATTAAAAGAAATAAGAATTGGAGGAGAAAGCGGTTTTAAATTGGATTTTGGTATAAAGTGGATAAGGTGAGGTGAGAAGAAGGTCACCGTCGGTAGCCACATTTGAATTTCAATTACCAAGAGGCACCACACACCTACCATATCTATATGCTATGCTGCTGGATATACTTTAACTTCATACCAAACTGCATTTATATAAATTTTAACTTTCTTCATTCATTTTATATTTTAATAATTCTTATTTCTTCTACTAAATCACAAAATTGATTTTGTGGTGAAGGATTTCAGTTATTTCATCTATTAAAACTTTTCAATAGTTTTTTTACGGTAAAATTTTCCTTATTTTTGGTGGCGGAGTTTCCTCTAGACATTTGTGATTATATCCATCAAAAATATTCAATATTTTTTTTAAAAAAATACTATTATTTTAAAAAAAATTATAATTGACATTTGAATTGAGTTATGATCAACAAAAGTTGATATATTTTATTTATTTTATGAATCAAAACTTACCCTTAACTTTGTGCAAACTATTAGCACGAAGGAGAGTTTCTATTTTTTTTTAAGTGTAAATGAATTTTAAAAAATTATATTGATATTTTTAATTTTTTATATTTTAATCACTTTAAAATTTTATATTTGCCCTTTATGATTAGAATACTTAGATTTTTAAATTATTGTCATAATTCTATCAAATATTTTTCTTTATGTTCTTTCTATCTTCTCTCTAAAGCTATTTTCTCTCACCTCTCGTTTATATCGGATGAAATAAAATACAAAAACAACTGTCGTAATTATAAAATTAAAAAAAAATCAAACTAAATTTCAACTCTTTGAGTTGTGAATTTTATCTAGAGATATAAAAATCGAACCAAATGATCAATTATCGCAATAATTTAACCAAAACTAATTAAATTAGTTTGATATTTTTTTTATGATTTTGAGTCTAAGTTGAATTAAATAATAAATATGATATTTATTGATTTGAAATCTAGTTTCAAGTAATTTTAAAATAGATTGCCTAATACTCAAACAAAACTATTATCTTTTATCAATACTATGTTAATATTGATATCTTAAACAATGTGTTGTGTTTAAATGTATTTTAATAATTATATATATTGTCTTTGTATTTATAGTGTAAAAATTTTGAATTAATTTGTATGCATCGATGATGTAAATCTATTTTACACTGTCAATCAATCATAACGGTCAGATTAATAAAACATTTTAACTTTTATCATAATTACTTTTAAAGTCACACTTATGAATGTGTTGACATTGTAAAACTTTCTACAGGGACAAAACATAGCAATTAAACTCTAAAAATTTTAGTGTTTGAAAAAAAATTAGATTTTTAAAAACTAACTTTTAATCATTAAAAATATCAACTAAAATTTGATCTATTACATCTCTCTAATAAGTGTTAAAAGTTTGATCGTTAATATATTTTTGTAAATTTAAAACTTAAAAATACAATACAGTGTTATATTTTTTTAATTTATTCATTAAAGTTTTAAAAAATTTGACCACTCAAATATTTTAATTCAATCTCTGCTACTGCCTACACACAAAAAAATTTATTAATTATTGCACCTATTCAAGTTTTTTCACATACCTTAAGGATAATTAATAAATGAAATGAAGTCATTTTCATGAAAGTAAAACCATGTGTATCCCCTTTGTAAATATGTTGAATGACAAAGAAAAACCATTAGTGAAATGCTAGTCTTTTTATCATAATTAAATAAACATAGTTAATCCAATCTCTTGTTTAAAAGAACATATTGCCTTTTCATATATAATATATAAACCCATCTGTATTCCTCTTATTAAATTACTATTTTGTCCCTAATATAAGTTTTCTTTTTAAAAAACAAAATGTGTCTCAAAATATAAACCTTCTTTTAAATTACTAAAAAATATTTAAATTTTAAGTTACTAAATAAATTTTCAAATACCCTTAATAATCTTTGGAAAAATAAGAATGAAAGTTCGCTACTAATCACAAATCCCTATTCTCTCATGTTCTCAAAATTAAATATTTTCTCAATGAGAGATTAATGGAAGCCCAAACTTGACCATAATCCAAATTATATGTGGAGAAAAGATCGTAAATTTTTGACTTTTTAAAAATAGTTTCTAAACATAGTTATTTAATGTCAACATTTTCATCGTTATTTCGCTAACTTCATAAATTAAACCCTTACAAAATTAAAATTTTAGTAAAAAAAAATAGTCAAAGATTAAATTTGGTGATTCATTGAATACTTTAAGCATCAAAACTTAATATGAGCCGTATGAAGCAGCAAATTTGGAAAGGTTAAAAAATAAAAAATCTGAATTAATAATTTTATTGAAATAATACGATTGACAATATAAAAGAATAAATGAATTAAGACGTTACAAGTGAAACCAATTGAATAGTCCTAAGAAGAAAAAGAATAAATGTACATGTATAATAAATAGTATGAATAAAAATGAATTAGGAAGCATTGCATTCTGTAGGAAGGCCCTGAGGAAATCTTTTGGTGTCATTGCAATAATTGTATATCATGTAATTTTTCTGCACCCAACTCAATCTCTGTTGACTTGTCGAATCCAACTGTTGTGAGTACCAAGCATTGGATGATGCAGAATCAGCATTGAAATTCCTATATGATGCTGTGAATGGAGCTTGTGACCAATCTGTTTTAACAAGTCCACCTCTTGTTGCCCAATCATCAGCATTCCATAAGCTTGAATATATTCTCATTGCTTGTTGCTTTGGAAATGCAACTCCTTTTGATTCCATGTTCTTGAATTCTCTTATTGGTGTTCCATCCACTGAGAAACTGCAATCAATTCAATTCAATTCAATTAAAACACATATTATGAAATAGAAATAAATATTACAAAAGAAGCTTTTATTAAATAGCCTACATAATGCGTTGAGGATTCCAAAGAATTGAATAAGTGTGAAAATCAGCAGTTGGATCGAACCACAAATAGAATTGTTGTTCTCTGTTTCCTTTTCCTTGGCTAAACACATTAGTATGAAGAATGTATGGTTCTCCACTCACATTACCCAAAAATTCAAAGTCAATTTCGTCCCAATTTGACCCTTTTGATGATAACTGCATACCATAGCAAAAATAATTAAGAGTAATTCAAAATTAATGTTAAATGATTGCATTAGCATTGAATCATCATGAATGAATTAACTTACATAATAAGCAGTGACGGTTCCTGCAGAATTTCCAGGTACAAGTTTGAGTTGCATATCAATGTTTCCGAAGAGATATTCGTTCTTGGATTGAAATCCAGAACCAGAGGATTTGTCTAAGGAAAGAGTGAGAAGTTGAGCGTTGTCGAGTATTTTGGCACGACCATCACCCCAAGTTATATCAAAGTTTTCGTAGAAATTTCCTGCTGCATATGCTGCTGTCATGAAAGAGGCAACTACGAGGATACTGATTCTAGAAGAATCAAGAAATGCCATGGTGTGTGTATAGGTTTATAGTTTTAATTGATTGATGATGAAATGTTCAAGGGATGATTGTGGCAGAGATGTGGGAATGCTATTTATACATAAATGTGTGGAAGGAACATAGGAAACTGCACTTCGCTGTGTTGTTGCTGTGGACAGCTGTAGTATACTACTTTTACAAGACTTGGAACAAATATTAATTAAATCAACTCAAATTCTAGATATAGTAATGGTTAGTGCTCATAATGAAACATGTTTTAATTGTCTATAATTACCAGAGTTTACCCTCCTATGAAGGTACTGATCATGAAACATGCTTAAAATAAAATACTTCCTCTATTTCAAATTATTTAACTAATTCGATTAGACCACATATGAAAAATGATGTTTAATTAGTGATAAGTGAGATAAAATTAATATCTAGTAATATATTATCTAGTAACTATCTCCAAAATTACATCTCTGAACTTCTCTCAACTTCTTTAAATAAGAAAAGTCTAATTTATGTAAAACAACTTATTCATTATGCAAACACGAAGTAAACACTTAAAGATTTTGGTGATAGTGCATTGCTAGCGAATTCTACTAAATTCTTTGTAAAAACACTTAGTCTAAATGCCAAACTACTAAAACACACACTTTAAGCTTCAAAAAATAGGTTTACTTTAAAAAAATGGAAAACTATCAAGCTAAATAATTTATGATATTAGCAATAGTATTAAGTTGTGAGTCTTTGTCTATAGTTCAAATCTATACTATGCTATTATTTATCTAAATTTGAATCTAAGATTCTCCATATGTTCATGCTAAAAGTGTATAAGTGTAACCACTACATTATTTAACACAAAAAATAATAAATTATGTCTATTCTAAATTTTATCTGTGATGATGTATGTGTTACCAATTAATTTTTGATATTTTTTTTATAAAATTCATAATTTGTTATGTTATTACTTCATATTTATATAAAAAAAACTCATCGTTTTTAAAGATCCTTTTAAGTCTCCAAACTTTTAAGTTACATTTGCAAGTGGATGTGACACGTTTATTGTAGCCAACCAAACATGTGAGACAGAAAGTAGTAGTTCTGAAAATGGTTTAGTTGCGGCTTAGGAGACGCGCAATCACATATTTTTATGGCTATCGGAATTTGCATAGTTGGTTCCAATTGTGAATATGTGGGCTCTCAATTACTACTTCTACTTGTCTTAGCTAGGCGTCTCATCTCACCCAATAGCTTTCGTATTGTAATAAAATAATAATCATTCACATTATTTATTTTATTTTTTAAGATAAATTATTTATTTTAAACAAGTGAAATTTTTTCTAATATACAAGTACAACACCGCCATCTTATTTATAAAATAAAAAATAAAAGTTGAACGTGTCAACGTATAATTACACGTTTCTGCCTAACTTTACAATATTTACATTCTTGTTGGATGGATTACAAATGTCATTTTTACTATAAAGAAATCCCCACTACAATTGTTATGGTCTTCCCTGATAACATTTAAGTGGTTTAATTTGTTCTGTGAGGAATTTTCTTGTTATGTCAAATAATAGATGAAAATGTTAATTTATTTCTTTCAAATTCCTTGTTCAAGATCTTAATCAATTTTCTTAGTGGGATAGTTAATCATAAGAAAATGAAATAAGACTCAACTTCTCCTGAGATTCTTTTTCAGCCTATAGCTATTGTTTATTTATTTATTTTAAATATGCTTAAATATATAACATTGGTTTTTGAAATTATGCATTTGTTTTAGTTTTGTAAGGTTTTTATTTAAAAAATTTATCTTTATAAATATATTTTTGTTTGTCTTTTATTTTTGTAAAATTTATTTTTATTGAAACAGGTCTCTACAATATATATATAATATTTAATTTTAATTCCTCAATAATTAGAATATATAAAATTGTTAGAGCCAATTTTAACAAAAATTAATTTTATAGAAACTAAAATAAATTATCAAGGACAAAAAACAAAATAAAAGTCAAACAAATAAACTTATAGGACTGAAACAATCATATATTTACTTAGTAT
>JBBPBP010000004.1:2111748-2124019 GCA_037974735.1 Cicer chorassanicum
AAGAGCAAAATTGAAAGAAAGAAGATTAAAAAAAATCAATAGTAGGCATAGTTAACAACTAAAAGAAAAGAAATATATTTATTATTTTTTTAACATCTCATGACTATAAATGTGATTGCATTAAACCTTATCTATTGTAATTTAGCTCGATTAAACTTACAATTTTGTATTATGTAAAAGTAAAACTAATTTATTTTTCTTAGTAGGCATAGTTTTTTATTAAAATACATTAAAAGTTCTTTTAGGCCTAAATGACTAACACATATTTAAGTAAATACAAGTTTTTTTTCATTACTAATGTGTTTTATTGTATTAAATCATACGTATTTTTAACTTTTTTTATTAATGATTTTAGGTATCGTGGTTTACATAAATTATTGCCATATTTAAATAAATTTGAAGAAATTATTGTCAAAAATAAACAACGACAACTCGATAGCCATTGTTATAGACAAAAACACGTCAATTCATTTGTTTGTTATTTACCACAAGGGATCATTCGGAAAATAATATTGCTTAAAACTTTCAAAATAAGATTAGAGAAGACGTAAAAATAGAACATAACTTCGTCTTAAGTGACAAAAATAAAAATATTCAAAATTATATAGAAACCTCCTTCTTTTTAATTTGAATTGTATTTTTAACATTATTTAAATTACAATATTTTAAAACGATAAAGACTTTGTTGTGCTCAATAATAACATTATACGTCAAATGATAAATTACATTATTTTTTATTCCAAAAATAAAAATTGTAGGATTTTAGGCAAAACTGGTGTATAAATGAGTAATACAGGGGAGTTTTCTGCAGTTCTACTTCAACTATGCCATAAGTGCTTCAAATTGTCTGCTTAGTTGCTGTTGACTTTTCTTTGTTGATGTTAGCGTCGGTCATGCCGAAGCTATATCATTGACTTTTATTTGACTGTCGCGTCGGCTTTGCCGACGTTACTGTTTTGTTGAATACCAAAGATTGACTTTAGCGTCGGCAGTCGACGCGGTTAAAATTTTTCAGCGGCCGTGTCAACGAACTTAACTAGCGTCGGATGTTCTACTTTTGTTGGTAGCGTCACGTGGGTCTGGCCGACGCTGCGATAGCGTCGGATGACTTTTGATCGACGCTATGTATTAGCTTCGACTACTTTAGCTTAAGCCCGACTCCGACGCTAAATTCAGGGTAGCGTCAGCTTTTGGCCTATTAGCGTGGGTTGATATCCGACGCTAAATATAGTTTTTCTATTAGTGCAAATATTTGAAACAATAGTGTAGATTTACAGTATTACTATTAGCTGCTAATAAATGAAAGATACATAATAATTCGTTAATGATGTTATTTGCATGCTTAAATTTTTACATTATTACAAAAAGTACTGAAATTTAGTTAACAAATTATATAGATTAATTGTCATGTTAGTAATATCTTCTTATATAATCTATCTATTTATTAGTATATCAACTGGTATGCATATTCATACATTTTTTCTTTCAATTAATACTTGAAGCATTACCAAATAATCAAAGTAAAAACCAAAATATTAAAATAGTCAAAAAATTAATTGAAATAAAAATCAAATTAAATAATTTTTTTATAAAAAATCATTGTTTATAATTAATTATATTTTTTTAAAACCATTACCATAAATAAATACAAAATGACATCTATTTTTTTTAAAAAAAAATTAATAAATAATTTTTAAATTATAGAATAATAAAATCATCTTTTTAAAATGCATAATAAACGGACCTATAATTGAGCGTAGGATTGAGTTGCCTCTTTGGCAATATATATTAAGTAAGTAGACGAGCTGAATCAAAATCGAAACAATAGGTAAATTCATCTATAAATTGTAAGTCTCAGTTAAATTAATCTTTGAATTTACAAATTAACAAATTTTTTTTTTGAAATTGTAAAATAGTAATCAAAATAGTCCATATTTAAGTTTTTATTGTTAGAAGTTATAATATGATATGCTAATTGAATATTTGATCTTTTTATGTTGATTTCATATTAATGTCATCTCAACATTGATCTCATATTTAAATATTTCATAAACTAATTTGTCCATAATTAGTTCATAAAATTTCATCGACAAATTTGTCTCAAAAAATGACATTGATGTGATATCTGTTAAGGAAAAAAAACATTTTTGATATATGTTTTAATGACAACAAACCTTATGACATGACATTGATGTGATATATGCTTCATAATCTATCAAGCAAGATCATTCTCTAAGTTTGAGCAAGCATCAAGTACGAATTTGACAGATTTGATTGGACACTCTAGCTGTACTTCTGAGCAGCTTGCACACGTGATAAAAAACAGGGAATCACTTCAAAACAACTATCAAAGAAGCCTAGACCTCAACAACCCTCAAAGCAGAAACAAAGATCGTTCTTGCTTTGCAAGAACATTCTTGCTTTAAGGCGGATTGATGGCTAAGATAAGCAAGTACAACTTGGATAGAAATGATAAAGTCACTACATCACTGACACACGTACAGAACAGAAAAGCTTGGCACGCAACAACTGTCATAAGTTCAAAATCCAGCAAATCACTCAAAACAGAAACGAAGAATGTTCTTGTTTTCACCACTTTAATCCAAGAACGTTCTGGTTTACAAAGAACAAAATCTGATGTAACTTAAGATCGATCTGGGCTATGAAAGTACATCTATCTACACTACAAACCATCAGTATTCATTATAGATGAATTTAATAATCTACACAAGATCGTTTTGGACATATTCGTTCAAAGAGGATTAACAAAGGCAAAGCAAATCATCAAGAACAAAAAGTAAGATCAATCTCCAGATTTATGATTAAAAAGTACAGCAAGGACAGAAATACCAAACACTACATATTTGCAAAAAGCAACACGTGTACAGAGCAGAAAAACATGACACATAACAACTGTCAAAATCTTGCGCTCATACCAAACAAAAACGAAGAATGTTCTTGTTTTACAAAAGAACATTTTGGTTATTCTCTTTTAAAGGCATAATTAAAACAGAGAATTTTCCACAGTCCAAACCTTATATTAAAGAGTATCAATGCTGCTCAAATCAATGGTGAAGCATCGAACTCAAAGTGAATGCCCAAAGGAGGAAAACAACCACAAGATTGATCTTCAAATTGATGAGTTGTGAGTAAGGACACAAGTACATTGTACAATCAATATTCTGCAGAAAGCTCTGCATAATTCTGATTGGAAACAATACCAAACTAACATGTGACAACTCATCCACTCACTCATTCACGTTTTCCATGTGACCCAAAAGTAAGAACGTTATTCGTTTGTCAAGAACGTTCTAGACAACAATATAAACACATGTTTAATTGCTTTAAAATATATCTGACACTTTGGAAGTGTGTCCAACGGCTATATTCATTTTAAACTGAATATTCAAAGCCTTTTAATGAGTTTGTCTTTCATTTATCTGAAACAAGTGTTGAGAAGTTTCCAGATCTCAAACACTTTTATCATACACATCATTTTGTAACTCAAGTCTATCTTTTATGTTAGATTGAGTGTGTTTGTAAAAATCATTTCAAGGCTGAAAGGTGATTGTAAAAATCATTTATAGGTTGAAAGTTGAAGATTGTAATTGATCAAGGTGTGATCAAGAGAAAATGTGTGAAGGAGAACATTCTTGGTTCTGAAGCATATAGTGAAAATCTCACGGTTGTGAGAACTAGACATAACCCACCTTGGGTGAACCAGAATATATTGTGTGAATTTTTTTTCCCTTATCTCCATTTATTTATCACTCACTTAGCATTGATCACATCGTAAAGTTTTTATTGTTATATTACTAACGAAGAATGTTCTCTTTTTATTATTTATCAAACTAAGATCATTGTTGAGTTAATTTAAATTAAGTTCAGAAATCAAAGTTTTAAAAGGATCACAATTCAAACCCCTCCTTTCTTGTGATTGACATTGCTCATTCAATATTAATATGGATAAACTACACATTCTATTACAATATCATACCAAAATATTTAACGACAAACATATACATAAGAACTATTTTAAATGATATTTTATAATTTTAATAATATAGTTATCAATTTACAAAATTTAAGAATTAATTTAATCTACGTTTAAGATTTCAATTTGAATATTCACTCTCAGAAATTGGCTAGCCCCTTATCAAATTGTAAGTGACAATCCGATGCACAACTAACTAACGAAAGGATTGAATAAAAAAGCATGACTATGATGGAAAGGAAATCAAGTCTTCTAGGTAACGGAATTAAGGAAAAGGAAAACACAAATTCAGAAAAAAAGAGGAACATAATCTAGATTATATGTTCACATGAAGAAACATGGGTTCATCTAAACTAAACGAAAATGACAGACTAGTAAATAAATAATCAAATTAAGTGGTATCACTTAATTTGACATGGCTTTATTACTTGTTGGATACAGCATTTTATTTGTTCCATTATCACACTAGCTAGTAAAAGCGATTTGATTTAACATTTCAGTGTTCGTTACGTGCTAAATTCTTTTGCCGTTGTTTTGTTTCACCGAACATCATTCATGAGTTTAGTTTCACCCTAATAGTCTTAATGTTTTGTAAAGAAAACTTAAGAGAAAAAAAAGTAATTTACTAATAAATAGCAAATTAATTATTTAATTATATCTACAAATCTTATAAACTAATATCTAAACTGTACTTTAAATAAAATTTACAGCATGAAATCATTAATAAATAATACAAATTTTCACATTCTGATTGATATAGTTGTGAATATTTTGAATGATATTTAATGGATGCATTTTTGGTTCCGCCCTTAGTCTTACATGCATTTGAACGCGATATTTGAAGGCCAATCCAAATAAAGGTGTGATCTTTTTTGTCGGTAAATATAGCTTTTTATTTATAATTAAATCAATGATAAATCAAATTTAGAAGAATATTTGATGGGAGCCACTTAAGATTCATTTCCTCTTAAAGCATAGAAATCTCTCCAATTAAAACACAAATACAATAAGGCTGTTCAAAGTATTTTATATTATTTTGATGTTTAAATTTCTTTTTTCCTTTATCTTTTTTTGTTATTTATCATTTATCTAATATTTATTTTAGTGTTTTATTTTTTATATTTTTTTATCTTTTATAAGTGATAAATGTTAGTTTTTTTCACAATTACCTTTACAAATGGTTGTATGGTTATTGTCATGGTTTATTGAGGTATGATATTAGATCAATTATAAAGTTAAATTTATAACCTTAACAAGAAAGAGATAAAAATAAAAAAAATGTTGATAAATATTTTTCATTTCAAAAAATTTACATATGTTTCAAAGGAAGTAAGAAGAATTTTTTTTTAAGTGTAGGTCATTTATTAAGTTGTGTGGATGTTTTATTGAAAGATATTATAATACGCATATATTGATAGTTATTGGAAGAAATCTCAATGATTAGATGTTGTTGTAGCTTTTGTTGTACATTACTTGTCACAATTATAAGACAAAAATTAATCAAGAAACACAATAAAAAGATCAAAATAAATATTAGATAAAAGAACAAATGTTATTTTTGTCATTTTACAAACAAATACTTTTCTTTCTTCTTACTTTTTATGCAATCAAACAAGAGAAGAGAAGCTTTTACCTTTCTTTCTTCCAACTTTCTCTCCTACCAAATACTCAAAAAATTATCTCATTTTCTATTCAATTTTTCTTTTTCATTTCACTTTCTTTTCTAAATCAATCATATGATTATGTTGTGAACAGGTACAAGATATACTAATGTGTAAAATGTTTTTTTAAATAAAATATTTTGCATAAAAAAAATGAAATATAAAAGTTAGATGGAAGAAGTTTGACAGCTATATGCTCGGTCTTTTAAGGTGTATACTAATATTTGGTTTGTGGTATCGTCAGAATTCTTGGAGAAAAAAAAAACTAAAACCAATAAAAAATATTCGATTAGTTTTGTTTGATTTCGCATTCTAATATCACAAAATCCGAAACCAATCAAACCAATGAAAAATGAGTTAAAATGATTCAGCTCAATCAAATTGGCAATTTTAAAAATTTTAGAAACCTTTTTGTAAAAATCTAAAAAAAGTTAACTTTATTTTGTAACATTATTTATTCATTAAATTATAAAAATAAGTACATAAACTAGAATGAAAAAAGTAATATATAATGATTAAAAAAATATACGACTACACATATTTTTAAGATAACTATACTAATTCAATATAAAATAAAAGAAATATAATAATATTATCAAATTTTAAGTGATAAATTTTGAATGACCTAAAATTAATACCTGAACAAACAAAGATCGAGTTTGATCGATTTGGTTTGGTTAGTCTTAGACATAGAATAAAACTAACCAATTTAATTGATCTTAATTGAATTTTCAAATTTATCTCTTTAGGTTGAAAATGAATATGTGAAATTTGAAATAACTAGGTGTAATTCTTTCTTTCTTTATGTTTTATGTCTGAATATTTTACACTAGAATTAATGCGTAAAATACTAATTGATACACGCCAAATATAGAGAAATAAAAGTGATATTAGACCGTATGGATGATTTTTTAAAAGAAATGCAATAATGATAATTTATCTTGTTATAAATATTTGGTCAAAATTCATTTCCAAATTTAAAAATAAATTATGGATGGGTAGATATTAAAATGATCTATCTTATACTCTCCTCTCTTTTTTGTTTGTTTTTTCTTTCGTACAAAATAGTATTTTTTGAGAAATAATTAAATACTCTAATTTAATAGATAAATATACGAAACCAATTAATTCTAATGTCAAACGTCAACGTCTTCGTATATGATTGAAAGAGAAATTTACTGTATGAAGTGATTTAAAAAGGCTAAAGTCCACAACACACTTAAACCCTTAGCTTAACTGGAACAAGAAAGACAATGAAATTTTTGTTTCATTTAAGCTAAACCGTCAAAAAAGAGAAGTATATGGCTAATTCGATTTTTACCTTAAAAAATGAAATGATGATAAGTGGTTGATTAAGCAAGTAAGAAAATGTGTCCCACTTCAAGGACCAAGTCTAGGACGCAAAGGACTCATAGTCAAGTATATATCTATTTGGACCACAAAATCTAATAGATAGTAATGATGGATTACTATGTGCTACTTAGGGGCATGAACTGATGGATTACAACCTTAAAGAGGCACCTAACATGCCCCTCTCTCAACTTTATAAACTTCAAATTATATATGGCCGACCATATCGAACCCACTTAGATTCTCAAAGTACTTGACAAACAATCCCTGTCTCGTTTGGTTGAAATATTGTTAGGCCCAATTGAGTAATATATCGGGCTACTTGTGTTGTTGTTTAAGTGTAACAAGTTAAGTTATCATTAAAGAGTGGCGCGTCTTCGTTAAGAGATAAAGTGACCATGCCACATCAAAATTTTCAATAATTTTTTTTTTGAAATACTTTTATTTTTATTTATATGAAATATTTTATTTGTCATTCCAAAAATTTTAATAATATTTTAGTTATAATAAGAGGCATTTGAGTTATAATTTTGTCAATAAAAATTAATCTATTTAATAAAATGGGTTGAATTCGTTGGACCTATCTATTTAATCCATCATTTTAGATGGTTCGAGTTAATGTTTTGAATTCGAGTACATACAGAGAATTAAGGGTGTACGCGGGTTGGGTTGGACTAGTTTTGACAAAATTCGATACCCGAACCGATTAATTATCTTTAGGTTGGATTGAGTTCTAAATCTGTATTTTTTTCATTTTAATCCGAACCGATCCGATCAAGAACGGATTGGGTTGGGTTGACGGGTTATACATAAATAGTAACTTGTTTTTTATTTTACGGGAGAAACATAAGTAACAACATTAACAATTTAATTGAATGAAAATGTATTTAATACTTGAATATCTCAAACACTATAAAATTTCAATCACATCATTCAATTCTTTCAAAAAGCCAACAACCTCTCACAAAAAAAAAATAATCCAACAATTTTCAAATACATAAATAAATTCAACAAGCTTCAAATATATAGGTAAAGCCAACAGTAAATCAATAAAATATAAATATTCATCAATTCTAAGCAATGTCAACTTCAAGTCCAAGAAGTAAACAAGTTCCTCAAATTATGGAAGAGAACAATTTGAGAATCTGCAAAAACAAATATCAATAATAAAAGTGAGGAGATAAAGAAGGAGGAATAATAAATAAGTAAAATATGGATAAAACAAAGCAATAACAAGTACTTTAAGATGTAGTAGTGATTTTGTTAAGCTTAGCTGCAGTCACCCTAACATCAATCGAAAATAATTCAGACAACTCTAAAATTTTAAATACAATACACAATCTCATTAACATGGCAAATGATTAAAAGAATAAACAAAAATAAAGAAAAATTAATTTGAAAGTTAAAATAAAACATTTGTATCCGACTCAATCTTTTGTACTTCAACCAACTCAGCTGCTAAATTAATTTTCTTAGGAGATTTGATCCAATTTTGGTTTCAAATCAAAGCTTCAATAGTAGTGACATTTAATGAACTACGAAATGAATCGAGGATTCGACCTCCTGTACTAAACGCCGACTCAACTAAGTCGAGGAATCAAAATTAATATTATTTGCCCACCTTTCCATTAAGTACAATTTGATGTCTTCAAGCATTGTCATTATGGGTTTCCCTCTAGGTTCAATTATGACACTATTGAATGTCTATGACATATTGTTGACAAGCACATCACATTTAGAATTGAAACTGAATCTTGACTTTGACCAAAACCTTGGTGGAATCTTCACCAAATATTTGTAGGCCTCTTCATTAACCTTCCTCAACTCTTTCATTTCTCTTTCCCATGCTTGAGGACATGTTGACTTAGATGTCTTTCACATCAATTCCTTAAGTTTCTTCCCTGGGTACATTTTTCTGAAGTTGTTATAGAGGTGTCTTACACAAAATCTTTGTTCAACCTCAGGAAGCAAATCATCCATTGTAGGCAACAGTCCTTAACATAAACAAGAAAAATTAACATAAATAAATAAATTAACATAAATGAATAATTGAACTTAAATGAATACCTTTAGCTTATCAGATATAAAAGTGTAGAATTTGTATGCTTGTTGTCCACCAAAGTCATAAATTAATAATTTAAGGAACCAAATCCATGAATCTCTTGTCTCGCCTTCAACTACAGCCATAACAATTGGAAGCATTTGGTCATTTGGGTCTTTACCCACAACAGCAAGAATCATACCCCTATAATACACTTTAAGGAAACAACCATCAAGACCAATTATTGGTCTACAAATCAGGAAACTCTCTTTACATCCATTAAGACACACATATATAGGCGTTGAAAACTTGGTAAAAGTGGTGTGTCCACATAATCTTTATCAGTTACCTCCGAATTTGTAGCTTGGATTTGTAACTTAACAGTATTATTTGGATTTGATCTTAATAATTCATGACAGTAATCATACAATCTTAGATATTGCTCTCTAAATGATCCACCAACCATATCAATTGCAACCCTACGTGCCCTGAATGCCTTCATCTTACTCACTCCAACATTCCCCTTTTGATAAACCTTGTTAGAAATATTTGTAGTTTTTATGTTCGGGTTCTCCTTCACTATTGAGTACAATCTTTTCCCGAGCCAACTTGATCTCATAAATTTGACCTTATACTCTCTATTACATGAATGTGTGTCAACTAGTTTCCTAAGTTGCCATGTATCTTCATCAGGTAACTTTACATAATAGGCAAACCACTCACAATCTTCCTTGCATTTAACTCTCACTCTTAGATTGTCATTTTTTATAAACTTCAAATCCCTCCCATTATGAATGACATATATTGTCATAGCCTCCTTAAATTCTTCTTTACCGGTGAAAATTGTTTCCTAAAACCCACTTATAATCTTCCATTTTTTTTGGCATGAAAAATTCTTTAGTGCCCTCTTCATCACCATTTTCTTGTGATTCATCACTCTCCAAGTCCTCTGTAAAATACTCTTCATCAAATAATTCCTTCTCAGTTTGCATTACATGCTCATTTCTATTTGAATCCAAATTAAAAGTGTCATCACTTGACTCATTAACCTCCTCATCTTCATCCACAATATGTTCTTTCTTAACACGAATTTTCTTACGTCTCCCTCTTTTCTTACCAGTACTTTGTTTCTTCTTTTTACTAGCAGTAGACCCCTTCTTACTTACATAATTCATTTTCTCAATTTTACCTTGACACTCGGTTTCCGTACCACCTACCCCTCATTGTCCTTCAAGTCCATCGCCACCTATTTAAACCTCATCAAACCTATCATTCATGGGTAATTCATCATCTGAGTCTCCAAAAATTACATTAACGACACTATCATCACTATCAGACCCAATATTGTATTCTGTTTGGGTTGCATTTTGGGTTGGTTCATGTGTATCATTATCCACAAATATGGGCTAAGATACTTGATGAATAAGATACAAATTCACTTTCCCATTAGCCTTGACAAAATTTACCATTTCTATAGCCCAATGTCATTTTCCAAAAACTTTTTCTTACTATACACCTCATACCAAATAGTAATAACTTCATGATACCCCATTTGTTTAACAATATCAAAACTCTCAAAGTAACTCCACTTGTCAGCATCGCATTTCCATTTTGACACTTCACATTTGTACACTTCCATTGTGTCATCCAAAGAATACCCTCCATGGTGGACATCAACAAAAAAGACATCCATTCTGCTTTTTATACATTGAAAAGACAAAATAAAAAACTCATTAATAGAAACTATATGTATGTGTGGACCACAAACTCATTAATAAAAACTCATTAATACCCTAGAAATATGTATGTGTGGACCACAAACCCTAGACCCCAATAAACAACACATGCAAGAATCAACTCATTCAAAAATCAAACACATGCAAATAATAAATACCATAAAGACCCAACTAAACCCTAAAACAAATCGGAATCATTAAACATCATAATCAATAAACACATTACTTTTCTTCTCTTGTCAATGTGTGTTTACGATTTCTTGAAGATTGATTCTGACAGTGTGTTCTTCGATTCCTTCTTGTTAACGTTGAAATGGATTTACAATTTCATGGATGGGAGAAGAAAACGAGTGGGAGAGGAGAAGACCAAACAAGGGATTTGGAAATGTGAAAGAGAAGAAAACTGAGAAGAAAACGGAGAGAATTTTTTAACGTTGCTTTAACGGAAACCCACTTAAAGGATAAAATTGAAATATTTATAAATATAAAATATTGAAATGAGAAAAAGAAAAAAAAAATATAAAGGACAAACATTACCTGAAATTAAATTAATATATATATATATATATATATATATATATATATATATATATATATATATATATATATATATATATGTGTGTGTGTGTGTGTGTGTGTAAATTTACCAAATGAAAGACTATTATCATGATTTGACAACAAACACTATGGATGGTTATGCAAAATGAGTGTGGGTGAAATGCATGAAAATATGGTCAAATGATTATGGATGAATGAACTCGAAAACACAATGAAATTGATTTGATGATAAACATTTTGAAAAAAACAATTTTGTTTAGAAAATGGTTTGAAATGATAACGTCCGAAAGTGCAAGAAATGTAAATAAATTATAAAGAAATTTTAAGATGAAAAAATAAATTATAAAGAAATTTGACCAAAATGCAAACAATGATGATTTAAAGTGTGTTGAAAATTAAATTGCATACAAAAAATAAAATAATAGGTAATTGATTGACTTGGGATATAACATAGTTGGAATGTAGATTAATTATATGACGTGTATGCACTCTATTTTTTTCTTTAAAAAACCATCTTTATTATTGATTTTTGAATTATGTTTATCAAATAATTCAAATTAATTCTACTATACTTTATTTGCTATAAGTAATCATACAGTTAATTCTCTATAATCGCTACAAGCTCTGCTATTATCGGCTAGTTTATTTGTACATTCATACTCATATTCATTATACAGGGTTTGATCCTATCCATTATGAATTTTTTTGTAGGTATTCCCTGAGAGTCTAAATCTAATTATCATCCTTAAAGACAATCTTAGGCCTAATTATTTCATAAGAAATTATCAAAAGAAACACAAGTACACATTTTTTAGAGTAAAATATCATAATATATGAAGGTCATGGTATTTTGTGTTACTACTTTATAACAATAATTATCGGCGTTAATTTCACAAATACACTAATTATAGGTTATAATTCACAAATTGAA
>JBBPBP010000004.1:2124243-2142683 GCA_037974735.1 Cicer chorassanicum
TGGTCTAATTGAGGTGTATAGGATTACTTTTTTAAATTGTTTTGATTTTTTTTCAAATTAAATTTTGTAAACAAAAATTTGAAATTTTTTCGATAAAAGATTATTGATTTATTTCTCAATTTTTTTCAAGAAAAAAAAAGTTTTGGACATTTTCTATAAAAAAAATTGATGTTTTTCCAAAAAAAAAGTAAGTTTTTTATTTTATCGTGAAATTCTTTTATGATATTTTTTCAAAAATTAAAAATAAAATTAAAAAATAAAATATTGAATCCATTAACCCTTTATCGGTGCCCACGAAAATAATGAAATAATAATTTAGAGCCATAGAAAAATGATCTCATAAGATGTCTAATATCAAAGGACTTGAAAGGGATTTTTTAATTGACGTTATAACAACAAGTAATAAGCCTGCAGAGAGTAGTACAGTTCTGTATCATGTTTACCAGACAAAGCGTCTATAATTTTGAGATTAATGAACATTAGTCTGCATATACATGGAACCAAGTTATTAGTGTAGGTTTGTTCAAGTACAAAAGGAAACATCCAATTAGATTAGTTAGCACAAGAATTAATGTTTCCTAAGCTTTGGAGTCATAAGACTTAGTGACTTACCATACGGAAACAAGACGTAGTTTCTTAGTTCAAATTGTGTCTGTGATTTACAGACAAGGGTGACCGCAATCATAGATCATTACGATCCCTCAATCATGTTTTACTATTAAGTTATTGAATTCTATTTCGTGATGGGGATTATATGATATAACAAATAATAGTATTGTGTTGGAGGATGAGGACGGTTTTTAATTTAATTTTTCTGTTACGTTACAATTTTATAATTACATATACCATGTGCTTGCTCCAGTGACCATTTATAAATTCAATAATAAATCATTGAAGGAGAGAGAATTAATGCAAGTTTGAATTCAAGTGTTCAATAATAATGCCATCATGCCAATAGCAGAGTTCAGAGCTAGCACAACATGTTTCATCAACGCAGGTTTAATATATTCAGACCAGTAACTGTAAGTAATAGTGCTGCAGCATTATTATTGACTACTAGAGAGACTGATTCTTGCGTCAAAAACATTGAAAGAGATGGATTCTTAACAAACTCCTCTGTTTTTTCTTTTTACTCTCTGGTTGTAGGAAAATAGGGGGAGAAGAATGGAGCTTTACTAATTTAATAACAGATAAGTAAAATATGATTAAGAATTGTTTTAATTAAAATTTGAATTGTTTCAAATAATTTCATTTTAATTAAAATTAATTATCTATTAGAGTTCAATTACTTAATTTGATGTTTACAAAAATCTATTTTTTTTAGTATACTACAAAAATCTCTTTTATAGTGAGATATATGCATTATCAAAAGTCCTATGAATTATTAGGTTTAGATTAGAAAATCTAATAATTTTTGTTTATAAAAAGAAAATATAATAGTTGAAATTATGGTATATTAATATAAAAAATGTAACAATGTTTAAATATATTTCAACTATTATTTACTTAATGAAATTGGGATAGTAAAACATGTTAGGTCCGTAACTAGAGTAAATATCAATAGAGATATCTTTTAGTAAGAGATATATGATTTGATCTCTTATAAAAATAAATTTCTTAAGTGGAAATTTATCTTTATTGCTTTGTTAATTTCAAACAAATTTACTAAGAAAATAATTATTGTTTTGTATCTCGTTAAGAAAAATGTTTTATTTTGATTAAAAAAATATTTTATTAATAAATACCATTTTATCCTCAAGTGTGTAATTTTGTAAATAATAGTACATCTAGGATCGTTACAAATATTTTAGAGGTAATTTGTTGGTCTTAAAAATTTAACCTCTAATAAAAATAACACTAAAAACTATAAAAAAAATTATTTTATTTAAATTGTAAATAACATAAAAAAAAAACGTAAAAAAGAAATACTCAAACTATTTTGAAGGTCATGATACAAATATTTTTAAACTCTAATACTCTTAAAAAAGAAATTGGACTTTGTGTTATTGGTCGTGTTGCACGGACCATGTGGATCCAAATTAAGAATAATGATTTGTGAACACTCCAAATTCTCAAGGAAAATGCTGTTTGTTGCAAAGTAATCTCATGAAAATTAACAAATTGATGTGATTGGTCAGTTTCTCAATTATTCTTTTGTGTTGATGGTAAAACATTATAATGAAAGTTCTATGGTTCTTTAAAAAAACAACACTATACATTATATTGGTATTTCGTGATATACATGAATCGTGACATATAACACAACTTAATTTTCAAACATTTACTCAACAATTTATATATATTTTTTTCTATCATATTTATTTGTTTCTTTCTCAAGATGTATACTAATTATATAAATGTAAATCAAATATTTTCGTGATGCAAATCACCCTACTTGGCTTGGCAAGTTATTGCGTGCTCTATGTTTGGTTTGAATTGAAATGCACGCTATTACAAATTAGATTAACATCAATGGAAATTAAAGACTGTTTAGCAAATACCATTATTGACCGAATAGAAACCAAAATAGTTTGTGTTTTTATTTATAACTCAAAATGATTAGCCTCTGTACTAATTACTTATAAATACGTTCATGTACATACATAGGCAGACAGATATACATGACTTTTCTATTTTTTTTTATAAATGTATACATAACTTGTATACTACTTGATGTACATATATATTTAGAGCCGTAACACATAAGAAGTCTATAAATGAGCACAATCATATAGATATTAATTAAACTAAGCCGAGGATCTCGTTGAAACGGGATTATTGTCCAATCCTATAGTGAAACATAGGTGTAGTACACCTTTGATTTAAGACAAAATGTAAAAAAATGGTCTTCAATCATGTTCATTATTTAGTCTAGTCAAGGTGGGTTTATCTTGCCCATTTTGCTATTCCAAATTAGGAAATCTGATGGAACACTGCATGGTTTAAGTTCAAACTCCTTGTTGATAAGGGTCACAAGCAATCCAAAATGCGCTTAAATTATATTAATATCAAACATCCACTCATTTTCAAAGACAAAAAAGTTAAAACATAAATAAAAATATGTTTGGATTGCAAAATTATCAATATTTCAAAAAAAACAAAGTAATCAATTTTAAAAAATTTATTTATTATAGTTTTCAAAAAATGTTAATCTGAAATAATGTAAAAACAATTTAAAATAAAAAACTATTATGTTTAATAGAAATGATTTTCTTATAAAAAAAAAGTGAATTTCGTTGAGAAAAACAAAACGTAAATAGTTTCTAATTTTTTTTAAAAAAAAAACATCTCTAAAAAAATATATGCAAATTATTGAATACAATTTTTTGTATAATTCGTAATAAACCGCTTATTTATCGATTAATATAAACACTTATGAGACTATTTTAAGTATTATTGATTAAGTCGATAATTTCATTATTTCGAATTTTCGATAGCTTTGAACCATTACCTAAAATCAGTTAAGTTAACCAACCACTCACCTGTATATATATATACCTAGGATAAACAATTATATTATAGAAGTTAATAGTTAATTATGTAGCATTATTATTGAATAAAAAAGTTTGATCGATCGACCGACAAAGGATCCAAACTCTGCCATTAATGAAGGCGACAAGTTCTTCGGATCTCCACTGATCTTGCAGATATATGTCCCTCCTTTCTTTTTTAATTTCTGTCTTCAATGAACAATGAACCTTTCTTATACCCTTCAAACACTACTCAATATATAACTACACTTACTTTCAGTTTCAACCACTACAACCACTAATCTCTAGCCATGAATAATTTCCACCCTAATAATTACAATTACAATTACAATATTAATACTTCTCTTCACTTAATTAACCAACAAGCAGATGAGGAGAATCATCTAAATCTAGATCTTCTCCTTGAACCATCTTCTTCATCATCATCCTCTTCACCTATTAGTTCCATGGAACAAAGTACTCCAAGAGTATTCTCATGCAACTATTGTCAGAGAAAGTTTTACAGTTCTCAAGCACTAGGAGGACACCAAAATGCTCACAAACTTGAAAGAACACTTGCAAAGAAGAGCAGAGAGATTAGTTCAGCCATGCAATCTTATTCTTATGTTGACCCTGCAGAACAAAGATCAAATTTCAGTTCTTCTTCACAGTACCATGCTCATCTTCAAAACTATGGACATGGTGGAACAAAAGACTTCAGTTATGGAAATTCTAGTAATTCTGAACATGTTCAGGAAGATATTAGCCAACTTGACTTGTCTCTAAGGCTTTGAAATTTATTTTAAGGACTCGAAACAATTAATGCATGCCCGAGTTTTATTATATATAAGATAATTTGAAGAGAATCGATGATTCTTCTGCCAACAATTATTTGAAGTGTTACTTTTTACAAGATCAGGATCTGCCACTGTGCCAGTTTTTCCTATGAAGGTAAAGGAATCTGAGTTCTAGGTTACATATATAGGTTACTGTGTTGAAGACTGTTTGTATCTTTATGGTTTTTCTTTCTATGTTTTTGTAGTGTAAGCATGGCAGAATATCTATGTTATTGAAATCTGAGATGTTTTTTAAGAGATAATTAGTTTTTGATAAAATAATTGTACAGCAGGTACTGTAAGTTTGTAACTCTAATTATGATCAAATATTAGACTTTCTTGTTGGATTTATACGTGAGTGATTATAGCCTTATATTACCTGTATGAATAAACTAAATGTTAAATATATATGTGTATATATATATATATATAATAGATGTGATTTACATATCCAATGTCTTAAGATTTTATATAAGATGTAGTGTTAAAATCTCGATTCTAAAATATTTGGTCCGTTATTGCTCTCATACCCCGATTCATTAGCCAATAATCTCATGCAAAGTGTTAAATATTTTCATTATATTGAGAAACATGTATATGTGGTGTTCAAATCGCATGTGTAATTGCTCTTAAATTTCTCTAATGATCTAATGTTTAAAACTTTAAATTGCATGTGTAATTAGTCTTAGACCACTGTGATGATCTTTACTGTGTTTAAGAGTACTCTCGTAATCGAACATCAAAGCCTTGATGGTTTAACTTACCGGTGACTTATCCATATATAAAAAGTCTTTTTGATTATTTGACGGGAAATTGTTAGAGTACCAAAGGATGAGTAAGATAAATGTCACACATTGGAAAGAAATCGCGACTAAAGAGTACAATAGAGGAACAATTAAAAACTTGAAACAAAAATGGAATTAAAATGGAGTGATTATGCTACAATGTTGGTGACTAGTGCATAATGCATATATAGGTTGGGTTTAATTTGATTGTGATTTTATGCAGAAATTAGTAACCATTTAATACAGAGAGTTTCCTTTTGGTCTGTGCACTAAGGTTTCTGAGACTGAGAGTTAATCACATGATATTGTTGGAGGAAATTAAAGATGCCAATTTGTTGTGTACTTGCATTTAATTAATTATTAATTAGATTGCCACAAATTAGTAATTATGTCTCGTTCAAAAAGCCATTTATAGTTCTTGACATGCAATGCCGTGTTAGTGGTTGTGGATAGAATTAGTAAAAGAAAGGACAAACATATATATTATGAAATTAGAGTCCCTTACCAACATATAAAGATATATAGTAGAGTTATGCTCCAACAAGAGAGTCGCCATATATATTAGGATCTCCATCGTCTTTTGACATCAATTAATTTTCAACCATGTCATTTTGAACTTTTAAGCACACAAAAAAAAGCATGTCATTTATTTTTATTTTCATTTTCATTTTTTATTTCAAGTTTTCAACTATATATGCGAAATTTGGATTTTGTATGCGCTTGTGATTTCTTTAGCCCATTGGAAGATTTAGTCCGCTGATTTAGAGTAAAGGTCGAAATTCCAACTTAATTTTTAGGGAATAATTTTCCTTGTTTGTTTCTTTATTTTTTATTTTTGTTAAGTATTGAGTAGATATACAAACTTTTTGGTCATGAAAGTGTTCTTTTTAAATATAAAATAAAGTCGGAATTAGACTACAACAATACAATCAACGAAGAGTCGAAATTCCAATAATATCAACAAAAATTATTTACATTTGAATATTTAAATATCAGTGTGGTGAATTCAAATTTAAATATTTGTTGAGAAATATATTTACATTTAACATTTGACGATCTCGAATAAATTTACTTCTAGTAACCATGAGTAAAAAAAAATAATGCAAAAATAAATTAGGCCAAATACACAAAAACCTAATATGTGATTTGTTTTGTTGTTGTATTGTTTAGCACTATAATGAGGAGCAACTCATTGCTTAAGATTTGATCTAACATTTTGCGGTAATATTGGAGTATAGATCATCTCCGTATTTTCAAAAAGAAGTAAAAAGTTTTAGGCTTAATTGCATTTTTGATCCCCCTATTTTAGCTGAATCGCGAAAGCAGTTCCCCCATTTTATTTCTCATCAGTTTTGGTCCCCAAACAGAATTTTAGTCCAAAACTTAATGAAATGTCATTTTTTTAAGCCACACTAAACCATATATGATAATAGATTTTAGGTACAACTGTTGCACACTGAGACCTTGAGGCATTGTGTGACTTAAATAAGCGCAAAAAAAATGAAATTTCATTAAATTTTGGACTAAAATTCTGTTTGGGGACCAAAACTGAGGAGAAATAAAATGGGGGGACTATTTTCGTGATTCAGCTAAAATAGAGGGACCAAAACTGCAATTAAGTCAAAGTTTTATTACTAAATTTTGAGCGTATAAATGATATGCAATCACGCATTTTTAAAATGAATTAGTTATAATCTTATATTTGTAGTCTTTTATGTACCTTTATAAAAAGTTATACGGATATATCAAAAACCGTAGTAATTGAGTCCAAATTATTCTTACTCCTTGTATTGGGCCTAGTAATGGATTATTTTGCTGCACTTTGCGGCATTTGTCCATTAAGAATGAAATGTTACACAGCTGCAGAAAAGAAGAAAACAAAAAAAAAAACAAATTAACACACTTTTTTTTATAGAAAATTAACGAATACTTTTTTTCATAGAAAATTAACACATTGTGTTTTCTTTTATAAAAAAAGAAAAATATTTTAGTGAATGTATATCACGACCAAACGATTAGAAGAACATAAAAGATAAAATCAATACTCCCTTACCATTAAAATAAAAGGAAAAATAATACATGTATGTAGATTAGATATATTATTCAAACAATAAGTAGTGAATTTATTAAGAGCAGAGCAGGAGAGAGGAATAGGACTATAGAGTAGGACTAGAATGGTCAAAAAGCTCCATGTTCTCGAACTCCATTTAATAAGTCCTTATTATAAATCTCTATTGAGAGATTTTGTTAAGCTATGGTCATTATATCATTATTTTTTTATGGACTTAAGGATTTTATGGATCATATTTTCCCAAAAATATAAATTTTTTATAGTCTTTTTTCTCATCATTCTATATTCTCAAAAGCTCCAATTAATATGTCTGAATTGATCAATTTAAAGTATTGAAGATGAGATAAAAAAAAAACATCATCTAAGTATTTTAGAGAAAAAAAAAGTTTGACATTTTTTACGAAAAATATTTTTTTTCCATGATAAAGTATTTTTTCTAGAAAAAAATTATTTTCAACAATGAATTTCTGAAAATAATTTATTCTTTGTTTTTTTAAAAAATAATAGATTTTTCTCAAAAAAGTTGGGTTCAAAGATTTAGGAGAGATCAAATTTTAAATCTTAAGACTTTCTATTTTGGAACTTATGTAAATGGGATAGGAGGTGCTATTAATCCCCTTAAAAAATACGGTAATTTTCGAAAAGGAGTTTTCGGTAGTTAAAAAATTGAATAAAAATACTATTAAAAGCATAATTTCATAATATTTTTTGTATTTGTAAATAAAGAGGATTTAATGAACAATCACCAAATAAAATTTTCTGGTAGTTTAAAGTTTTTTAGGCCCTCTTAATAATTGGGCTGAGGCCCAAATTTATTGGCCCCATAAAATTGTCGCCTATAAGTAGTAGTACCACTACAGTTTGATTTATTTTTTTTCCTTAATCACAAAAAGAAGCTGCATAGATGATTTGATATGCACATCAGAAAACGAATTGCAGATAGAGTATATTCACACACAGAAACAGATATTGCAGAGAACACAGACTTAATATTGTTTTGAATATATTTTGTCTTAATGCATGTAGCTGCATTTGCATATATTCGCTAACAAACAACACAACACGGACTTAAGTGGCCACCACCAAACCTTCGTTAAGTCTAGCAGTTAATTCCTTTCTCAGAATTTTCCCTGAAGCCGCTTTAGGAATAGTGTCTGTGAAGAAAACTCTGTTTATTCTCTTGTAAAAAACAACCTGCACCAAATACACTCCCGTCAGGTTTAATGTTGTTGAGAGTGGATGATAGGTAGGTATAAGTTGGTTAATATTAACTTGAAGTTAGTTAAAATTTATTAGTTTGATTATGATCATTAAATAAAATATATTATATATTTATTGTAATTAATTTTTCTCATTAAATTAATTTCAAGTAATTATATTTTTTTTATTGGGTTCTACTGTGTTTTTCTAAGCACATTAGTATTGCATTTTAATAGCAATTTTAAAGTGATCCTTAAACTCTTGATCAATTCACACATAACAAGAAAATAAATTTACTACTAATTTTGTAATAATAATTAAAGGTAACCTGTTTTGAAATGTATTGCTTGATTTCATCCTCGGTTAGCTTTGAGCCGTTTGATCTTACAACAAATGCAACTGGGAGTTCTCCCGCAGCTTCATCTTTCAATCTGCCGAAACCAATAGCATTGTCATTAGTCATTTTTGTCATTTATAAATCACTGTTTAGTCAACAATAAATATATAGAAAAAATATAATTTAGTGACAAAAAAATGAAAAAATATCCCTTTAACATTGTGTAATTTTTCTCTCTATTTTTGTTAGTTTTTTTCCCCTATTTTATGTATATCAATATATAGGATAGTTTTCTTGTGAATATTGCAATATTTATGATCAAAGTATACATTATAGTTAATTGTGAAATAAAAAAGAAGAGTTTTCAACGCATCATAACACTTATATGTGTAATTTTTAAAATAAATATGATTAAAGTGAAATATTTTTAATCATTTAACAATTATAATTCATTAAAGTCTAAATTCGAACTTGGATTTAACAAAAACTAATTCTTTCTATTTACTTTTTTAAGTTTTATGTTATTTATTTTAGTTAAAAATGTCTCATTAATCAATGATTGCCTCAATCATATTTCGAACTAAGATTTTATAAAATGATTAAAAAATTAATTTATTAACCATTGCAGGTCAATGATTTGTTGAGCTCATTAACCGGCCTAATTGGCTTTGAAAAGTAATACAAGTAACCAAATCACTTACGGTACGACAGCAGCATCAGAAATGTTTGGGTGGGAAATCAATAATGCTTCAAGCTCTGCAGGAGCAACTTGGTATCCTTTGTATTTAATCAATTCCTTTAACCGATCAACAATGAAGAGCTCATCATCATCATCAATTAAACCAATATCACCTGTGTGCAGCCATCCATCTTTGTCTATAGTTCTCTTTGTCGCCTCCGGATCATTTAGATATCCTGATGACAACCACAAATCTAAGTCTTAAGGAAAAACAAATGTAAAATATATACTTTTTCGTAAGTGCTTATTAAATAATCGATTATGCATATGCTATTTTTATACTTAATTAACTAAAATACTTTTCTATACATAGTTCTAAGCTATTTTTGTAAATA
Organism: Cicer chorassanicum; assembly: GCA_037974735.1. Lineage (NCBI taxonomy): Eukaryota > Viridiplantae > Streptophyta > Magnoliopsida > Fabales > Fabaceae > Cicer > Cicer chorassanicum. The sequence goes on from JBBPBP010000004.1 coordinate 2,134,017, forward strand.
TTTCTTATAAATTGTCTCAAACACTGATAGCAAATAATTTCAATTTAGTTGTTAATAAATTTCAACTAATAATAAATTGTTTAAAAAAATTTAAAATTAAATTTTACCTAAAACAATTCTGAATCATATTTTATTTATATTTCAACAAAATTTCAAATTATGAAGACTTTTTTTCTTTAGAAACATGAGGATTAAAATATAAAAAATCTAGCCAAGTAAAACCACGATATAATAGAATAATACAATATTATCTATTTTCAATACAAAACGAGTGTTACTTTTTAATAACAAAAAATTATTTTAAAATAAATATTATATATAATTTTCAATATAGTGTTAATAGTTTTTCTATTTTATATTTCAAAAATTATTATGAGCACAATTAACAAAAAAATTATTATATTTTATATTAATAATAATAATAAATATATTAATAATTAAGATAATAAATTGATAAAATGAGTTTTTTTTTTCTTTTTATTATTACTTTTAATGGTTTTGCAAGAACATTAAATAACATTTATTGTGAGACAGACAGACCAGACAATTAGTGGGTTACCCACATAATCACATAATCGTAGTATGTTCAAATAATTGCGACCACTTGGACTTATGATGACGTGGACTTCAGCTTCACGAAACGCATAGAGACTTCACCAAATAATTTTGACTCCTACGCTACAGAGACTTTACACGCAATGATGACGTCGTGTCACTTAATATACTACTCCTTCTGTTTAAGTAATAGTGATTGTTTTAGGCATATTAAGAATTGTGAATTATCATATTATTTATATTAACTATAAATATATTTTTACTTTTATAAATATAAAGTAGATAATAATATCTTATAAGTAACGCACATAACATTGATTATAATATATAATTGAATAAATAAAGTAATTAAAATTAAAAATTAATGATAATTATTTTAAAATAAATATTTTTAAAAAATATAACAATTATTTTGAAATTGAGGAAGTAATAAAATAAATTCTCAACGAGCTAGGAGAGAGGATTTGTCACAACATATCAACCACAAGAATTTTACAATATAGGTCAATTGAAAATAGTTATGAAATGAAACCTCCTAAGCTAGACAATATTATATTTTTAAAATAAAATATATTAACAAAATATATTATCAAGTTTTGAAAAATATAACTAACAGTATAATTATTATTTATATATTTATTTAATATTTTATTTTTTCTTTATACTTTTTTATATTATATCTATTACGTTATTATCTCTAATTCTTTTTCTTTTAATATGTCTAAAAGATAAACAAATCTCCATTGATAATTTTTCTATAAGCAAGTAATTAATTGCCACCACAAAAAACTTTCAATTATGTAATTTTAGTACTATATATTAGACACCGTGACACGTCACCTTTAATGATCGGAAAAACATTACAATTGTGTATTACGCATCAGCCAACACTTTGAATTCAAGAATAAAAGCATGCATATAAATTTTCTTCATAAGATTTAAATAGAATATTTTCTTAATTTTGAAAATTAAATATCTTTTATATAATTTAGTTATATATACGATTGAAAACTAAAAAAATGTAAATATATCTTAAAAGTGATGATTTATGGAATGGAGTATTGGGCACTAACAAACAAATATGATGACATAATAAATGTAGGATGTAAATGTTGCATTGAATGAGTAGAAAAACTATATGTAAGAATGACAAAATTAAAAAGAAAGTTAGAATAACACCTACGCTAAAAAATATGGTAAAAAAGAATTGTTTTTTTTTTTAATTTTATAATAGTCAAAATAAACTTTTAAAATTAATCATAAAAAATAATTTTTCAGAAGCTGCTACAATCAACTTCTGACAAAATTACTTTTAAAATTATTTATCAGATTTTAAGTTATTCTAAACTGCAACAAACAAATGTAAACTTTTAAAAAAAAATTATTATCATGTTTTAAAAAATGTAATTGTTTTGCGAAAAATGTAACAACGCATCCTCAATATTTGTAAATGGTGTGTCGGTGTAAAGCCGCTTTCAGTTGGAGCATGAACTTGTATGGACTGTTGGAGTGGGAGCACATAGCTAGAGTGCCACATTCATTGTCCCCACCACACCATCCCACTAAATTAGTAATAGTTATACTGTAAACATAAGGCAATTGCTTTTTTTAACCAGAAAGATAAGGCAATTGATTGCTATGATTTGCTTTACAGTGATTGCAATAAACAATCAAATCCTCTTCCAAATTTATACTCCAAATTCAACCACCCCACTCACCAAAAAACTAAAATCTGAAACTTTAAAATTTGAAATTTAAAAAAAAAAATAATATCGAAAACCACATATTCATATACACTAGTGGTTGGAAACTCACAATCCAACACTTCAAATACTTTGAATTTCACACTTGAATTGCACTTATGGGCACATGATTTTTTTTATATAATAAAAACTCTAAAGTGTAATTATGACAAATGAAAAAAGTGGATTATATTTTTTTTTTCTCCTTATTCTTAATATATAGCCACAAAACACTAGCTCTAGTTATATAATTTTCAAAATATATAATTAATATTTAAAAATAATGCAAGTAATATTAATATTTTTAAAATTAAGCGAAAAAAATCAGATGATTGGTAGTTTTTCATAACGAAAATGGTAATTTGGTCTCCTATCTAGAAGTATAATAGTAATAATTAGAGTAAAGTGAGGTATAGCATATACCTTTCATAACCTTTGTGCCTCTAATGCAAATTTCACCGGCTTTGTTTCTTGGAAGGGAATGACCGGTCTCAGTGTCAACGATTTTCATCTCGGCGTTTCTAACGACGGTCCCGCATGCACCAGGTTTTGTCCCCATTGGCTCCTTTGCAAATGACATGCTGATTGAAAGTGGTCCTGCCTCGGTCATTCCATATCCCTGGATATACTATCAAATTAGATTCATTTTTATTTTTTATTTTTTAATTTTAATCTTAGAAACACGCCGTAGATTTGGAGGTTTTATCGCCTATTAGTAGAATCGGTCCAATAAATTTAAAGGTTTAAAGTGAATTATTTTTTAGAAATCAATAATAATAAAATTGAAAGTTTTTTAAACTAAATTATTTTTATAATATCAAATAATTTTTTGAAACGAGATATTAAACAAAATACAAGTAAATATTAAATACATTCACAATTATTGAGTAATTTTTTCACTGAATTAATTAGTACCAAAAATTGAGAATAAAATTTATAATATAACAATTAAAAGATATATAATATTAGTTAAATCAAAAATATAAATATGAAATATAAAAATATTTGAGACCCAATTTAGTGGTCTCACTCACCTCCCCTTGGATCGGCTTTGCATATTAGAAGTTTGATTATAAAAAAATAAATTGGGACTAAATTGTCTCAAAAATTGTTGCATAAACTTAAATGTTCTCTAATTTTTGTTTGGACTATTATGTAAAGATGGACCCCAACATAATTCATACACCATTGTTTTAAAAAAATTCTATAAATATTCATATTATTTGTCAAAGATTAATTATTTTTGATGGATCAAAATGAATAATAATTCAAAACTTTTACAAGGTATATAAAGTAAAATAATACACTGGGCCTTACAATCGAAGTGATCCTTATAAATTGTAACTAAAAATCAATCCAAATTTACCCAAAAAATCTAATCACATACAACCAACAAAATATAATAAGTGGTTGTGATATTTTTCTTGCCACAAAACTAATTATACTACTAGCTTAAATTGTTAAATCTCAGCTGTTATTAACCCATCAATAATCTCACTCGATCGTGTCCAATTAATCAAAGGACGTATCTTTAAGCTCAAGATAACTTAAGATTATACGATTAGTTTAAAGAAAGGTTATGCAAAGAATTTATTGATTTTTGCAAATTTCATTTGAAGTATAAATTATTTAAGTATTGGAAGTACGTTTAAATCTTCTCTTACTTTTTAACACGTTATATTTAAAAAAAAGTTATTCCTAATAGTAGCTTTTAAATTAGAAATAGGTATATGTATAAAAAAACCTATACATGTGCATCTTACAATATCTCATTAGTTTTTTTTTTTACTAATAGTTCATAAATTAATGTACATCCTCATAAATATTTATGTAGTAAAATGTAATTTTTTTTTTTTTACGTCAACAATGTAATATGTTGTATGTGCAAATAAACGGTACATCAATGATACATATGAATTAAAGTCATAAAAATAAAGTAGAAAATGTCTTTGATAAAATCTAATTTTTTTAAAGTAAATGTTAAACTAGTAAATTAAAATAATTGGAGAAAAAAAACATGATGCTCATATAGTGTACAATAATCTTATTGTAACAAAATTTAGTCCCAAAAAAATAGGTTTTCAAGTTTTTTCCCGAGAAAATGTAAAAAGCAAGTAATAAATAAAGAAAGAGACATGCCACCAGACCTGTCCAAGTATGGTTTGTGGTAGCCTATCCTTCACAGCTTGTTCAAGCTCCACTCCCATTGGAGCAGCACCAGTTATCATCGCCCTAATAGACGACAAGTCGTATCGATTAGACTCCCCACTCTTAACCAACGCCAAAACAATAGGTGGCACAAACGACACTACCGTCACCTTATATTTTTCAATCAATTGCAAAAGCGTAGTAATCTCAAACTTCTCCACAATAAGCACCGCCGCACCCGATCGAATCCCACTCAGTAAAATCGAATTGAGCGCATAGATATGAAACATGGGTAGCACACAGAGTAACACGTCCTCATAGTTAGTGTATTGATGAGGATTTTCACCGTCAACTAACTGCGCTATCGTGGTAACTAAATTTTCATGCGTTAACATAACACCTTTTGGAAGACCAGAAGTTCCTGATGAAAACGGTAACGCAACGACGTCGTTTGGACTTATTTTCACTTCAGGTGCGTCGTTTTCATCAGCGTTTGTTAAAACAGAAAAATGCACAACACTGTCTTCATCCGACGACGACGCCGGGGATGAATCAGTGCACACTATTTTGATGTTATTGATTTTCGCGAATTCGTTGATTTTATTTATGTATGCGGATTGAGTTACGATGAGTTTTGATTTCGTTGCGGTTGCTTGTTTTGCGAGTTCGGAGGAGGTGTAGAATGGATTGGCGGTGGTGACGACGGCGCCGCGGTATGAAGCACCGAGGAAGGTGAGTGCGAACTGATGAGAGTTACGGAGGACGAGCATGATGACGTCACCTTGAAGGATTCCGAGAGTGTTTAGACCGGCGGCGATTTTGCGGACAGTGAGGTGGACGTCGGAGTAGGTGAAGGTTTCGCCGGTGTCGCCGTTGATTAGGCATGGACGGTTGTGGAATTGAGAGAGGTTTTGGAAGCAGTAAGAGTGTAATGGGAGGTGTGTTGGGATTTGAATGTCGGGGAGTTTTGAACGGAATATGAATTCTTCTTCTTGTGGCGGAGATGGTGACATTTTGCTATTAAGAGAAGGAGGGGTAGATTAATTTGATTTACCTAAGTTTGCTTGAAATGGAGGTATTAGTTAAGTGTTTATATAGGGATTTTATATTTATGTTAACATTTGTAGTTGTTGGGACAAGGACAGGATCATTTACTATGAATTGAAAAATAATGTTCTGTAGACTTTAGTAGTATTTCTTTCTACTCCACTATCTCTGCTTTTATCTCCTTTTGCTATTGTGCTCCAGGAGTGCTGTTGCACGGATGACATAAAAATAAGTTGGAAGTTTTAATACCTTATTGAAGGCAAATTCTAGATGTTGCATTGTAGATAACTATTTAAAATTTATCTAAAAGTCTACACTTTAATAACCACCAACGATATTCCTCAAAATTATTCTCTTTTCCACAATGAATGTGTGTGATTTGTATATTTCACTTATTTTCTTTTTAAAAAAGTGAATAAATAGAAGAGATAAAATATTTTATTAACTATTGAGTTATTTATTATCACTACTAATATAAAGTAAATAAATAGTATTAGTTAAATAGTATAATTAAAAAGAAAAAAGTAATTAATATTACTTTGAAAATTAAAAATATCCTCTATTTTGGAATTTTTTTTTTATAAATGTGATGGTCATTATAGAACGAAGTATAAATTAACCACTTTATTTTTTTTCTACGATTGAGACATTAAATTTTGAAGATAAATTTATTATTTTTCATTTTATTAAACCGACATCATCCATAAATATCATCCACTCTCTTAATTGAAATTCCCCTATTTAAAATATGTTTTTGAATATCTTAGTGTACCTACTAACTAATGTGATACCCTTGCATCACTATGATAAAATTATTTGTCATTGATCATTATAAAATATATTATAACATCAACAATATTAGCAAGCAAATAAAATTAATAAAAAAAAATATAGTATTAAATTGCATGTAGAATTCACTTTTATTCCCTGTGATTTAAATCTATGCATAGTATAATTTTATTATTTGAAGGTAAACAAGTAAAATATTTTAAATGTCCAACATATTTAATAGTACATAAAATATTTTTATTTTTATAATTTAATCATCAAAGTTCTATGTATAAAGAAAAAAGTAGTATATATTTAGAACTGTTGTGATAACACGTTCCAATACACATAAATGTAGAAGTTACAACACTAAGTTTCAGGTAAGACATACCATTATATGCTACACTTTCTACGTTTGTTTAATTAGTCAATTATTAGTGATTAATTTTGTTAAAGAGATGAGTTAACATTGTTGTCACTTCAAGTCTTTCAACCCACTTTATAACTCATCTACACTTTCATGTTAGTACAATTATTTATGGAAATAAAATAAAAATAAAATGGTATTTTATATTTAAATTTTTGTCAAAAAAATAAAGATAAACGTAACTTAGACATATGATGTAAAACAAATGTTTCATCTTAAAATAATTGACTTATTTGTAAAATGATTTTGTCACAAAATAATGAAATCTTTTAATTTTCAATATACTTGCTTCAACTACATTTTTTAATTTACATTATTTTCAATACAATATCTTTCATTTATACATTTATAACATTAATATTCAATAAAAATAATTTAGTAAAAATAGTATTATATCTTTTTCATTTAAGCAATTTTTTTTAATATTTCTTTAGTTTCAAACTTTTATTCTACCAACTTTGAAAGGCAATTTTTTCTCACGTAATTATATTATTGTACCTACGAAATCATATAAAATTCGAAATATTGAATTCACTACACGAAATCACTTCCTCCATTAAATTTGTAGGTGTGTGTAGATGACTAAAGTACTACCACAATATCCCCATCTTAGCCTTATGCATCATTACATCTTTAGTTGTTGAGATAGGGACAACCACTGAATTTGTGCAAGAAAATAACAACATTTAAAATGTTTCATAGTCACACTAGTGTTAATTCTTAGTCACGTTATTGACCTCTACTTGTTGGGGGCACATGAATAAGACCAAGCACGATATCAGTTCCGAAGGTCTGTATCACACACCCTTAATATTTTAAGAGTTTGTCATCTCATTTCCACATTATGAAAAGTTAAAAAATAAAAAATAAAAAAAAAAATAAAAAAAAAAATTCTAACTCTAGATTAATCATTTAAACCGGAGTTTGTTCAAATTAAATCTAAAAATATAAATATTGATTATAAATTTTTATACTTATGAATTGATTACTTTAGATATGTAAAATATTATTTCAAATTTTTTTGCACCTTCAAACATATTCAAATGTGTAAAAAATAATAAATAAATAAATAAATTAATATTTACATCTTTTAATTGGTCTATTCGAATAAATCATATCTTGATTGATTATTCTGAAAAGAGTTGAAAACGAAAAAAAAAATAGAAGACAAGAAGAGAAACCTCTTAATATTTTATAGATTGGATCGCAAAGCCCAATATATAAATGGGCCTTGTGACTAGTTAAAGTTTAATTTAGTTTTAAACTATTCAGCCCATTTCACAAAAATAGGCTTCCGACAAAACATGCTTTATTAATTAATAGTGTATAGATAGACACTTTTGTTTTCCTCTATCTATTTTTCTATTTTCCTAATTTAAGTTAATCATTAAAAGTAATTTTTATGTAAATTTTAATTTTTAATATAATGATTGAATAAGGTGGATCTATTTTCTATTTTTTATTTTGTTAACTTGTATCTCCTTTATTTATACACACATGAATATAATTTTAAAGCGGATTTGTTCCACCATTAATCAATACTTAAAAGTTATTTAAAATATTAACAACGATCAACAACATTTTTTAGAATTATAAATTAACAATTTTCTTTGACTTTACGTATATAAAAAAATGCAGTTCACACCGATATATTGACGTTTTTTAATATAAATGATTATCTTAATAAAAAAAATAATTTATTTGAAACTTTTAATTAAATTAAACAACTGCTAGTATAGTTTTGTCTTTAATAAAAAAACTATATTATGATGTCATTTTAAAAATTAGAGTAACTAAAAATATATTGAGACGACACGCTGAACAAAATATACAGAGGAAAAATAAATAAATATGTCTTTTGTGTTCATGGTAAGTCAAGTATTTTGATGAAATTGGTCCCATAAAAAGTATTTTTATGAAAAAATAGTAAATTTAAAGTTAACAAAAACATTAGGCTCTATATAATTTACATAAAATAGC
>JBBPBP010000004.1:2144110-2162965 GCA_037974735.1 Cicer chorassanicum
GAAATAAATATTTTTTTATCATATTCTAAATTCTTTTTTACTTTAATTTTTTTTCTAATTCTTGTAATACATCTTTTCCATAATATTAATAAAGGATATTTTTTAAAATAAACCATATTTTTTTATAAAATTAACTACATTTTATTATTTATGTATTATTATTTAATAAAAGTTACTTAAATTGTGGGATATTAGATATATATATAATGAATAGTAATTTTTTTTTTAGTTTTTAAAGTTTAACAACGAAATTTATACATTAATTGTCGTGCAATGAAAAGATCCCAAAGTAAGGTATCAAATATACATGTGCAGCTAGCATATTAGTTGTATTTACAAGAAATTACTCATGTAATTAAAAGAAATAGAACCGTGCATTATTGTTTGATGTGAAGATCCCATTACTCGGAACGTATCCGCTGATGATGATGTTATAACCTTTTAATATGAATAAGCAAGCTTAAACAGAAATGAGAACAGTGTGAAATATATTTGCTAATTTGAACTAAGTAAACGAAACCTTTACTAACCATACATGGAAGCTTGAATAAATTAGTATGCATTGTCCATTGTAACCGATTTTATTTGTTTGAATATGGACTCGTTTTGGATTTAAAAATATTAATAAATGAGTAATTTTATTAAGTATAAAAACAATTTGGAGACCTTTTTATTAAGTAAAAAGTTGATTTTTTATAGAGATATAAAACAATTGTTTTAATGACTTTATTTTTAGACTGATTCTGATTAGATTTCAATTGAATTGATATGATTTTTTAATCAAAAATAAATAAATGTGTTCTTTTAGGTAATTATTCTAAATTCCATTAACAAATTAGTCTTTAGTAAATTGAATTAATGTGCAATGCGATCTATTCACTTAATGCGTCTTATTATATTCTTTAAATATAAAAATTAACAGATCAAATAAATTACATTTAAAATTTTCAGATATATAATAATTAATTCACAAAAATTAAAAAATATTTTGACATATTCTTACAAGATTGAAGAGTAATTTTTTTTATTCAGTCAAATTTATTTCTTTCAATTAATTTGTACCTTGTACTCTTCATGCTAGTTACTCATCAGCTGTCAAAAAATCTAGCCACTCAACAAAATATGATATAGTCAAACTTTGGTCATCATATACTATTAATGAATAATTGGACCAAGTTTTCAAACTGTAGCCGTGTTGTTAACACGGTAATCCATTTCTACAAGAAATTTCCATTTTCTAGCGCCACTTTCCTTAACCATCAAGTTTTTGTATAGTTTAATATACAAAATTTCCGTTAATTTAATATTTAATTAATGTAATATATTCAAACACTCAATCTTCTACTAATTCCTATAAATAAATAAATCTTTCACACATTTACAATAATAATAATCCTCTGCACACTTAGTAAAAATAAATAAAAAATCCTTTGCACACAACTTTTTAATCTTTTATTCTTTTACAACATGAGCAGCCACAATCATAAACAGAGCAAGTCTCTATTAAACCGCCTAAGAACGGTGGTGCAAAAAGTAAAGCTTCTCATAAGCTCCACCATACTCAGCCACACGTGGGACGTCGCAAACATGCTTCGCAATGGTTCTTTAAGAAAACACCGTCTCAGTTTCAACGATCGACCAGGTTTGATTATGTGCTCTTCAGATGAAACGGATTCCGAAGGTTCTGTTTCTCCATCGCATTGTCTTCAGAGAACCATAAGTTTTCCTAATGATGATGATGACATTGATAAGAGATCGGAGATTTTCATTGCTAATTTCAAACGGCAACTTCGATTAGAGAGACAGATTTCGTTGCAGCTACGTTATATTGCAGGGAACAACATAGTTCTGGATTGATATTTCCTTGAATATATGTTGTTCTGTTTTTTTGGTTAATCGATTGATGATACAATGGAGAACTTTGGTTTTTTTTTTTTGGATGAAAGGATCTCCAGTGAGAGAAGTACATGTAAAAACAATTTGTTGATTTAATTTATTTTTCTTCTTTTTCATTTTCATAGTGATTTGATTATAGAGGAAGTAGGGAATATTTTTGTAAAGGATATCTGAATTCGAATTTCTACTTTAACATATCAACTGTTTCTGCCCATGTAGAGAACATTAATTTGATGTTTTGTTAGTTTTTTATTTATTTATTTATTTATGAAATATGTTTTTGTTAGCTACGTCCATGAACAAAAAAATATTATTTATTAAAATATATCAAATTGCATTTATAGTTGTCTCATTCCAATCCAAAAGTTACAAATTTACATACCTGAATTTGGTATCACGATGTGTAACAAAAGCAGCAGGTCAATTTTTACACATTCAATTAAAAATTGTTTGCTCCCAATCTTATCATATATTATTGAAATACATTATAATATTTATGGGGTACAAAAAACATATTAGTATTTATCTACCACATTTTGACAATAGTGTTATTAATTTTTAAGGAGTATGAGTCCGGATACATGTAGGTATGTATACCTTAATCCTATCCATTCCCGTTTATTAATTTTCGATGCATGTGATTAATTTTAAAATGTAGGAAACATTTATTTATTTGAACTATTAAGCTATCTATCTCGCATCCATAATGGACTTTAATCGCATATCTCGAAATATGATCATTTTTTCTTTTTATCATCACTGGCTTACATAGTCTACTCTACGTCTGTTCAATATACTATCTTTTTTCTTAAATATAAGTCTGTTTTTAAAAAGATTGTGTCCCTAAATATAAATTCAATTTAAAATTATTAAATATATTTATTATTACTTTTTAAATATATCTCTTATTAATAATTAATAATATTAATTGAAAAGTGTCAATTTTTGAATATTTTAAATACATTAAATGTGGTTAAATAAAGGATAAGTATTTTTAAATTATATTTATGTTATTTAATAAAAATTCACATTTATGGATTTACCACAATGTCTAAAGCAACTGTATGGTTATGTGAGTGTTGTAAACTTTGGGTATAGAATCAGATTCATAAAAAAAAAAATGCATTTATTCAAAGTAAACTATAGATAATGAGTCAAAGAATACTTGTTGAATATATATCATAAAATTGCTATCTTAACTACATTTCCTTTTAAATATACTTTGACCTCTTATAATTGCCACACGAGCTTCTTTAGTGCCATGTTTAGACTTAGATTTAGATATTCCACTCTATTTTTAGCATATTTTTATATGCTCTTTAAAATAATTTATAAAAATAGTTTATAGTTTTTTATATTATAAATGTTTAACTAAGTAATTTATGACGGTAAGAGCGTTGAATTGTTAGAGAATCAAATAAGGTATTTCATTTTTAGCTAGATCAACTTTTGAATGGTCTAACTTTCACTATTTTCATTTTATTTTTTTAATGTATTTTTATTATAAAAAAATCTTTAATTTGTGGCAGTCAAAAGCCGCCACGAAGGGGGAAAAACACCCACAATAAACACATTTGTGGCGACATAAGGCAACCACAAATAATTCAGTCAAAAACTTTTGTGGCGACATAAGGCAGCCAAAAATAACCCTATCACAAACTTTTGTGGCGGCCAAAACAACCACAAATGTTTTTTTGTTAGCACTTGTGAGGGTTTAGGTCAGCACAAAAGATAAAACTGATTACATCAACAGTTTATGGGGGCTAAGGTCGTCACAATTTGTCTCTTTTGTGGGGGATTAGGCTGTCACAAATGATGAAAACTAATAAAAAACATAGTTTGTGAGGGCTTAGAATGTAGAATATATTATTTTTAAAATTGGTTATAATATTAATTTTTACTAGTTTCATCATTTGTGACAGCTTAAGCCCTGGACAATTTGTGATGACCTTAGCCCCCACAAACTATGGACTTAATCAACTTTATTTTTTGTGGTGGCCTAATCCCTCACAAATTTGTGACAGACTTTTCCGTCGCAAAACAGTGAGAGCTTAAGCCCTCATAAATGCTAACAAAAAAAAAAACATTTGTGGCCTTTTGGCCGCCACAAATTAAAGTTTGTGACTTGGTTATTTGTGGCTGCCTTGTGTTGCCACAAATGTGTCTGTTGTGACTGTTTTCCTCCTTTTGTGGAGGATTTTGGTTGCCACAAATGAAATTTTTTTTATAGTGTGTGTCGAGTCTCGAATAGTAAACTAATATTAATTGAATGACATCTAAAATATGTAATGAAAAAAAATCACATAATGACATATTAGAGCAAGAACATCCGCACAATATTTGTTTCATAATGAGTTTTGGATCATACGAATAATATGACTGAAGTCTGTCTCAAAAGTAACATGAATTAACTGCATGTATTTAACCAATTGCATTACCAAAACAACACCCATTAGTTCTGCAAGTAATACATTTCTCAAATCAATTTTGCAATAGGTGTGTCAATAACACTCTTTTCAACACTCACTCTTTTGTTTGTCATCTATATGGATCTCACCATTTCATGTGGGACCTATTTTCAAAGTGTGAGATCAATATGGATTTCACTCAATAAAAAAATGAATGTTAGAGTGATTGTTGGGGAAAAAGTGCTTCTAGCACTTCTCATAATGCAAATAAAATCTTTTTATAAAATGATTATTGTGATCTCTTGTAATTCTAATGAGACTTCTCGAAATTGAGTTTCCTTGAATGAAAGACACGTCAATTTCAAGTTTGACAACACTAACGGGAGGTTCATTCGAATGGATTAGCTAAGTTTCTAAGTACAAAGTGCTCTTTTTTTAAAAAATGGTATACTCTATTTAATAAAAAGTCATATGACATGACCCTAAAAAAGTAATTGCAGCGGTTTTCTTCAAAATCTACCCTGACAGAATTCAGGAAATCTCTAAAAATATCCAACTAATTAATAAAATCACAAAATCACAAACTCGTCTCGAGTGTATGAAACAAGACACGATCAATTAAAGAACCTGTATTTGAGTTACATATACAACGAAGTGAGCCTACTATTCAATGTTTCCCCCACTTTCTTTCACTATTTCACAACAACAATCAATAATTACTAATATCCATCTTTTCAATGAATTTTATGAAAGAGATTTAAGGTTTTATTTTTATTACTAATAAATTTACTTTCTGCTAACATTACTAATTATTAATATTTGTTATAAAAATTATAATTACTAATAATATTTGTTGAAGAGTAAATGATGATATGATATATATTGACAAAAGAGAAATGATGATATGATATATATTGACAAAAATGCCCCTATTTTTATTTTAGTCTATTTTATTTCAATTGTTTAATTGTATATAAATTTTTTTATGAATGTGTACATAAATGTTACATTTTTTCATACTTGTGGCCGTGAGTATTTATTTTAATTTAAAATGAAAAACGTTTAATACTCTAACATAAATATTTCTCAATTATAATAATAGAATTAAAATCTAGTAAATAATTGAAATAATGTGTTAATACTTAGTAATCTAGTTAGAATTTGATATCTTCCAACGGTGTCGTTAACGAGAGAACTAGATAAATGCTACAGAATAGATGCACTGGTGCAAAGGAAATGCAAATAGTAACATAAGTAAAGTTATTTTACTCCATGATGATTTTTATTATATGAAAAGATTAAGAATGTAAAGACGTGTTCCCAATGGGCAAAACACAAGGGCAAGATAGGCAAATAAAGAAATAAGCACATGTCTTTCTACTTTCTTCGCAAATTAGAGAAGAAATTCAAAATGCGCAAGTCCCACAAGATTTGAGTCTCAACAATGTTATAATTGCACACACCCAAACTTTCCCATCATTGACATTTGAAGAGTTCGTCGAAGGTGATACATTTTTTGCAAAAAATGGCAGAGTATAATATCCGAACAAAAAAAAGAGGATTCCTGAATTCTTAAATATCAATAATCGCTCTACAACACAACACATATAATATTAAAATAAACTAAAATAATGTTGAATAGCAAAGATTAGGTTAACCAAAAAAAGGCTAATCAAGCTAAGATAGATGATAGAAGTTGGATGGCATCAAAGGAGAAGTGTGGTTGAAAAAGTTAAGTGTCTTCACCCACTTCTCTTGATTCTTCAACAAATGAACCGCAATTGTATCATCCACAAGTTCATGACTACAAACCGAAGGTGGATCAGGATAATTATACATAGCCCATTTAGCATTATACCTATTTAATCCTCTACGACCCCACCTCATCCAATCTCCAAAAACCTTATCTTCTGGACCCTCCACGTGTTTCTTCGGAATATCAGAACCGTGAATCCACTCAACAATATCCCAAGACACTAAAAACCCCATCCCAGACATGTAGTGTTTAAAAGGGTCCATGCTTCCACACGGTATCACGAAACCATAGTATAAATCCTCGCTCGGTAACGGTTTTAATGATTTCACTAAACTGTTGAGCCTCACGTAAGTGTCGTCGTCAGCTTTCATAACGTAATGGTAAGGAGGGTAATTTGGTCCTTTTACTGTTTCGTTGAAAATCGAAGGGAGAGTCGTGAAGAACGTTGAGGTTTTCCCTTTGTTCATGTTTTCTGTGCAGTTGAGAATTATGATGTCGTTGTAACGCATGATTTCTAAGGCGATTGTGGTTTTTTGTTCTTCTTTTGTGAGGTTGCAGAAGACGAATTTGACGTCGATTTTTGCGCCTTCGGGGTTTTGTGTTCCGTATACGAGACGGAGGAAGTGGCGTCGGAGGTATTGGTCGGGGAGCGTGAGAATTCCGATGAGGATTCTGATGTCTTGTTGTTGTTTGTTTGAAATGGAAGAAGAATTTGAGAGAGAGCATCCACCGAAACTTATGAGGTTGTCGAATCGAAGTTCGTTTATGGAGGCTAATATGCAGAGGAAGAAGATTGATATGAAACAATAGAGCATGAAATGTTTACGGTTTGGCTTTGAGGATTTCACCACCACCATTGTGTTGCTGTTGAAGCTTTACGAATGTAAAAAATAGAAGAAAAATGAATGTGAATGAAGCACTGCATGGAGGTTTGGGAATCTGAGTGGTGATGATGTAATACTAATTATAAATTTTCTGAAGTTTCTTAGATGTAACGCATTGGTGTTCATTTTCGTCTTATTGGGATTTCCCTTTCACTTTTGACTTGCAAGAATAGTGTGATCTCGTGGATCGATAATAAATATATTCATTTTACAATAATTAATGTGTTTAATTTTTTTTTCCTTAATCCTTTGGTTTCGGCGGAAAATAAACTCTAGTAATGTAAATTCAATAGGAAAGGATATAAAGATAAATTAATAATTTTTTCGATCAAAATTCGAATTTAATATTTCAAATCAATTCGATCTTAATTGACGTTCTTTAATTATTTAAAGTGAACCCCTTGTTTAATATGTCATGTAATAAAGTAACGTTTTTAATAAAATAATGTTTGTCATAAATAAAAAAGTATTATTAAACATTAAACAAAATTAAGATTAATTAATGAATTTTAGTTAAAAACAACTATTTTAGGAGAATCCTAGTTTAAGTTATTATTAGAATAATTATAGAATAAATTTTACTTAATTTTTTAGTTGAACTCTAAATTAATAGAATTAATTTCTTTAGAAATCAAATGGTTAATTACTAACTAAAATTTGATTAAATTGATTAAAAGTTGGAGAGAAATATATTGTGATGATATAATATTGTCTAACTAGACTAGGGATCGGTGTTTGTTTGGGTGTTTCAAAGTAGTATATCCATAATATGTGCCTGATGTGGAGCAACTTCATTAACTACTAATTATTAGTTAATTGAACACTGGCGTGAGAAAGGAGTATTGAGAAGGTGGAGTTCAACCTAAATGCTGGCTGCAGCAATATTTTGAGTCTCGTTCGCGTGATTTTGATGTAAAGTGGTTTGGTCAACTTTTCGTAATTAGGCATATTTGCATGAACAAATAAGGCGTGGACATAAATCACGCCATCCTAGCTTGACTGTGATGGAAGTAACACCATTGACTAGTTAAAATGTAGTACTAATTATAATCGTAATTAAGTTTGATCTTATTGGACATTAGTTTTCTACCAACACCAGCTTAATTAATTTCACCTTAAAATGTCTAAGTTGAGTAAATTTTTAGATCTTTAAAAATCTCCATAAATGATCATGATCTTCGTTATTCTCAACTTTTGTTATTGTTATTGTCAAATATCTATGATCTAACAAATAGACACTCCTAATAGCAAATTTGAACAAAAAATTTGGGTTTCAAATTTTTAAAATTTTAATTGATAAATTAAATATAATATTTTATTGTATATTAAAGTTTTAAATTATAAATTTGTATTGTGAATACACAAAATTTGCAAATACAACTGCAGACGAACGGTGAATTAGATTAAGAAGTTGTATAAGTTTGGAAAAGATAGAGCTACGAGTATGACATATTAATTTAGTTCGTTGTTTTGGAGAGAGAAAATCTGAACACCAGTTTGGATGAACTTTTACTATTTTTTTCAAAATTTTCTAACCAAACCGATAAAAACATGTTGATTTGGAAGTAGCAATGTCAATCACAAGAAAGGGAGGTTTGAATTGTGATCCTTTTAAAATTTTGATTCATGTGCTTAATTTAAATTAACTCAAGAATGATCTTGATTTGATAAACAATAAAAGGAGAACGTTATTCATTAGTAATATAACAATAAAAACTTTACGATGTGATCAGTGTTAAGTGTGTGATAAATAAATGGAGATAAGGGAAATATAATTCGCACAACAATATATTCTGGTTCACCCAAAGTGGGTTACGCCAAGTCCTTACAACTGTGAGATTTTCACTATGTGCTTCAGAACCAATAATGTTCTCCTTCACACCTTTTCTCTTGATCACACATTGATCAATTACAATCTTCACCTTTCAACCTAGAAAGAATTTTTACAATCACCTTTCATCCTTGAAAGGATTTTTCCATAAAAGATATACTTCAGTTACAAATTATGTGTATGATAAAAGTGTTTGATATACACTTGTTTGAGATAAATGAAAGACAAACTCAGTAAATAATGATCCACAAATATAGTGAAGAGAGCTGGAGTTTGCTTAAAGAGTTATTAACTTGTTCTTACTTGAACAAGTGTTTGTAGATTTGTAAATTGAACTTTTTCCTTCATTTTCCAATTGATCTTCAATTTATAGATGATAAAAGGATTTAAATATTCAGTTTAAAATGAATATAGTCATTGGACACACTTCCCAAGTGTCAGACAATTTTAAAGCAATTAAACATGTGTTTATATTGCTGTCCAGGACGTTCTTGACAAACGAATAACGTTCTTGCTTTTGGGTCTCATGGAAAAAGTGAATGAGTTGTCACATGTCAGTTAGCACTGTTTTGAGTTAGATTTATGCAGAACTTTTAGCAAAATATTGTAAATACAATGTACTTGTGTCCTTGTTCACAACTCATCAATTTGGAGGTCAATCTTGAGGTTGTTTTCCTTCTTTAGGCATTCAGCTCGAGTTTTGGGTTTCACCATTGATTTGAGTAGTCTTGATACTCTTTAATATGTGGTTTAGACTTTGAAAAATTATATGTTTTAATTATGTCTTTTAAAAGAGAATAATCAGAATGTTCTTTTGTAAAACAAGAACATTCTTCGTTTCTGTTTTTTGTATGAGTGTTGGATTATGACAGCTGTTGTGTGTTAGTCATTTGTCTCAGAAATATGATGTGCTTTATGCAAAAAGGTGCAACATTAGTGTCCTTGTTGTCATGGTTGTCCTTGCTCATAGCTCATCAATTTGGAGATTGATCTTGATGTTTTGATTTGCCTTTGTGGATCCTCTTTGATCGAATCTATCCAAAACGATATTGCGTAGATTATTAAATTCATCTGTAATGGATACTGACGATTTGTAGTGTAGACAGATGTACTTTCGTAGCCCAGATCGATCTTAAATTACAACAGATTTTGTTCTTTGTAAACCAGAACGTTCTTGGATTAAAGCTGTGAAAACAAGAACGTTCGTCATTTATGTTTTGAGTGATTTGTTGAATTTTGAACTTCTGACGGCTGTTGCATGATTCCCTGCTTTGTATCACACGTGCATGTTGATCAGAAGTACAACTGAAGTGTCCAATCAAATCTGTCAAATTCGTACTTGATGGTTGCTCAAACTTACAAAATGATCTTGCTTGATACATTATGAAGGATAGTTTTTGCCTTTGTTCTTTTGAGTGATTCTTATACTGAAATGATTCTTGTATATTTCTGGTGAAATTCTGGAAAAGATTGTAAATAATAGAACCAATTTTTTCTTTAAGAATCTGATCATTCTTGTTAATTTGGAACCGTGGATAACGTTCTTCGTTTTACAGAACTCTGTCAAAAACGTTATTTGTTTCTATGAATCAATTTTTATGCACTTTGATGAAGTGAACGACTTCTTGCTTGTTCACTTATGCAATTAATGTTCCTTAAATAAAACTCAAGTGTAATCATTAGTAGATCATCATTCATAAAACTTAATTATTTATTTCATAAGGTTTGTTGTCATTAAAACATATATCAAAAAGGTTTTGTTTTCCTTAACAGATTTGGTTCGATTTAATCGGGTTGACATTTTTAAAAATTAAGACATTTATTTTATAAAATCCAATTTTTTTTCAAAGGTTAGATTTTTTATACCATTGAAATAATTGCATAAACTTTTTTTATGACACAAGTACATAAACTACAATGATAAAATAATATATAAATAATTAAAAAAATACTTAAATACAACATATTTTTTCATGATAACACTGATATAGTGTGAAATAAAATACAATCGCTCCGTTCGGATATCGATCATTGATTTTAAATGTCATAAAACCATACCTAATCATTAGATGCTTGATTTATCTGATTAAGTTTAGTTTGAACTAAAACACTAAAAAAACATAAAAGTAAAAAATTAACTAATTTCGATTAAATTTTTTAGTCTATCAAAGTATTGGTTTGATTTTTATATTTTAGATGAATCTCACGTCACACACTCAGAATTTAGAATAAAATATGTAGTGTATTTTTTTAAAAATTATTTTTGCAATTTTTTTGATAAATTAAAAAAAAAAATTGTTGGGACATTGAGTGGCCTCCAGGCTCTCCAAGTTCAATTCGGCCAACAATCTTAAGCAGATCAATCAATTTATACCATGTGGGAAAAACATCTATACTGTGTGGAAGACAAGAATTCCATGACGGGCTTTTACGATGGTTGGATGAACAATCAATGTACAAGAAAATGTGGTGATACTTTTTAAATTAAAACTAACCGTTTTTCACATCAGTTGTCCAGTTAACCGATTCAAAAAGCAATACGGTGACTTTTTTAAAATTATGTGTACTATTTTTTACATTGATTAAAAATTTACTAATGTAAAGAGTCATTTTAAAAATAAAAATATTGCACTAGTTGTTATGTTAGATGAGGTTGAAACTATTATAGGATTTGGAAGAATTAGATATTTGATGATTATAATATGGCTTTGAAGAGGAGTGATGTTGAACCTGGTGGTGTTGTTAAATGCCCCTTCATCACCAATCTATCACTGATTATATGTACAAAACTTTTTCATTTTTACTATTTAATAGTTCCATATTACATATACTCCTCTTTTTATTTTTCTCTCATCTTGAATTACTTTCGTAAAATAATAGTAATCTTCATTAATGTGCTATAAAAAGGCACCAGAACAAACAATCTTAGTTTTGAAAATTTCATATGAATCGAACAATGTTTTAGAAATACATTTAATATTGTCAATATATAAGAAAAAATAAGAGTATAAAAGTTTGACTAATAAAAAACTACTGAATTGTATCAAAATTTCAATAAAAAACTTAAACTATCGTAATAGTTAAATATATGTTTATGGCATAAAAAATTAATCATATTTAAATATTTATGCGTCTCTTCAATTAGTAATTGGAGTATAATATGAAAGCCACATTTTTCAGCTAGGAGTTCAGTCGTTTATTTGAAAAACAGCTCAACATTGCTTCCCTATTCGGGCCCGTCTTGTTGCTAAAGGTGTTCCATGCCATTATGTTTCCTACTTTGCAATCAACATGCTGAGAGTTACAAATACACATTTTTGCTTGTCACCATGCCGCCAAATGTTGGGAATTGCTTCACATGGATGGTTTTGATGGTGTCATGCTTCCTCAAACTTATAATTTTGCTTATATGTTTTTCATGTTATGTGTCTAGTTGCCACATAACCATCAAAATATATTTGCAATGGCTCTCGGGAGTTCATGGAAGAATCATTAACTCTAAGTTAAGGAGCATCCATTTATCCCCTCATTCATAAGTAATAATCTCTTAAAAGAAAAGAATCCTCAGTGAAAGGGTTTGTATGCAAAAATATAACTAATCCGATACGGTCATTGACACCAAAGTTCGTTAATTACAGAAACTCAATCATTTATATTTATTTTCATGCTGTTATTATATTTTATTACCATTATTATAATTATAATAGTAATTACAAACCTGCATATGAGATACTAATTTTAATGATTAATAACAATTAAATGATTTTTCTCATAAATTAATTAACATTGTTTATAAAAAAAAATCAATTAACAATTTTAATTAAAACCCTAACTCAACCAAACCCAGCAGGTCGATAAAAAAGAATAGAATAAAATGCAGCGGCAGCCACTTTGGCATTGTATATCAGAAAACAAGTTGGAATCTCACTGAGAACTCAAGCTGTCCGGAAAACGCAGCCGGGCTAGGTCGTCAGCCGCCAGACACAGTAAGAAACAAATTCTACCTTTTTTTGTTCTCTAATTCGATTTGCGGCCGCGATAGCTGCCTCTGCATATGCCAACATACCGCATAATTGCGTCGCAGCTGAGCAGAGTAGAACTCCACTCTGCACCGCGATTCCGCGGTACTTGTTATTAGGGTTATTGCCACAGTGGACTCCGACGAAGTTCCTGATCCGTTGCGGATCTGTTGTAGACTTATTTATCTCCTCAAACTCAATGTTGACAATTATGACTGTGACGTTGTAGGGTTTGGTGCAGTTCATTCTCACTCATAATGGCCAATGGTCCAGCACCGTTTTCTGAGATTGGCAAAAGGGCAAGAGGTATTATTCCTGCTGCATTATAATTCACTATTTATTTCCCTATATCGTTTTCCCCCTTATCCTTTTTGTTTGAAAGTCCTTTATGATTATATTAGAAGACATTTATGGCCAAACATCTAGGTTTTTCGGTGTTGGCAAGCTTTTTTTTATGTTTCCTATCATTCTATCAAGTCACATATAAATTTTCTAAATTATATATACTGATGGGTATTAAGCTGTCAATTTTTTTGGTTTTTATGCAGACCTCTTGTACAAGGATTATAACTTCGACCACAAGTTTAGCCTGTCGATTCCAAGCTCCAGTGGATTGGTAACTCATATTCCAGATTTTAATTCTTATTTTTTAATTTTAATTTTGCCCGCAAGTAGACTGTTCAATTTCTCATTTTAGTTGATGCTAGTAAATATAAAATCTTTTCTGCTTGCGTATGCCATAGTTCTAATAGCACACATATACTTGCGTGCAATGTTAACATGATTATTCTTGTGTATGCCATACGTCCATTTGTCTATTTTTTCTCTTTAAACCATCTAGTGAAAAATAGCCGAGATGACGAATGTATATATTTGATATAATAGTAATATATAATTGATTGATGTTGTTGAAATATGAAGATGTGTTTTTATTGTTATAATCAAACATCATTGGTTGTGAGTATTACATTTACTTCAAGACACTATATAGAAATATTGTTTTTTTCAATGTTGTCAGTTGCGAATCGCAGAAAATAGCTGTTTGTTCAAATTCTGCTATGCTATAGTGTTATAGCGCCGCAATAGCGGCTATTTGATAATACTTTGTACTAAATAGCATATCAGTGAACGATTGCGGTTTGTTCAAATTCCGCTCTGTTAGAGCGATATAGTGCCGCTATAGCGGCTATTTGACAACTCTGGTTTTTTTTTACTAGGAATCGTTGTTTATTCTATTTAAGGTACTACATCACATACGCTAAACATTGGAAGACCATGTATTGTAAATATCTAAATAGCAAATTATGTGTGCTGACTATCTAAACCTACACCCTCCCACCACATGGAATTGTACCGTTGAATATAGCACTACTCGGAAGAGAGTGAATATTACTTTTTCATTCCTTGACAAAGTTAATTTTATAAATTTGGCAACTCATATATTTTCTCTTTCAATTCACGGATTGTTTATATATTTTCATGGGTTGGGTGGTAAAGAGGATGCATATTTGTGGCAAATGGAAACTTGTATTAATGTTATGTTTTATCAAATGTAATGTAAATCAGAGAGCAACCTTTAGTCTGTCCTAACTAATGCTGTACCATGCCAATTTTCCCTTTGGCAGGGCCTTACTGCTACAGGGTTGAAGAAGGATCAATTTTTCTCTGGCGACATAAATACACTTTACAAGAGTGGAAATGTTACAGTGGATGTGAAAGTTGATACATACTCCAATGTAAGAAGTAGAGGTCTTTTTATTTTTCAATCAAATATGTTTCCTTTTATATTTATAGTACAGATACTACTACTGCTCTTAATCTTTTGATTAGAGATTTAAGCAAAAGTTCAAACTAACTGAAAGTTTAAAACTGGTTCAATTATGTACGGCAATTTGAACTAAAACCAGTAGTTAGTATGATGCTTGATTATAGTTTTTACCATCTCTCGATTATAATCGTGTTTCTATGATTTACCTTCTCAGGTATCTACAAAAGTGACTTTGAACGATGTTTTCCGTTGTAAAAAAGTAGCTTTGAGCTTCAATATACCTGATCACAAGTCAGGAAAGGTGAGTGATCTAGCTCTCCCAATTTCTGATAATGTTAATGCATGTTTCATAAGACTCAATTTAAGGATGCATTGTTTGTATTTGCTCCGGAAAATACTTCAAGTGTTACCTTTAATTCTCTATCTGTGGAGGTCATAAATGACTCTGCTGGAGTCTAATCCACACTAGCAAGGAATTGATGATAGAGCTTTTCAAATATGTTCTTTAGTCAATAAAAGGGATCGAATTCCTCAAGTTATGCTGAAAATGGTGGTTGGTAGCATATCATCAGAAATTGTGAATTGATAAGCCAATGTACTGAATTATCAATTAAAAATTATGGATTTTTTGTGTGTGTGGAGATGTGGAGACAGTTTGTCTCTTTGTGGTAAAGTTACCAGTAATGAGTAGTAAGTAGTAACGGTAATAGTGATAAAATGATTTTATTTCAGCAGTAGCTCCATGAAACAGCCTCTCCAGGCATGGAGTGTGGCTGCTTATAGTTGACAATTTGAACATTCCAAAACCCATAATATTGGGGGAGGTTCAGCTTCCTGCAGAAGGATCCTTTTCATATGCTTAGTGAGATGTATGCAATGCATTTACTTTGGCATTCTTACGACATATCTGACCGTGAAATATTATGTCAGTTGGATGTGCAGTATCTTCATCCTCATGCCGCTATTGATTCCAGTATTGGATTGAACCCATCCCCTCAATTGGAGCTTTCAGGTGCATTTGGAAGCAAAGATATATGTATGGGTGCTGAAGCTAGATTCAATACAACTTCTGCTTCATTCTCAAAATTTAATGCTGGAATTGCCTTCAATAAACCAGATTTCTCTGCAACACTTATGCTGTAAGTTTTGTTAGTACCATATTTTCCTGGTTCAGTATTATATCATAATATCTTGTCGTATTTCAATGTTTCAGTAACCTAGATTTTTTAATGTTTTCAACTAGAATCTGAGAAGTCCTATTAGAAAGACAAGATAAAATTGTGAATCTTATAAGCATGGCTAGAACTAGCATTGCATTTTTTGGTTTAAGAAAGATGTTATTGTTTCACTAATTATTACCTAAGTTACCTCGGTTTCACTTATTTTTTTAAGATTTAAACAGAAAAATACTAGACAAATATTTGAAAGGGTAAATTACACTCATAGCCCTTGAGAGAAGCTTGAAATAAATTTCTCTCCCCTTTTATTTCAAAACCTGCACTCCATTCTCTTGATATAAATAATGTATTACACTTTAGTCTATTTTATCAAATGAACAAATCTTTTAATGGTAATGGACGAATAAAAATTGCATTTCATCAACTTCTTTTCTTTCTCCATAACGTTTGATTATATTAGCAGCTAATTTTGAATACTTCATTTTTTAGGATTTTAGAAAATAAAATGAAGTTTCAGTTACCTATTTTTACCTGATTTGAAACTTTGCCCAAAATAATTAATAATCTTTCATCCTTCCATTGTTGAATGTTGATAGTAGTGAATAGAAAATGTTTTCTTAAATTAAGCATGCTCTTGGTTATCATTGAACTCTGAAGCCTAAAAGTTGTTATGAACAATTGCTACATACGAGTTGAGCTGAACTAATTGCAGTGCACTGGACTTGAGGGTATTAGCCGTTTTATTTTTGAATTTTGAATTTAAATTGGTTAAAACCACAGTTCATCAAAGAAAACAAAACACGTGTAAATTATTTGCATTTAGATTCACAGATATATCTTCTTCTGCCTCAGTTTTGTAGATAGCAATCTTACAACAGTGTGGATAATTGTATGGTTTGCGTGAAATTTTCTATTAACATCGGGATATTTCAATTTGTTTTTATGAGATCATTTATGGGGACATGATATCACACAGTTAACACATTGGCAGCACCATGGTCCCATTTAAAAAGAGATCACTGATATTTCCCCTCATTGATAACCGTTAGATTATGATAAAAAGTCAGAGTTACTTAGATCACACCCCTTTGATATTTGGAGATAGAAGGTCACATTTTACTGAGAATAATGCAAAGGAGATTAGGAGGGATATCCATGAGTGCATATATGAATGGATAGTCTATTGTTTTCTTTTCCATTTTTTGTGTCGTACTTTTGCTTACAGCTTGTGAAAGTTGTCTTTGCTTTCAGAAGTTGTAGGATTCAGGACATGGATTTACCTTTTTTGACAGGGTATATCATTCATATAACAATATCATTGACTCGCTGTTTATGCAGGGCTGATAAAGGAGAGTCTTTGAAGGCATCTTACATTCATTATGTGGATCGCCCGGATGGCTTAACAATTGCTGCTGAAATGGCTCACAGGTTTTCCACCTTTGAGAATAGGTTTACCATTGGGAGCTCACAGTCAATAGATCCCAAAACAATTTTGAAGACTCGATTCAGTGATGATGGTAAAGCTGCCTTCCAATGCCAACGAGCGTGGAGACCAAATTCACTCATAACCCTATCTGCTGAATATGACTCCACAAAGATATTTGGTTCACCCACCAAATTTGGTCTTGCTCTTTCTCTAAAGCCTTAAATCGGTTTGCCAATTAAATCTTATTCAATGACGTTTTAACTTTACCATTCTATCATTTTCATTGTTTGCAATACCCCTGGTGGGATGTTTTAAGCCCCTATCATATCATAAGATAAAGCAAAGGAATCAGTATCATTTGTGAATCTTCTAAAGCAGAACAGGGAAAGAGACCCAGTTTTGAAAACTTACTTGATGATTAGAATTTTTGTAGCCGATTTATAGTACTACCATTCAGTTTCTGGCATATGATTTTGTGGCCAAATTCTATTTATTTCAGTGATTCATGGTCAGGTGGGTAGTGTATGCCTGAGGTTTAATTTCATTATTTTAGGCAACATCTTCTCATATGGCTCTACTGTGGTTTATTATTCTATTTCTTCAGCACTTCATATATGGAATAATACGCACCCCAAACATTTGAATGATTGCAATTTATGTTTTATATACTAAGGATGTAGTATGAATAGGAGTAAATGAGGTGCTGGAGATGGATACATATGGTGGATGTGAATAATTTCAACGGTATGTATTATCTTTTGAAGGTGGTTACATTTTGGATATTGGTGTTTTGTAATTACCTTTGATTTCCAAGGGTCCGTTTGATTATAATATTTGTCTATTTATGATGAACAAGACTTATATCAGATTCATTGCAATTCCATTTGTGTTCATAAAATAAAAAATCACGCTTTGTAAGTTTATGCCAAACCTGCAGTTGCTACGACATTAACATATATTTGTTCATAGGCTGTTGGATATTCATCTTACAATCGAGTGATATTCAGCCTTACCAAAACAATTACGTTTTGCATTATTTTCGATGAAATTGGCTGCACTCAGGAAGATCTCACAATTATACTCACAAAGATTGGAGGTTCTTGAAGCACAAACTTCAATTTTATAATACATTTTGATGTGGAATAAATTGTAGCCTGTGATTGGGAGGCTATACTTCTAGTATGCTACTCCCTCTAGTCCAAAACATTAGTTGTTTAAGGCTTTTTTAGAAAACAAATATATGCAAAAGGATCCCGTGGCAAAAAAGAAAAGTACACCTTGGCTGCAATAGTGGCATAGTGCAATGTATCATTTGCAGCCTTTTAAAATGTTATTAAATAAAAAGAAAAATATTTAATTGATATGCCTAAGCATCAAAAATACATTTAATGTGTTAATTTTCAATTTTTCAAAAAATATTAATAAAAATTATGCTAGAATCACACTCTCTTTGTATAATCCAGATAGAGTAATTATTATTTAGGGGTATATTTGTAAAAAAAAATGTCAAATATATTAAATTGAATTTCACTAAAGTAAAACAAAACTTCAATTTCTTCTCCTTCAAATTTAAATCTCATATTTTTCACTTTATCATACAAATTTATTTGTGAAAATGGGAGCTAATAACATGGATTTCTTTTTTTTTTTTATTTTTTTTATTGTGGTTCACAAGTCTCTTTTTCTTTG
>JBBPBP010000004.1:2163413-2175177 GCA_037974735.1 Cicer chorassanicum
AAATAGTCCTTACATTTTAAAGTAATTGTTAAAATAATCTTATAATTTGATGGCAAATCATTGAAATTATAATAGGTCGTCAAATTTTTCAATGAAATAGAGAGTAAATAATCATAAAACAAATGTAATATTAAAATATTATTATTATATATGTATAGGATATTTTGGTAAATTGCTATGGAAGAAAAAGGTAGAAATTTATTATTATATATCATTTTCAGGTTCAAAGAATACTTTTTCCTTTACCTCATTTTTGAATGGAAACTCCACCCACAAAGATCCCACTTATAAATGCAAATAGACATCCCTAATCTTCATATTAACTTATGAGTCATTCTGATATGATACATTAAATAAACACATGACACATTAAATTCTTACATAACTATAGATTTGTCCCTTTGGAATCTAAACTCGTTAAAAACTTTGAAGTAACAAATTTCATATGCAATTTATTATGCAGTGATATGATCCTAATGTATAATCCACACAAAATGTCACATGTTGATCTAACTAATCACGTCATTAGATCAATCTATTATTATTTAATTGAGAAATGGACAATTACATTATTTTGAAACTAATTATAAAAAATAAAAAAATAAAAAAGAAGATAAAGGAATATTAACGCGGAAGCTAAATTAAGGAGAGAGGGAAACAATAACAGTGAGAGAAAGTAAGCTGGTGTTGAGTTTGTTGTTGTGAGAGTGAAAAATGTCACACAGCGACACCATACCCCTTCACGCATCATCTCAATCAGACATCGACGAGATCGAGAATCTCATCTATGCTTCTCCGGCCACCGTTCTCCCCGCTAGACCACCAAGTCCACCACGCGCTTCTATCCCCGTCTCTTCCTCTTCTCCTTTCATCTCCTCCAATCTCCCTAATCCCGTTCCTCCCAAATCCTCATCATCTCAATCTCAATCTCAAATTCCAAAACCCCCTTCTTCTTCTCTCCTTCCTCCACCTCCTCCTCCTTCTACCCGACCCGATATATCCACCTCCGGATTCGGACCTGCCCCTAACACGCTAACCGAACCTGTTTGGGATACTGTTAAAAGAGATCTCTCGAGGATCGTTAGTAATCTCAAGCTTGTTGTCTTTCCTAACCCTAATCGTGAAGATCCTGGTAAGGCTTTGCGTGATTGGGATCTATGGGGACCTTTCTTCTTCATTGTTTTTCTTGGTCTCACTCTCTCTTGGTCTGCATCTGTCAAAAAGGTATCACTCTTTTTTTTCTTTTGCGTTCATTTCTCTGTTTATATACTGATTTTGTTTAATTCAATTCAGATCATGCTTTTGTTCATCTAGATTTCTTTATTATTGTGCTGATTCTGATTATGTGGAAGTTTGTGTTTGTTATAGTAATTGATCTAGATCTGGAAGATCAGTGATTGGTAATGTGTGTTAAAAATCGCTTTTAGAATGGATCTTGTTTTTCTCATTATATGTTAGAATTTGCTAGTGTTTCTTAGGAAATTAAGAGAGTATATATAATGTTTGATTGCTGGTTTTGATTCAAAGTAGTTGATTATTTAGGCATTGTTTCTTTCTTTACGAAATTTCTGCGTTACTATGGAATTGGATAGTGGTTTAACCCTTTTCAAAAAATAGTTAATGGTTCCTATACACTATACTGTCTTTTGGTGTGCATAATTTCCATTGTTGTAGAAGTTGAATTTAATATTAAGGGGTACTATATTATATGGTTGAATAATACAATTGCTTTCCTGTTTGGATTAGACTTGAATCTAGATACCTTGTTTTATGGGCATAGTGATCACTTAAGTGTTGTGCATTAAACCAACGATCATATGCATATTTTGGGTTCATCGGTTTGGTGCCGAGCCACAGGCAGAGGTCATATGTGGAACTGTGTCTGTTCAAGAGATTTCCCTAATTTTAAATTGTTTATATAATCTTTTTATATTATTAATTATACTCATTTTTATCCCGACTCATTAAATTGAATTTCTTGTTGGGATTCTCTTCAATTTGTGGTTTGGTAATATATTCATTCTCTCTCTCTCTCTCTCTCTCTCTCTCTCTCTCTCTGTGAATTTAAACCAGATGCATGGGAACATATAAATTTTGAAAATGGAGAATTAAAAACTTTATGATTGGTTAGTTAATTAGTTGTGAGAGGAGTGTTTAGTTAGCTAGGTTGAGTTAGTTAACTAAGGCATGTGGCCTATAAATAGGGAAAGAGATTAGAGAGTGATCATCTTATCATTTGTATAGACTTGGGCCCTTTTGGCATTGGGATAGAGTCTCTCAAATACTCTAGAAGTTCTATTGTAAACAGGGGTCTTCCCTTAATTCTTCTTCTATACCAGTTGGTTTCTATCTCTCGAATACGCTACCAATTATGCATATATATATATATATAAGAATGCATTTTGACAGAAATATAACATTGGCCATATTCTTTCTGACTTTATATGAAATAGATTTTAAACTTGTATTATCAATTTCCAAAGGTAGGTTGTTCATTTTTGTAAAGTTGTCGCCCTGTAGATTACTGATTTATATATTGTGTCATCTCTTGCAAAGATAGAACTGTGTTCTTAACTCATTACCTAGAAGTGTATGTCATTTGTTTTCTGCAACGGCATAAACAACCAACTGCAACTACTCAGGGCGAGGGATTTCCTTTGAAATTCCCTAGAGTATTGATAGTACACATAGTTTTGAAGTTTTTATTTGATGGGATTTTCGGTGAACAAGTGGTGGTAGCCACCAGTTGTCAGTCAACTGCAACTGCTCAAGTGAGGGTTTTCCTTTGAAGTTCCCTAGAGAGCCGAAGTGCTAATTGTTTTGAAGTTTTCATTTAATGGGATTTTCAGTAAACAAGGAAGAGTGGTAGCCAACAGTTTTCAGGACTTCATGCTCCTACCCCACCCACCCAAAATGTCCCCTTCAGTTCTTTAAAGGTTATAACTCATTGGCTGTGATAGATGCAAGTAAGAGCTAGTGTTGCCTATAAAATAAAAGTTTGATTTGAAGTATCAATAAACTTGCTATGTCCAAAGGGTATCCACTATCCAACTATTAGGGTAATATGAGTTCAGTATGTCAAAGGCGCTGCAAGATGCTGGTGATTTCAGTTACGTAGTTGTATCTATCAATAGAATCTTTTTCTTCTCCATTAGATCAGCATAGACTTATTTTCTCTTTATCCTTTCTGCTGGGACCATGCAAAGTTAACTTTCAGTTGGGAATCTATAAGTTTGTTGAGGGGGCTGTTATAGTGATTGGTTCATGGAAGCCCATAGTGAAAATAGTTTTACCAAGTTTCACTCCTGTATTACTCTTGTAATATTAATCATTTATAGAAAATACAACACTTTGATACTTTACTTTTGTTGAGCGGTTCAAATTCTAATCTGGCTCCTTAGTCTTCTATACTATGTTCGGCTCATTTTGGTAGTTCTATATCTTTTTTCTGCTTTATTTTCCTGAGCTGTCAAATTAATTTGGTCAGTTTTAGTCATATTAACATTTTCTTTTTACTTTCACAGTCTGAGGTTTTTGCGGTTGCATTTGCTTTACTTGCTGCTGGTGCTGTAATTTTGACATTGAATGTTCTGCTTCTGGTAATAGCTTCTCTCTCTTTTACCTTGCCAGTCAACTTTAATTTTTGTAAATGTCATATTCATCCGTTGAGTGTAGTAAATTATCTGTTTTTATGTATAATAAAAAGAGAGATTTAATTGTAGCATAACGTAGCCTAATTTAGAGTCAAAAAGGACTGTAGCAAATATCTTACTTTGTCTTTGTCTCTTCAACATTTCAGGGTGGACACATTATTTTCTTCCAGAGTCTGAGTCTGCTGGGTTATTGCTTATTCCCTCTTGATGTTGGTGCATTAATTTGTATGTTGAAGGACAATGTTATAGTGAAAGTGGTAGTGGTATGTGTGACATTGGCTTGGAGCTCTTGGGCTGCTTATCCTTTCATGAGTTCTGCAGTCAACCCCAGGAGAAAAGCTCTTGCTCTCTACCCAGTTTTTCTCATGTATGTATCTGTTGGTTTTCTTATTATTGCCATTGATTAAATGCATCAATGTTTCTGATTACTTTATTCCGATAACCACTTGGAATTCCCTTCTAAATAGGAATTTTTGTTTAATGATCAACCTTCTCTATTCTTTGTTGCCTTTCTTTTGTACGCGTGCCCCCTCTTCGCCCACCCACCTCTTTTCTGTTTTAATATTTTTGCTAAAGGGAAATGGAGACAAACAGTTGTATAATATTACATGGAATATATGATGGGATCGAACATGCTCTGAGCATTCGTTTAAAATTTGTTTTTTCTTATTTTATGTGAATATGAATTCTGGTAGGTTGAAGGACCCATAGAAAGAGGGAGTTAAACAAAGATTGTTTTATTTTTTGGATTACTTTCCTCGCGATTTGGAAGAATGACATCAGTCATTCACTTAGATATTATTGGATTCATCTGTTTGTTACGCGTACTTCGTTGCCAAAGGAACCACAGACACATGTTTGGATCCTCTTGCTTAATACACAGAGGGAAGAGAGACACTATTGATCCACTTCACATTTTGGGTGCTTCTAGCTGCATATTATGATTAGGTGAATACTCATTCAGCCCCATATTTTGGCCTTCTACCGGATTTTCGTTTCCTATAGAATCCTAGCTTTCATTAGTGTATTTGGGGAGCAAAAATTAATGAATATGCAAGATATTGATAGTAAGCATAAAAGAGAGGAAAATGAAGATAACTTTTGTATTGATGAATTGAGAAAGATGATTACAATAGTAGGTATAATGAAGTTTATATATTCTAAAATAGACTAATTAATTTCTAATTAGAGTAACTAATTTGTAACTAACATCTAACTAAAGTAACTAATTTATAACTAATTTTACATATCTAATATCTCTTTGCAAGTTAGAAAGTGACACTTTTAGTTTGGAATGAATGAATATCGATAAAAATAAAGAAATATAATGAGAAACGTTGAAATACATCGACTAAACGATTTTGAAATGCTATAAATAATTCGGTCAAAAGATTTTGAATGCCGAAAATACATCGGCTAAGATTTTTGGATGCCGAAAATACATCTGCTAAGAGCTATTTTTTTGGAAGATTTTGAATGTAGAGTTTAAGTTTACACTTACATGCGATATCTTGCTTGCATTATTTTTTTAATGTAGATTTGACTAAAAAGAAT
This sequence comes from Cicer chorassanicum, assembly GCA_037974735.1. NCBI lineage: Eukaryota > Viridiplantae > Streptophyta > Magnoliopsida > Fabales > Fabaceae > Cicer > Cicer chorassanicum. The sequence goes on from JBBPBP010000004.1 coordinate 2,168,621, forward strand.
GATTTTTTTGCTACAAAATATTGTTGGTATTCTTGAGAAATTTTCAACAATTGCATTTGACTCTCTCTTTCATACTTGACGAAAGTTGTTGAAACAAGGTTGATATCGAAACATTGAAAAAAATTTGAATTTTTAAATAGTTTTGTTGGCAAACATGTTGTCTTTAATGTCTATTGTTTGATTGGCTTTTTTTTAATATTATCATCATCATGTGAAATAATTCTAACTTGGAATTAGAGAGGAAAAGAGAAAAAAATAAAAGAAGGATGAATAATTAGTTTTGAATTGAGAAAAGAGAAAGAATAGAACTAATAGCCCGGAGTGAAGGCTTATAGAAGGATGCCCAGAGGAGGGATGATATGATAGGCCCAGGGAGCAGAACAGAGAAGAAGTCAACGACGTTGGGCCTGGAGATCCTGGTGGTGGAGAAGGAAGTACTATTACATTGAAAATGTAAAATGACACTTATTTTGAAACATTTTTTTTTAAGGTTAATGCAATCATTTTTTAAAATGGAGGCTGTAATTAACTTTATTAATTGGCAACATGGGATTGCCCTGGTGGGTAATGGGAATCATTGAGAAGGATAACCAAATGCATAAGAGAGTAAACGAGTGAAATCTAATCTAAAGTGAAACCAATTTCATTTCCTAGCAATTGATTGAAAGTTGTGATAAAGGCTTGGACATACACGATGATGTTGGGATCTTGAGAAGGAGAGACAATAAAGAAGGAATAAAGTTGGTACATGGATTTATTTGTGCAAATCATCACACAAGAAGCAAGGGTATTTATGGAATAACAAAAAAATCACAAACTCTTCCCTTCCTTTCTTCCCATTTCATCGAAGAGTTAAACAGCAGGTGGATCCCACATCTATATTTCTATCTTCCCTCTTTCTTCTACATCCAAACAGCTGTATGATTGTGGGAGCAACAACAGTTTGAGACAATGCTCATGTTGTGCTGGTTCTTTATTTATTAGTACCATGCAATCCTTGCATTGAAATGAAATGGCCTTCACTATGCAAAACTCGTTAGTCACATCCAATTCGACAATAATCATTTACATGTTGGAATCTTGTAAAGGAAAAAGCTTCAATAATTAGGATTAGTAGGTTAGGAATGAGACATTAGTTGTTTCCCTATATATAGATTGGTGGTGGCAGTGTTTGTACTTTGTAAAGACTATACTAGTTGCCCCATCCTAAACAATTACTAATAGGAGTATTTACTCATTACGCTTTTGAATTAAACTTAGATAATTGCAAGAGAGGTCAAATCCTTGTTTAGCTATGGCCAACAAATATGAAGATGTTTGCATCTTTGTCCTATATGATTATAATTATGATTAAGTGATCATAATGATGAGTTAATGGTTGGACACTTAAGTTTTTAGTGGACGTAAACGAGGTACGGACCCCGTGCTTTTCTTTCACCGAATTGATCATTCAATCTTTTATATTTACTCTTTTATTTATTTATTTATTGGATTTTAAGTTTCATAAGTGTAAAATTGAATAACATAGTATATTGAATTTTAATTTTCGATAAACAAAAACAAAAGACGAATAAACAACAATTATTTCTTTTTAATTTAGTGAACATATACAAAAACTAAATAAAATTTGCTCATAATAGTTTCAAAATAGTTTCAATGAAAGGTTAAACTCGAGTTCTTATTGATTCTATATTTACTATAAGCTTTTATATTTTTTTAAATATACGTAAAAAAAACTATATGTACATAACAAACTTCTAAATAATTAATAAATAATAAGTTTTTTTTATTCTTTTGGAGTTCGTGATTCTTAATACTCCTATGTAGAGTATTATTTTAATAAAAAAATCATCTCAAAATGAATGTTATTTATAATTTTTAATATCATTTTAATTATTTTTTTTTATATTATCTTTCAATTATTACTATATATACAACTTTTAAAAAATTATTATATTTTGTATTGGTAAAATTATTTCTCTCTTCTTCTAATTATTACATTGTATACAAACCTTAAATGACATTAATTGTGAGAGATATATATCGTGTAATTTCTTATTAGCAAATTAGCAAGACCGTTTAAAATATTTACAATGACAAACATGTTGAGTAGGAGTAATTTATTTGACCCTCGACCCATAGATCGTTCTTTATTCAAAGACTTAATTTAATTTGGAAAGAATTGCATTTTTAATCCTCTTATTTTTACTGATTTATGAAATTGGTTCCTCTATTTTAAAAGTCTGACAGTTTTGGTCTCTTCTTCTGATTTTTTAATAAAAAAAAATGATGACATATAATGTTTTAAATAATGTGACATATGATATGATCATATAGACTAATTAACATCTATGAAATTCGAATAAAACGCGGTAAAAACTTCGATTTCAACTTCTGAATTTTTTTAATATTTTTAATTTAATCAATAATATGAATAATTAATGCATCTATGGTTTTATATTATAAAATTATATGGTATATCATTAAAAATAGGTCAAAATATTTTTTTGTTCAAAAAATAAAAAAAAATTAAAATTGTCGACTTTTAAAATAAGACAATAAATTCTATAAATTAGTCATAATTAAGAGATCAAAGTTGTAATTAAATATTTAATTTAATTTAAAAAGAAACAAACGCAGATGTATGCATCCTATATGGAGCTCTAGTTAGCCCTATATACATGCAATAGGACGGATCAAATCAAATCAAGTCATTATGATTCCTTGTATGAGGTCGCAAATTTAACTTTATTCTTCTTCTTAGATGGTTGTTAGTTGTTACAATTTAAAGTCTCATTCACGTACAAAAATTAATCCAAGCATATAGAAGATAGGACCAATTTCTGCTGTAAGCTAGTTCATATGTGTAGGGTCAAATAATGAGTACTACTTAGTAGAAATGATATCGTAGTTGGCATGTTGTATAGATTTTTCTAACGTTATCATCATCATTTCTTTTGCTTAACCTACCCCCATAAGTAGCTATACACATTTTGATAAGACCAAACTTCAACGGATGCTAAAGTAAATAAAACCTAGAGTGGTTGCTTTGAAACTAGAGCTCTCGTTTGAACGCATAAATTGATTTCGAGAAGAAATTGAGAAAAAATTGTTGAAAGAGAGAAACATGAAGTAAATTTGAAGTATTAAGTGTTGATTGAAGTAAAATTAAAGTACTAAATATCTCTTAAATAAGGAAAAATTCTCATCAAACTCATAAATTTTATTTTATTTTAAAATTTCAATTAATTTTATTTTTAAACCAATTTAATAATTATTAAATTGATCTTTTGATTTTAAAATACTTTTAATTTAGTCCTTTGTCAATATTTTTTTGCTGAATTAGAGATAATTTGATGATGTGGTATGCAAATCTTTTATCTGACATGATTTATAATATGTTAAGACATATATTTCAAAATTTCAAACAATTTAAATTTATTCACAAAAATCTATTAGTACAATCTAATATTCATTGTTCAATCTATAAATTTATCACATTCACCCCATCAAAACAAAACAATAAAAAAAATAAATACCAATTCTATTAATCATTTTTATTACGACTTAAATTCAACGATGTTCACCTTTAAACTCAAATTTCCATATTTGGAAAGGAAAAAAAGATGTTGTGCCCAAATAGCATTGGGAAAAACGAATCTAAAGGAGAAGATGAAAGAAAAAATGCAGAGAGGAGGAAGAAGATGAACGCACGCGACCATGGAGATATGGAAAGGGATTTAATATTTTTTTAAAATATATTTGGAACATTAAAATAAATTCATAAAAAATTAATTTTTTTTAAATAAGTATAAATAAAATATACATCTTTTTATCGTAATAAAATAAATTAAATTAAAATATATATATATATAATAAAATGTTTTTTAGTAGGTAAGTTTTTTTTAATATTATAAATTTATTTACAAAAATATATTTATGTTAATTTTTAAGTAGTGATTAAAAGTATCCGTAGAATAATTTTATAAAAATTAAAAAATATAATTTCTTTACAATAACTAAAAATAAATTTAAATTTTTTACAAAATTAAAAGTTTATTAAATCCAAAAAATTTACCACAATAACTGTTTGATTTTGGATAAGAATAAATAAATTGTAGAGTATAAATTTAATCGAAATGATTATTTATCAAATTTAATTTATTTTTTGCCGAACTTTAATTTAATATAGTTTAATACCTCTGAGAGCAGAAAGAGTTAAAAAAGAGTTGTACGGTGATAAGTGATGAAAGACGCAAGACATGATGACTGCGTGGACAGTCACAGTGTGGTCTCTGTTTGTAGTTAACGTGATGGTGAATTGTTATGTACGGAATCGCAGAAGCAAAGGGATCTCGCAGAGAACGTTTGTCATACGTAATCAGTAACACCTTTTAACCTTTCTTGTATTTGGATGCAATGTGATGCAATGCAAGACTCTGTGGAGTTGCCTATAGTATTAATAACATAAGTAGCTTTATAATCAATAAATAAATTAATCAACATTGGTTTTGGTAGTTGAATATGTGAGTCAGATACTATTATGATCATTTTTAAATTTATTAAAATTATAAAAATATATATTTTATTAGTCTATTTTATCTTCAAAGTTGTGTTTCTATTGTTAGTTTAAAAATATCTTTTATTAGTCTTCTATTAGTAAATCTTGTCAATAAAATTTCTAACACCAGGATATTTTAAAAATATTTTTTGTTATAACGAAACATTAGAAAAACTATAATAACGAAACCTCATATATTTAGAAAATAGAGCCAACATTTACTCGTAAAGTTAAAATAAATAAATTAAAAAAATATATAAGAAAACTAAAACAAAAATATTACGAAAAACTCATATTTTAAATTTTTAAAAAAATATTTGGTAAACTTAAATTATATTCTTTGAAGCAATTTGTATTTTAGAAAATATAAAGTGTAAATTTTTAAAAATATGAAGTATAGATGATAAAGTAAGACAATGTTTTTTGTTTTATAATGATTTTTAAAAAAAGAAAGATAAATTAGGTAGTGTATAATAAAAGAGGTATGAGTAAAATTTTCCATCACGGGTAAATGTCACCCTTCGTTCATTTTCGTACATGTTTTTTCCATTCAAAATTTCACAAATATAATTTAATAATAAAAGGCAGGTTTGGGAAGTCAAAAAACAAAAGGTAGGTTTGGTCAAAAGAAAAACTAACATAAGGTTCACCGTTCAATTTATGCATGGTTCCTAAGGACAGAATGCAGGTATCTGATTCTTTGTACATAACTCCATCCAACGGTGGTAAAACAAAAGCCACCCTTTTAAGCTGAGTGAAAGGAACCCTTACTTGTTCCATTTAGAACAAACTCCAACGGTGGCCAATTCTCCATGTTCCACCCAAAATTTAACTTTTGTGCAAGTTGCACCACTTGAGTGTAGGGATTCCAATGACTATCTACGGATATTATTTTGATTGTTTCAATCTCAGCTCTACAATATTACATTTATGAGATATTATTTGTTTTGAGTCTGCCATGAGATATCACGTATATGAGATATAATTTTGATTGTTTTAATCTCAACTCTACAATATCACATTTATGAGATATTGTTTGTTTTGAATGTGTCGTGAGTTATCACGGTTTGTCATTAATGTGTTTTAATAATTTGAGAAATATGAGAGTAATTTATAAACTATTTTTAGTTTTGATTATCAAACAAAGTGAGACTTTTTGGTGTAACCGACACATGTAGGAATATTATTATTCTGCTTTACTATTCGTTGAATAAAAACAATATTTATACTTTATCTATATCCATATTTAACGAATTTTTTAAGTATTTGCGAGTATTCATTGATATTATCTTTTAGATAAAAAAAATCATTTATGTAAATACAAATGACTGCATTATGTAGATTTTTTCCTCTTATTTTGTCAAAAAAAAATTAAAACACAAAAACATTAATTCATAAATAAAATATTATTATATCATAAAACTTTATCATAAAAATTACTAATAAAATATAAGAAAAATATCCATTAATATAATTAACCATTAATATAATTAATTTATTAATATAAATCGAATACAGATATTAGTACAGTTTATGTAGTTAAATTATTCATTTATTTTTGTGGATACATATTATTTTATTTTGCCATTCCTACTTGAGTGGGACAAGTTGGACTATACTAGGCGTGAAATTTAAAGAACTCGCTGAATAATTTTAAGTCGATCAACTTAAATTTATGATATCACTCACATTTTACTCTAATGGAAGATTTTATCATCAAATTGCTTAATTTGCAAATGTCTCTTTTTTTCTCTTAAATATAACATGTTGGTTTTGTTTCGTAAAATTAGTGTATAGTTGAATAGCCGTTAATCTAATTAAAGTATTTGATAAAATTAATGATTTTATTAATTTAAAATATAAAACAGTATTTTTAATTAAAAATTAATTTAATCAATTAATGTTTAAAATATTTTTCAAATATTTATTTAAATTTTCTTTTTTTATTAATTTAAAATTAATCGATCAGATATTTTTTATATTTATTTATCTATTT
>JBBPBP010000004.1:2188348-2203166 GCA_037974735.1 Cicer chorassanicum
AAATTTTAAATAAGTAACATTGTAATTTTTATGGCATATTATTTTTATATATCAATACTAGATATTTTTTTTAAATATCTTAATATGATATTTTTCAAACAATACTCAGAATTATTGAGAATTTCAAGTCTTATATACTAGTACTATATTTGTATTTATGTCTCTAAATATATGACGTTTATTATTTAAATATATATAAACGACATTAGCAATTAATATTTAAATATAACTAAAACACATTGGATTTAAAAAGTTCACAATAATAATTTTAAACATTTGCAAAATAATTTTTTTTTTTTAAATTTAACCTTTACAGGAGAAAATTAATTTATATTCCTATCATAATACGTATTTCATTACACAAGAGGTAAAATAATAGGGTTTTATAAAATAATAGTAAATTAATATAATTGAAAATTTGAAAATAATTCTATCAAAAAAGGCAAACTTTTTCAAAAGACTCCATATTTAGATATTGAGGCAGCTAAGTAGTAGTACTTGCTAGTGCTATAAATGACAATATTAGTGTCGACAAAAAAGTATCTCACCTCTATTTGTTTATACGTAAGGAGTGGCAAAGTAAGTTGTAGAAGCCGGATTAACCCGTTTAATTTGCATTTTTGGTAGGTGGGGTAGGATTTTCAATCCTCCAACCTCTCTTGTTAGTCCTACATTAACCCACCAAGTTAGTTTTTATCTAATTAATTACATGACTTTTATTTATTTTTTTAAAAATTTATACTTTTCTTTTCTTCTCGTGGACCTATCCATCTACATAAACATATTTGTAATTTTTTATTTATTGTGTTATGTTATTGAGAGTGCAACTTACAGACCTCCTATCTATAGTGCGATAAGGTGAGATTTTCAATACACTTTTCTAATTCAACTTACTTCTATTGAACTATGTTAGATTAAGAATAGACAATTTGACTCATTTGGCTATCCATAATTAGAGGTGGCTTTTTTAGGTGAGTTATGCTTACAAGTCTTTTTGTCGTAGAAGAGTGTTTTTTTCAAATTAAAATTATTTTTAAGCTCTTTAGTTTTTTTAACTAAAAGGGCTAATCTCTTAAGCACAACCCTCTAACCACATAGCCATTTAACGACGTATTGGGCTTGTTTGCATCACCCTCCTTATAGTGAAGGAGGTATTTACAAGCTATGGTCAAAGTGGTGTTAGATCAAACTCTATTATGACTCACCAATTGATTGATTTGTAAAAATTATGACTTCCCATGATTATGATCGTTGTGAGTCGACTCACGGAACCCATGGGTTGAATGAGAGAATCAATTTGTTAACAAAAAAAAAATAGTTTTATATTTTTCAAATTTATAGATTTTTTTAAAAATATATTTTTGTTTATAAAAAAAGAGAGAATCAACTCATCCAATCTACTAAAATGATTTCCCCTCTCTATTAATTGAAGACACTTGATCGAAAAAGGGATGGCGAGGGAGATAATTATAGATATTTTTGTCATTAAAAATTATGTTATAAATAAAATTTTGTTCTTCATGGAAAAAATCACAGAAAATGAGTTTAATCCCTTTAAATAAAAAAAACAACTTTAGGTGGATGTAAAATATAGATCAAGTCAAGTTATTGCCTAAACGAACATTTATCTACAAACCATCATTTTATGTATTTACATGTACTGTTTATGTGAGCAGTTGATATTAATGTTTTTTTTGCAAATAAGTAGTGTAGTAGAGTGGAATAAAATGACAGGTTGGTTTGTATCCTATTTGATTAATTATTAACAAATAGAAGACGTAAATTGATTCCTTCGTCTCTTGCTAAAGAGTTTATCTACAAGTAAAAAACACAACACTATGTACTTCATATTGAAATCCTAAGATATTGCTTCTGTTTGAGTTGCTATTGGTGGTGGTTGACAACGAGTTAGTGCAGTGACAAATAAATATGTTAATGACAAATAAAGGTTGAATTAAAATATCTAATTTGGTGCGTAACTAATGTTATGAGATTCAATATGTGGTCTTTTAAAAAGTTTAAGTTGAATGACATATTTCACATTAAATAGCAAAAATGCAACTAAATTGAATGAACAATCATGAATACTTTGATTATTTAGACTTTGAAAAGGAGTATCATTAAAAAAAATAGAAGGTTCAAATACATTAATGGATGTAGAAGAAAGATAAATTACAATTTATAAGTTAATTATTTTCGGACTAAATTGTCACCTTTTATATTTATTATAGGGATCAATTTACAATTATGAGCACGATTTAAAATGTAAGCAAGTTGATAGATCAACTTTTATATTTGTTATTATTAAGATCGCATCCATATTTGTCATAGACTACCCTACATTCAACTTACATTTAAATAAAATCAATTTTATAAAAACAATTTTTTCAATGGATAACAAACATGTACTAGACCTTTAATTGTCAGAGAGGGAATGTGGATGTAAAATTGGGGTTGTAGGTAGTAGCTGCCTACAGCAAAATGTTACCAAACATAATAGGCCCATCAGCCCACAAACATAAAGAATAACAGAAAATTTTGTCCTATACCATTAATTTTTGCTCTTTTATTCACATTGTATTTAAACTTTCGTTTTATTTTTTTTACCATATCAAATTCAACTTATGTCTAGAATGCAAATGTATTTCAAAAAATTTGATTTGTGTATTATGAATTTTTTTAAAAAATATTTCAAATCATAAATATATTTTATAAAGTCAGAATTTTGTATTCTAAAAAAATAAAAATAAAAATTTCAAAACATAAATGCCTTTTAAAAAATAATTTTTAAGTTTTATGAAACACAAATGTATTACAGAAAATTTGAAAAAATTCTTCAAAATACAAATATTTTAAAAAATTCAAAAAAACAAAAATAAAAAATAAAAACCCAAACCGGACAGAAGCGAAAGAGTATACTGGACCATCATGATGGCAACTGCATAGCCGTTGGATCCATATAATTTCCAAGACTGCGAGGGCAAAGCTCCGAACAAGCTACATAACTCTTTTTTGCCGCTCAATTTCCTTCTCACTTCCTCCATTAGCGGCTTCAGTTGAGAGAGAAGTAAACTTCACTCTCTTCTCCATTCTTAGCATCTCTGAAGCTATCGCAACTTCTTTTGGAGCCTATTGTGTTCTGGTACTTTTTCTTCTCAAATTCTAATATCAATTCGTGTTCGTTATTATTATTTGTATGTTTCAAACGAAATTGAGTAATGCATAATCATTATACATACTAACAAGAATCGCAGAAATTCAATTTGTTCTTCGCTTTTCGCCTACATGATTATGAATATATGATATTCATTTCCTACTCTATATTCAATATTCAATTCTCTGTGATTGTGTAGAGTACGTACCAGAATGCCTTTGCCTAGGGTTTGTACATGATACAAGTATACACAGTTACACATTACCAGAAATACAAGAATATGTTGGAATGGAAAATAATTTGATTAAGATATGGTATTCTTCATACCTTGATTATTAGATCAACTAGTTAGTTATTCTTGATAATTAGTTAGTTACACATGTTAGTTGATCTAGTATAGTTAATGTAATCTTAAAGCTGTTAATGATAAATCAGGGATAGTGATTTGTAGGTTTTCGATGAGGAACTCCTGCTTATGTTCTGATATTGACTTGAGATTATTGTCTGACTTCTAACTATTGAATGCAGTTGCAGTGATGGATACTGACGAGGAGTGCTCAATTGTTCTCGAGTTATCTGAAAACGATCCTTTCTTTGATAAAAAGAAGGTAAATATAAGATAATCGAGTTATTTTATAAATGCTTTTTAAGTTTATGCTTTTTTGTTTCTAATCTTTATAGTTTATAGCTAATTTGTGTTTGTTATAAAATTTCCTTAATCAGTAAAAAGTGATGCGAGTCTTCCATATGGCATGATTAAATAAAATGCATGTTCGTAAGAAAAAGTTCTGCAATTGTTTCAAATATGAGAAAAATTAAGCAGCTAAGAGTAGAAAACTACTCCAAGTTAATATAAGTGTAAAACTTAAAGGCAATATAATTTCACAATGATTAAGTCACTAAGCTATGCTAATATCTGCCTCTTGTTTATCTTTTTTGGGGATTTCCTTAATTGCTTATGATTTTATTGAACTAAAGTTCCAAGCCATTTCTACTATAACAACTAATCTGGATCGTTTTTATCAGAAATTACTACAAAGTAAGGGGTTTAGTTCCAAGGAACGGATATATCTCAGGTGCTCCTCAGGACCTGCTTGGATGAATGATACTGTAAAGATCTTACTCCAGATTGCAAGAATCATACAGCTAAATGAGGTTACTTCTTTTTCTCCTCTCTGACTCTGATATATACTCTGATACACAGTATAACTCTAAGGAGAAACTATAGTTAGGGGGTTGTGGTAGTCTTCTTTGGATTCCCCATACATCTTTAGGTCAAAAGATTCATTTTACTCTTCAAATAATATATGATCAAAGTATCATTCTTATCTATTTAACAAGTAGAAAACTGAAATGCACTGCATTCTTATCTATTCAGCTGGAACTCTATTTTGCTGAAGATGACACAACAGTGGAGTTTTACAGCCCCAGGAATGAGTTGGAGGCTCTCAATTCAATTGTTTTGCTCACCGACAAATCACTTTCTAGTTGTACAGATTTCCATACAAATATCTTGCAAGGTGTAAGGGAAACAATTCTTGATTTAATTTCTGATTTTGGGGACCAAAATAATATGAAGGGAGTAATTGAAAAATACCACAGTTGTGACCAAGAAGAACGCCTGGTTGAGTGGGGTAAAAGCCATGGTGTAAAGACACAATTAAAGATAGCTTGTAAGTTTCATTGTGATTGTGTGATTTTCAATTGGTTTCTCATTTAAGAATGTTTTCTTTCCTTTCACATGTATTATCTCTAAGATATGTAATACATATTTCTTCTCCTCTTAATTTACACAGATATTGAAGGAGCAGGTCGGGGCATGATAGCAGGGAAAGATCTAAAAGTTGGAGATATTGCTTTAGAAATTCCTGCGTCCATTATCATTTCTGAGGAGCTTGTGCTTGAAACTGATATGGTATGTGCCCTTGTTCAAAAAGTGAAAGTATTTTATTTAAAACGGTGCTATATTGTTTCTGAGTTGAATTGAATATAAATACCTATTTTATACTGCACCTCATTTATCTTCTGCTTTGAGAATATAAATGTCACATAGGAATAGGATGCAAGTTAAAATGTCCATCCTTATGTTCTTAATAACTGATATAATTGTCCTTATCCATTCAGTATCGGCTCTTAAAAGAGATTGATGGCATATCTTCTGAGACAATATTGCTATTATGGAGTATGAAAGAGAAGTATAACGGTGATTCAAAACTCAAAACTTACTTTCACACACTTCCAGAAAAATTTAATACAGGTAAGGGTACTAGACTATACATAGATATAAATTTTATGCAGATCACCAATATTACAAGTCACTGTGATGTAAAACACTACCTTTATACTCGAAGAACTTACTTGTGCTTTATAGGGCTTTGAACAATACATACTAAAGTAACTCCAAATTCAAAGGAGTTGTGAGATGCAAGAGTAACGGAACTGTTGAGTAGGGCACCTATTGTGTGATGGAAGAGTTAGTGATGTTTCTATCTAATTGAAGCAAGACTTATGTGTGAAGTACAATTTTTATGCTTCAGTTTAGTTGTTTTGGCCTTATATACTAGAGTGGTATGCCTTTACTTTTAAGCTTGAGGAAGTGGATACATCGCCAGTAGGTTTCTGTTGAGGGATATCATTTTTGTGAAATTGCTTGCTTCATGGTTAGGGAGACTTGCAACAAACAGGCCTTGCTTGTTTCATGACACATGATGAAATATTTTGTGAAACACATGTAATCCATACAGTTTTTATTTGATGGTTTATTCAATCACACATTCTTGGTTTATTACAAAAGAAACCTGATGCACTTGAAGGATATTAATATTATAACAAAAACGACTTGATGATCAACATGATTATTGAAATTCTCTCAAGACTAAAGGACTGGGATTAACATATCAAAAAAGGGGGGTCGTGGTTGTCTGACATGGTAAGTTTAACCATGGAAATTATACAATTATATATATATATATAGGGCATATCAAGTGAGAGCAAATGTTATTGTAAGAGGCGAGAGCATTAAATCATAGCCATTAGATTTGAGCCAACGGTTGAGATCTTATTTTCCCCCAAAAAACTACACTTCATTTATCTTTATTGCCATCTACGCGCGCGTGAAAATTCTGTAACAACTCCCAGCATAGACTTTCTCCCCCATTGTTTTTTTTTTCTTCTTTTTTGATTAGTCAATTGTGCAGAAATTCAAATTATACACTAATTCAAATCATTCATCTTTTTTCTTCTCAATGACATCTTTCTCCCTCTTTTCTCTCACAATCCTATTTTTTTTGTCTCTTGCCCCATTTGAAAGTGTTGACTTTCGATTCAGTTGCATTGCAACTAGGTAGATCTGAGACATTTAAGATCTTTATCAGCAACACGAAGAGAAAAATGTTAGATATAGAGGGGGTGGTTTGAGACTATAGAGAATTTTTTTTTCTATTGATGATGAAAGGGTTGAGATTCAAAACTTTTAAAATGGGAAAACTAAGAAATCTTCACAATGCAACTGTATACGAACAATACTAGCTCCTTTCTCTGTTGTTTTCCAATTTTTCAGGAAAAAATCCCATTTATTAAATTTTCTGAACATGGATTGAGAGATGTGAAACGCGAAAAGATAAAGAAAAAAGTAAAGTAGGCGCGTAGGGGAGTGAATAAAATGGCATGTGCAGATCAAGGAATCTAAACCTAATGGCTATGATTTAATGCTCTCACCTCTCACAATAACACTTGCTCTCACTTGATATGCCCCATATATATATATATATATATGCCAACTGTAAAACGAAAGAGCTATGAGATAATTAAATATTAAGTACAAGCGTATGATGAGGTTGAGATTTGTACGTCAGATGATACATGTTTATTTGCTAGTCTTTCTTGGAGTTTTCTGTTTTTTTGACACGTTCTTCTTCTTGATGTATTCTTATATTCAAGTTATAGTTAATAATAAGTTCATTTTTATTAAATGACATTAATGAACTATTTGTTCATGAATCGTGACCTTCTGGTATGTTCTGAAGTCTATGTCTGATTGTATTGCAAATTTGCAACCATTAAGTGCACCAAATGATATATCAAGAGAAAAGTTAACCAGGTACCTAGGCTAATTAGATGGGCTGAGGTATAGAAAAGTGTAACATTAAGTATATAGCATATTTGTCTGGAAATCACTGTCCACTGACCTTTATTATATTTCCTTTCCCTGCTTTTTCAAATATCTCTTGTATTTAATTTGCAGGATTGAGTTTTGGGATTGAAGCAATTACAATGTTAGATGGAACGTTGCTGTTTGAAGAGATAATGCAAGCAAGACAGGTAATCAGTTCTGACCTTTTTATTGTTTTTAGATTGTAGGTTCTGCCTTCCTTTGAGGTGCAGTAAAATTATTAAACTTAAGCAATTAGTTTATTCAGGATTTAAAGGGAGATATTGAAATAGAATATTGATAGTAAGAATGTATAAAACAAAATAGAAAACTATTGTGTTGAATGAATGAGAAGTCTCTCCTCCAAGGATTTCCCCTTTCAGAAAGGATTTCTTCTTTCGCTCACGAGCTATCAAATGTATAGAACTGTGTTGCTCTCTGTTAGGATATAGAAATAAGGATAATTATGAGTTTGTTAGTGGTGGTGTTCCTAGGTTGTTAGTAGTTGTATAAATGTAACTGTTTTGGTGTTTGTTATTAGTTAGTTACCTGGACCTAATCTCTATCATAATGTGTTGGAAGTCTTTAAATGGAAGCTTCCACCCCTTTAGAAATCATCTTTTAGCAACTTTAGAAATTGGGTGGTGTAAACCATTGTAGAAGTGTATCTGCTCTTGTGTATCATTTTTTTGGAGAGATTCTCTCCCATTATTTTTTATTTTTTTTCAAAAATTATTGTTCTTCCTCTAAATCATTGGAATCCAATTCTTGGGTTCCTAACAATTGGTCCGACCTGCCGGATCTTGAGGGAGCGCCAGTCTTCATGGAAATGGAGGATTGGTGGGCCAAGAAGGTGGAGCTGCCCGACTTTTCAGGGACTGATCCTGTTAGCTGGTTTGCAAGGGCTGTATAGTTCTTTGTGGAGAGCATGAAATTCATGGATTCGATAGAGTGCAGTGGGCGTTCATGAACTTGGATGCTTCGATACTATTTTGGTTTTGTTCTTGGGATCAAGAAAACCCAATCCAACTTGGGAATCTTTTTCCACAGGTTTGATTCGTAGATTTGGAAGGAGAAACAGTGGTTGTAAGGCAGAGGAAGACAAAACCCACAAATAAATTCTTGGTGAAATGGTAAAACAAGAAGAAAAAGGTAAACACAAGGATGACGAAACCGGTTCTTGGTCTGAAAAGATTCTGACCAGCAATGTGTCTTTGTCAAAACAGTCAAATCAAGAATCACACACGATGACAAATGAAATCCAAACACCTCTGCCAAAACAGTCGGTCGTCAATCTGCTTGTGGAGAACTACGGGCATACTGCATCGCTGGCATTAGTCGAGCCACCACATCCGCCGGAACCGCTCGATGTTGATCACTTCGAGGCAGAGAAGGAGAAATGGGTCAGCAAATGTCACAAACTGATGCAAGAACTGAAGACAGACGTAGAGCTACTGAAGGAGGGAATAGAAGAAAGAGTGGAATCAAGGAATTAATTCTGGTATCAAGAACAGTGTCAGAACAGTTTCTGACCAGCCTTGTGCCCTGTAAAATCAAATAATTTTTTTTGGAATTCAAGGAGAAACCAAAGTCCGCTACTGAGATGGAAGACTCTATCAAGAACAGACATACAAAATCAAGCCAGATTCAATTGACGGAAAAAGTTTCCAAGATTTGTGATGAAAGCCACAAAGGGTTGTCAAGGGAGAGCCAGTGGTTCGTGTTAGGTGACAAGGCAAAGAACAACGAGAAGCAGAATTGTGGTAGTGACGAGACCGGTTCTGGGTTTCAAAGGATTCTGACTGGCCTTATCTCTTTGTCTGAACCGTCAAATCAAGAATTGTGCTTGTCAACTGAGGAGATCCAAGCACCTCTGCCAGAACTATTGGACGTCAAACAGCTTAAGGTGAACGTTGCAAACACCAAAATCAGGGCATATAGTACAGTTTTAAGGGTCAATTATGCAACGGATTTAATGAGTCATAAAGATGAAATTTGACGCATCGATACAGGAGGCAGCAACAATGCTATGTTTTTTGGCTAAAAACAGCATCCAAAACAGATCATATAGTATAGTTTTTGGGTCACAAGTTTATCCACCAATTCAAAGGGAACAACGAGGAATTGAAGCTCCAGTAGAAGGATTTCCTTTGGTGGCAGCAGGTTCATCAAGCTTCCAACAAGGGGATCCTGGAGGAGATTTTTTATTTTTAAATTTTAACCATTGAACAAAAATTTAGTATATGTCAACCTCGAGGACAAGGTTGTTTTGAAGAGGGGTGTATTGTTAGGATATATAAATAGTCATAATTAGGAGTTTGTTAGTGGTGGTATAGGTGTAATTGTTTTGGTGTTTGTTATTAGTTAGTTACTTGGACCTAATCCCTATCCTAATGTATTGGAAGTCTTTAAATAGAAGCTTCCACCCCTTTAGAAATCATCTTTTAACGACTTTAGAAATTAAGTGGTGTAAACCATTGCAGGAGCGTATTCGCTCGTGTATCATTTTCTCGGAAAGATTCTCTCCTATTATTTCTTTTTTTTTTCTCTCTAAATATTAGTGTTCTTCCTCTAAATCATTGGAATCCAATTCTTGGGTTCCTAACACTCCTTATTTTTTCTATTTATGCATAATATTCCATCTAACTAACCATCTACCCTAAATAATCCTAACTACTCTCTAATCCCCCTTTAACCAAAAATAAACCCTCTAATCTCCCTTTATTCTTTATCCGATGAATTTGAAAATTAAAACAATATGAGCCACAGATAGATACTATCCTTAAACATACAGCTTAATATTGCTGGTACTTTTTTCCATCATATTGCTGGTACTACTAATGATGCCGAGAGTTGCAGAAAGATAAAAGCTGCCTTGAAGAGACTTGTTTACATTAAAACAGAGCACATATTAATTTTTTAGGGGATGAGAGTGAAATTTAAACATCACTCAAAGAACGGGGAATCTAATTTATCCTAATGTATAAGGTCTAGCAGCACTTGTGCTCCTATCTAGTATATATTATTCTTTCATGAAGTGACAATCAAATTAGAAATGATAATATTCTCATCTTTGTACATGTTTGTTACTGATTAATTGTACTTCTAGTGCTAAAGGTTGTCTGCATAAAAAAAAAAAAAGAGATATTATTGTAATATTATTATTATTATAGGAAAGATTGCGGGTAGTAGTAGAACTGGTGTTTAGCAGCAATAGGAAACAACTCTATCCATCATATCCAAGCAAGAGAGGTTGGGAGTCGAGCAAGAGAATTAGAGTCACTGCTGGTTCCTGTTTTGGTTTTGGATATCCAGGTAATTGGATATGGGTATCCAACATGATGATGCTATGGATTGGATTAAAAACCTAACTACATTTGTCCAGATTTTTTATTACCGGATTTGGTTATGGTTGAGCTGCTAATCCAGTTAAAATGAACAGCCTTAATATTTTTATAGGATAATAGGATTTGAATTCTTTTTCATTTTGAATGACAACGCGTCATGTCAAAATGAAACAAATACATGTACTATTAAAAAGTGAAAAGTTCAAAAACTGCATGTGATTTGCGAGTATGTGATTCCACAAGAACACACCTATAGCTTTGGTTCTATACTTTTTTATAGGATAGGATATATTTTTTTTAGTTTTTTAATGATCTAATGCTTAGTTTTGTTCCTGATATTGTAGTGTGATGCCAGTCACGTGCTACTAAAAAGTGAAAGGTTAAAACCTACATGTGACTTGCAAGTATGTGATTCTGCAGGAACACCTACAGCTTTGGTTCTGTACTTATTTAGGATAAGATTTTTTATTTTATTTTTTTTCATGATGCTTAGTTTGGTTCTTGATAATGTGATGTGTTGCCAATGATGGTGAAATACGATTAATTCATATGTGCCAGTGTGGGAGAAGCAAGCAACACAGGTAGGATGTGAAAATATGATCGACGAAGGTGTTTGTGTACTGTTCTTCTTGATGCTTTACTTATGTGGTTGATCATCTGCCATGTGTAAGGACAGTATCATCCACACAACTGGTTTTAAATTTGGCTTTATGCCTTAACCAGTTGTAAACCCATTGGGAACTGGATCAAAGAAAGAAAGTAGTTAGATTTTATAACCAAACCATATAAATGGAGAGAAGAGGGATTTGGTTAAGATTTTTGGAAAAACCTGTCCATGAACACCCATACCATTTAAACAATGACATTTACGTTGTTTTTTCTTTTTTGTGGCAGCACCTGCATGCTCAGTATGATGAGTTGATTCCTGCTTTGTGCAATGGTTATCCTGATATATTTCCTCCAGAGCTGTACACGTGGGAGAAATTTTTATGGGCATGTGAACTTTGGTATTCCAATAGCATGAAGATAATGTATTCAGATGGGAAGCTGAGGACATGTTTGATCCCTCTTGCTGGCTTTCTTAATCATTCAGTATGTGAATTCTTCTTGTTGCATCGATGTAAATTCTCTCTTTCTCATTTTTTTTTTCTCTCCTTCTACCCTCTTTCGTTTTGAATAGTGTATTTATCACTTTCATTAAGTAATTAGGAACCTAAAGATAATGGAATTTCAAAATAGAATGGCTGTTAATTACCTTTTCAAGAATAGCTTACTCTTCTGGGACTGGGATGGAATTTCTTGGTTTACTACTGCATATATATATCTTTAGATC
Organism: Cicer chorassanicum; assembly: GCA_037974735.1. Taxonomy (NCBI): domain Eukaryota; kingdom Viridiplantae; phylum Streptophyta; class Magnoliopsida; order Fabales; family Fabaceae; genus Cicer; species Cicer chorassanicum. The sequence continues at coordinate 2,200,333 of JBBPBP010000004.1, forward strand.
ATTAACGCAAGTTGATGGTACCCATGCTTTATGAGATTTACAAATTAATTGTTAATTCCTGTACTGGAGTGAGCTGTTCTGTGATATCAACGATGATGTTTTTTACATTTGTTTACTTGCTCGTGAATTGCCTGGTTTATAGTAATATCTAAATATAAGTTCTCTGGTTTATAATGTTGCTGATTGTACACATTATTTTTCTTGTTTGTCAGTTGCCTGAGGTTTTTGTACTGTAACGAGGCAATGTTTGGGGCCTCTATATGTTATTTTTCTTATTTCACTTTTGGTTTCTGACAACAGCTGCACCCACATATTATGCACTATGGCAAAGTAGATCCTTCAACAAATTCATTGAAATTTTGTCTATCAAGACCATGCAGATCTGGAGAAGAATGCTGCTTAAGTTACGGGAACTTATCCAGCTCTCATTTAATAACATTTTATGGTTTCTTACCTCAAGGAGACAACCCATATGACGTCATTCCTTTAGGTAATATTATCGCCCTATTCCCTTCTAGCCATACGTATCTCAATTCTCAAGTCACGTCCCTTGCAGAATTTAATGGGTCTTTATTGTAAGTTTACTGAGCTGGTGCTGTATATCAGATAAATATTCTAATTGTTATTTGCAGACATCGATGGTTCTGATGTTGATTCTATTGAGGATAAACCTGTGGCTAACTGGGCGATTCACATGGTGCGTGGTACTTGGCTCTCTACCAATCACGACATATTCTATTATGGCCTTCCCTCTCCATTATTGGATCATCTTCGGAGATCTCGAAGTCCTTTGCTGCAAACGAAGACTTTTGTACTGTTCTTTCTCCTTCTAATCTTAATTTGCTTTCAAACATTTATATTTTACCCAAAGTTCTTACTCTGAAAGTTTTCTATGCATTGCATTGTTTAATTTGTTTGACCTTCTGCATAGAAGAAAACATAAAATAAAATGCCCTTAGATGCTTACTTTACTTGAACGCATATTGGGCAAAATTCCTATTTCCTACTATAGTTTAAATATTACATAGTTCACCAAAATTTACTGAAATCACCTTTTAACCTACAAAATATTTTTCTTCCACAGTTGCAAGGAAACCTAGAAAATGAGCTGGAAGTTCTTGGAGATCTTACATACATCTTTGATGACATGATGGACAATATGGGCGATATCGATCTTGATAACAGGTGAAGGCCATAGAGTCCATCTGATTTAGATTCTAATGAAATGATTTTGAAAAAATTGAGGTTAAATAATTGATTTTAAAAAAGTGGAGGATAAAATAATTGATTTGTATTAGGTAATGATGATATTTTAAAAGCAATTTTAGAAAAATTGATTCTGTTTGGATCATCATTTTTTAGGTGTAAAAATAATTTTTAGTCTCATTAGAATCAAATCTATTCACAGAAAAACTAAAAAATTACATCTCTTAAAATCAATTCTAGTCACTTATCCACCAAACTTTTTACCCCAACAGCCAAGTTACTGCATAATTGCTTTTCGTAGACTCTAATGGAACTCAAGTCGCATTCAGCTATTACCCAAACACGCATTTAGTTGGTAATTTACTGAATAAATCATGAATTATTTCTGATGACACAATATTTTTGTGGTTCCCAGAGAAAGCTTCAATTGGGATGAAAAATTGGCCGTGGATTATAAAAATCTACAAAGACGAATTGCCCATTCTGTGTCAACTTCATGTCATAATGGGTTCAACATGTTGAAGAATGAACTGCTCAAGTGCATGGCTGAAGACATCCTAGGCTAATTGCTCCAAGCAGTATATGGTCATTTGGACCTTAGTTTCGATTTAGATATGTTGATTGATGATAAAAATCAAATGAGTTTTGCTCTCATTCGGTATATGGCACGATGTAGCTCATAATGTCTTCTTCGGTTTGAAAAGTGGTTTAGTTCCAGAATTTTTTTTAGGGATACTAGTAAGTATTTGCTTGCTATAGCTATTGACGCCACGTATATTCTTTTGAAAGTGTGTAGTCTAGTATAAAACTACCATGTAAAATGCCTCCGATTCGCTTAAAGAAAGTAAATGCTCATTGCATTACATCTGAAATGTGTGGTTACTAATAGTGACGGTCACATTCAAATCAATCTAAGAAAAACAATCGAAAATTATTAGATATTCTGGATTTATTTTTAAAAATTAAACCAATTTATAAATTTTTATTATTTATTAATATGAAATATTACATTAAACAATTATTTGTTAGTTTTAATTAATTTTTTAAAATTCAAACATAATTGATCTATATTATTTTAATATATTATATATAATATTTTTATTATAATTAAAATAATATTATGTAAATCATAATTTAGATCAATCGAAAAATCGATCAAATATAAATTGCATTAATTTGAATTGGATCGAATTTTTTTTGAGTTGTCGTTCAAATCAAACTGAAACATGAATTTTAATCTTTGAATCTAATAAATTTTTCTTTTAAAATCAATTCAAACTGCATCGCGAATACCCATAATTACTACGAATGTGCTTGTACTTTTAGATTGAATAACTATATTTTAATTTATCTCTTCTAAAAATTTATATTTTAATTTAAGATTCATTAACATTATATTGCATTATTATTTTTATGTTAACTAGCAAAAACCTCGTGATGATGCACGTGTGACGCATTATTGGTATTTTATATGTCCATCATTTAGATATCAAATAAAAAAATTTATTTTATTTATAGTAATAAATATTTGTCTTTGTTTTGTTATGTTTATCAATAATAAACAATTCTTTCGTGTTTTTTTTTTTAATATTTATCACTGATAGATATTTGTCATATTTTTTTAATGT
>JBBPBP010000004.1:2203456-2238808 GCA_037974735.1 Cicer chorassanicum
TTATTTTTATTTTTTATATTCATAGTTGGATGATCAAAGAAAATATGTAGTTGAAAAAAGAATATATGGTTAACTGGTTTTGATTTGTGTATATAATAAGAAATGATTAAAAAGTAGTATAAAAGATTGTGAAATTTTTTGAATGAAATAAATTATCTTTTTTATTTCCTTAAATTTAGCAATGGTTGAAAATGAGTGGGAAATTTTTTGACAATAATATTGGTTTTTTTGGAGTTTATATATATATATATATATTATTCTTTTCTCTATAAGGTAGTTATATTTTTTTGACAAAAAAATATAGTTTATTTCTTATGTTTTAGTTATTTACTTTCTTTAAGTTTATTTGTTTCCTCTCAAATAATAAATAATTATGCGTCAAAAAAATAAATTACAGAAAACGTAAGGTGATTTTAGCTTAATCATCCAATTTTCTTTTTGAACAGGTACATTTAACTGTTTGCTTTACAAGTGATTTGGCTATTTAGCTTAATCATACATACTACTTCCATGTGATTCAAATGCTATTTTACCTTTTGCTTGTGGAATTTTCGTCACTTGAACGCTCTAGTCTGTTGTCTCAATCACATTTAACGATTAAGCGTAAATAAGAAAGTATTTGGACAAACCACTACCTCAATCTTAATCAATAATTAAAGAAAACTCGCAATATGTTCGGAAAGCTCACGTCATGAATAATCTATCATAGATAATACATATTTGAACTATGAAAGCCTAATAAAAGGAAAACATATACACAAAATTTATATACATCTACATATGTTCTTAAATGGAATTACAGTAAATTGAGATATGATTACCATACACTTAACAAATGAAATGAATTTATGTAACAAAAACTCGTGATAATATAAGATGAACACAAATAATATTTTTATTCAAGAAGACAAATAGTTAATCATTCCTATTTACATTTGTGAATACTCCTTCATATTTCAAGGGAATATTTTAAATAAGTGTACTTTTATAAGGATTTGGATGATCTGTTGCTGCAAGTTTGTCTACAACATTATCTATAATTCTCTTTCACTTTATTTCCTTTTCTCTCATTATTTTCTTATTTTATTTTAATATATTCTCTCTTTTTTAATAACCATACAACGTTTTATTATTTTATTTTAATATATTATATCTTCCTTAATAACCGTACAACGTTGCTGTAGATGCACTATTGCAACATATAATGAATCTAAATACTGTCAAAAAATAGATGAATGAATCTAATTTTTCTTATCAAATTATAAAAAAATTTATTAAAATAAAAAACTAAGTGACTTTTTCAAATGGTCTTGAGACACCGATGGGAGACTCAAGTTCTAGCTTGTATGGGCAATCAACTGTGATTATTTTTTTTAAAACTAAATGTTTACTACTTAATCCATTTAAAAATAAATGATATGATAAAGAGCAAAAATAGAGACAAATCTATGTCATAGATTGTGTCTCCCCTGTATTTTGGTATCTTTTTAAATGTGTGAGATTTTGTTATAATAATTTTTAAATATAGTAAAATTATGAATAAAAAAATCTAAATGTATTTTTTATTAATTATTTTGATATTTTAATATGTCTTTAATTTGTTAATTTAGTTTTCAAATATATATTTTTAAAGTCAATTTAGATTAGCTTGTATGGGCAATCATGTGGTCTTGTGACACCGATGAGAGACTCAAGTTCTAGCTTGTATGGGTAATCAATGCTATTACTTTTTAAAAACTAAATGTTTAATACTTAATACATTTAAAAATAAATGATAGGCTATGTGTGTAACTTAATTTCAGTTAACAATTTAATCCTTTATTTTTTTTTCGATTTGGTCATTTATGTATTTAAATAATTTCAGCATTACCCTTTAAGTGGAGTTTCATTAAAAAAAAGTTAAAAAAAATATTTCCTCTGTGTTCAGAAAAAATTTGTTCTAAGTTTGGTAGTATGATTGATTTGTTAAAAGTGAAGTTGTGAGATATTTATATTCCATAGACATCACTTCAGATCAGTGACAATCATTCCTAAAGGTTTGATGAACATATGCAATGATCTATATGAGGGATTTTTTTAACTTTTTCTTAACAGAACCCCACTTAAAGAATAACGCTGAAATTATTTAAGAACATAAAGGACCAAATCGAGAAAAAAAAAAAAGATAAATGATTAATTGTTAACCGAAATTAAGTTAATAGACCACATGTGATATTTAGCCTAAACGATATGATAAAGAGCAAAAATAGAGACAAATCCATGTTATAGATTGTGTCTCCACTGTGTTTTGGTATTTTTTTAAATGTGTGAGATTTTGTTATAATATTCTTTAAATATAGTAAAATTATAAATAAAAAAAATCTAAATGTATTTTTTATTAATTATTTTGGTATTTAAATGTGTCTTTAATTTGTTAATTTAGTTCTCAAATATTTTTTTTAAAGTCAATTTAGTCTATAAAATTACTTATAAAAAGACATTTGAGGGTGTAATTGTAATTTTAATAAATTCAAATACTATACTGACAACACATCATACATTTAACCATTTAGATTAGGTAAAACCCTAGACGCCGCTCTATTTTCATAATTTTTTAATATGAAATCACCCATCTAAATCGTGTTTACCATCTCTTTTATTCAAATAAGTAATTTTCTCAGATAGTTTTTCCTGTGTTTTTTCGTCATCTCAGTGCGGCGTTGTTTTTGTTCGGCATTTTGGTGTGACGCTATTTTTATTTCTCGTTTTGGTGCAGTGTTTGTTTGGTTAATAAATCAACTTCAGTGCTACAACTTCAGAGACATGAATACTCTGTACGCTTCAATTTTGTCGTATTTGTAGGTTTTGTCACAATTGTATACAATGTGTCGGTTTATGCTATTAAATAGAATGCTATGAGTTTATTCTCATATTTATTATTTTCGTTTTTAGCGATTTTAAATTGTATTGTTCGCGAATAATATAATTTCTACCAATTTAAATAAATAAATAGATCTTTTAATAAAATAAAAACATCATATATTTAAGGAAAAAAACTTAATTATTTTGTAATCATTTATGTATAGTCTTAATTTAATTATCTCAAATTATCATACTAAGACTACTATTATTTGATACATCCCTTGTATCCACTACATCCCTGTACCTTAAAATCCTTCCTCTTGGATTAGGAAGAAAAACATTACTTTCTTAATCAGCAGTGGCATAATGGCATTATCGTACCAGCCAAATAATGTGTGCAAATGGCCAATAGGAAGAATATATATTTGGTAGTATCACATTGTACTAGCATTTAGAAAATAATTTATTTTGGTTGATAATAGTATTTAGAAAACAAAAAATAAAATCCAGCAGTAATTGGAATACGAGGCCCAAAAAAACATCAATAGAATGCTTTGGTAAACCAATGAGGCAACAACCATAAACGCACTGGCCTCTTGTCCTTTTCTTTCTCCAACCGCCGACGCCTCTCTTCTCTCCATGTCCATCATTCTTCTTCAATTTCCCACTCCTCTATAAACATCCACAAATTCCTTACCATATACTCTCCAATAAAACTCGACACGTCACATCTCAAGTACTTGATCACTTAAAACAGCACACGTGTAAAAAACATATAGGTCGACTATTTTGAATATCGTGAAACTCCTATCACCTTATCATAACCCAACCGAAAAAGAGAACTAGTTACATGACTACAGAGCCTTAAAAAAAAAAAAAAAGAAGGTTCGCTTATACGTCTCTCTCTCTTTCTCTCTCTTCATTCTTTGCTTTGTTTCGTCGAAGAGAAGAGAGAGAGAAAACCAAACCCATGAGCATATCAACCTAACCAACCACTCTCGTTGGTGTAGCTTCGTCTTCGAGTTTTCTTCTCTCTCGGAAAGAATTGGAAGTTTCTTTCTTTTTGTTCTTTTCGTTTTGGGTTTTTTCGGTTTTGTTTTGGGGTTGCTTTGAAGAAGATGTTGGTAGCTAATAGTTTCGATCTATGGCGAAAAGACGTTTTTTTCTCTGCAGCGGAAGAGGTGCAGGAATCAGCGGATATGTACGTTTCTCAATTTACCTTTTCGATTCACGCTTCCTCTGTTGAACCCTTTTTAGTGTCTTTTTTTTTTTTTGTTATTATGAAATTCGCTTAATTTCGTGTTAAACTGTTTTCTTTAGGATTGAGTTTGATGTTGGGTATGGTTCTGTGAAAATAAATTTTAGTAGCTATTGTCTCATAGATTTTTTTTTAACACTGATGGTAGTGAATTTGGGTTTAAACTTAGGTTTTTTTAAGTATAAAAAATTGTGGTAGTTTTTTTTTCTTGGTGCATGCAAATGGATTTTTTTTTTGGGTAGTTAAATAGAGTAATAGAAACAAGGAGGAATAAAAAGTATGAAATTAAAATTATGGTTATCCCTTATATCTCAAAAGTTTGAATTATTGCTAAGTTTACTCTTTTAATGAGATCTCACATGATATGAAGAGTAATCATATTGCTTGAGTGATTGTGCATTTAGGAGGGAGAATGGTGAATGATCATCTCTTCGGTGCCTTTTCATACTTGGAGAGTTAAATTTCTCTGATAATAATTTTATTACCTTTTTTTAATTCAGAATGGAATCGGCATACCGGGCATGGTTAAGAGAGAGGAGAGAAAGGTTGAATTCCAAGGAATTAAATGAATTATGCAGAGAACTTCAAACTGCTTTAGGTACTGCTAAATGGCAGGTATGTAATATACTTCTTTATAAATTTTGACTTTTTCCCAAATGTCTTAAGTTTTCTTATTGTAGATTCTTAGATAAGTCAATTATTTCCCTTTGTTTCACATGTAGTCCCTTATAGCTGAATTATTTCCCTTTTCTGTTTTGAACATGCTGAAATAGTTGGAAGAATTTGAGAAAGCTGTTAGTCTAAGCTACCGACATCTTCGTGACGACAACCGAGCCACTAGGCACAGGCAGTTTATTTCTGCCATTGAAAGCCAAATTTCCCAGGTTGAAGCAGCTCTGAGGGAATCTTATATCGAGGAAGGTAAGCAACCGCTTCGGTGGGTGAATCTGGATGAAGAAGAGCGAGATGATTTTGCCGCATTTCTATCTGGAACCTGTGAAACCTTACAAAGCACTAAAGATGAATGCATTGATGTTTCTCCTTTGACGAAAATCCCGCTTTGGGAGAAACAAGTGAGCAAAGAAGAAAACAATGTAATTGTAAATGCTTTTCGCAGCTGGGATAGTTCTACTAATGAAAAGGCTTCTATGGATGCCATTGCTGTTAACAAGGACATAGATTACGCAATAGAAATAAAAGCAGATGCCATTTCTAGAAATAGTGATGATGTAGTTTCTCCAACTGATAGAACAACTAGTACAAGGAAGACGTGGAGTCCTCCACCAAACTATGGTGCTTTAAGAATTGTAGTTGCTGATGAAGATGAGCAGAGAAGTAAACTTTTGCGGCCTGTTGATGCCACCCCTAAAGAGAAAGGACTTAAACATCTCTTCTGGAAACAAAAATTTGAAGAATATCCACAAGCAATGCGAGCAGTTCATATGTTCAATCAGGTTAGATCTATGAATAAATTTTGAGTAAGAACCATGCAAAACAAGATAGGAACTTTTTTCCTTTTACCTTGCTTTGCTTACAATCACCATTTATGAAATGTGTCCTGACAAATGTTGTGCCTTACATGGAAATGCTTACGAGTTTTCATACTGTGTAGGTTTTTGGTCGCATTGGATTATGTCAGAGACAGTTTCAAAGTCCCTTGCATTTGCGATATGGTCGTTCTCTTAAAGTTACACTCATTCTAATGCTGACCATCTTTCTCCTTGGTACGCATTTGGTTTCCTGTTCCTAAAAGATTCTTAACAGCCGGAAATTCTATATGTATTATTTTGTGCTTATTTAAGCTTTATTCTCATGTTCTTGTTTACAAAATAAAAAATAAAGGAGGGGACTTTTCTGTTAAACTTTATTGTCAGAATGAAGATTTTTATAGCATTACCATTTTTCTGTATATACGATTAATTTTCCGGGGGGCGGGGGGGAAAGAAACACAATGAGGATATTTGTATAGAAAGTAATTAGTTTTGGTATCAAAATGATATTCCGTATTTTTTAGCGAACAATCAATCATTTGATATTTTGGCAATAGATTAATCATTTTGGTCTTCTCAGCTGTGTCAGACTTCTTTTCTAAAACTTTTGCTTTCTTTGTTTCTGTATTAAGCATTGCTAATCATGAATATTTTGTTTTCTTCTCTGCAGTTCCCTTTGTATTTTATTCAACTTGAGCTAAATGGCTCTTCACTCAATCAGTTCAAGAGGTATTTCCAAAACCATAGAATTAGAACTTGTGTTTTTGTAATGATTAAATTACTAAATAGTGTCAAGTATGTTTAAGGTGTAAGCTAACATCCAGATATTTGCTTTTTCCTTAAAACATGGTTGGAAACGATTAAAGATTGCTTTTTTCCTCAGTTGGATTGTTGTGGACTGTGGTTTGGTTTACCAGCAAAATACTAGTTATTTATTCACGTTTCCTTCATTCATCTGCCCAAAGAAGTAGCAGCACTTCATTCAAGCCAAATTTTGACTTTTGAGGCTGTAAGATAGGGACATCAGAAATAATTTATAGCCAGCTGCTGCTAACATTGTTTGTGTTTGAAGTTTATTGAAAATCTGATTATATAGGACCTAGTTGTTTACTTAAAATCTCAAAATAAAAAAAAAACTGTATGATTTTTTTTTCCAGATACATAAAAGATTCTTTTAGTGCTGGAAAACTTGAATAAATTGGGCAGTGAAATAATTATTTCCAGGACCTAGACTTATATTTGAAGGCAATAGTAATAAATGGATATCTATGTTATTTTGTTTGTATTGTTATGAATGAATGGATGTTGTGGTTTTGGTGCAGGGTTTTTCATAGATAAAAAAAGGAGATAGGTGAGTGGGACAAGTCAGTCCGGTAAAGGGACAGTCAAGACAATCAGTGTCACCTTGTTCTATTTAATTAGTGGTTGTTATTATTATTATTATTATTGTTACTATTAGATTAGTCTAAGATGAATGAATGACATTAATTGTGTTGTGAGTGGACGCCGACAGCATAACCATTACCAACCTCCTTCCTACTGGTGGGTGGTGTAGGAATAGGAATGGGATATGTGGGGCTGTTATTATTAAGTGTATATACATTCATTCATTCGTTCATCATCTAATATTTAATGTAATACAACTTCCACTATGCTACTGGTATTTGTTTGCAAGATAATGCAATGCAATGCAAGCTTAAATTGTAAGTTACATGTCACATGATTCAATATTTATTTATGGCAAACTAGCAAAATATCCTTACATTTGCACATTGTAAGGTTCCATTTTTTCACGGTTTCGGTCCCTCTCCTTCTTTTGCCTAACTGATGCTATCAACTTCTTCTCCTTCTGAGGGGACTTTTGTTTGAAGGAATCTATCTTGGCTTTGAAACCACATCATCATGAAAAGTGTCAAAATGATGGGAAAAAAGTCTTGAAATTATTAGCTCAAAGGTTACATTGAGAGCAACACATGAAAAGTATATTGCGGACTTGTTTGGATCAACAATTTATTGAATGATTAAGTTGTTTTTATTTGTCATCAACAAAATTAACTGACTATTTCATTATTAGTAAAAAGAGTTTGAATATAATCGAACACATTAGTAAAAGGTATATGTGATCAACTCCATTTACATATCTTTTAGTCAACTCGACCTTAGAGAAGCTAAAAGATGTCCACATTCTTAAAGTATGGACACCACAATAGAGAAGCTAAAAGTAGAGACATCACAATACTCATACTGATGTTGTCTACTATTTTCTTTGAGTCATCTCAAATTCAACATTAGCAATAAGTTATTTTTATAATCAAAGAGAAACTCTGATCAGAGAGTTTTCATCTAAATTTTATTTTGTGAAGTTCTTTTAAACACTTGCATAATTACACAAGTGTTTGCATCAATATTTTTTGCAAAAACAATGCATGCACCATAAATTAAAATCGAATAAATTATAAATAAATTATCCAAACACTGTCCTATAAATGATTGAGATAAGATTATTTATTAAAAACATCTCTGTCTTCTCTTTTTACCGAAAACACCGTGAGTCACAAATTAACAATAAATAGTTGTTTAAAATTATTCATAATTGATTATATATGTACACATAATATTAATTAATTGTTAATAGTTGATATAGCTTACTTTATTGTCTCAAGTGAAGTGAGTTGTTCCCTTTAGATAAAATGCTTAAATTCCTAAACCAGTTACGAGTATGGGCCTCATTTCCAGACCGTTTGGGCCGTTTAACGAAAAAGAAAGAAAAAAACAGAGAGAGGCATTGGCGGTGCCTGCCGGATTCGTGTAGCGAGACCAATCAGTCTTCCACCATCACCACCACACTCTCATCTCCAACTCTCTCCCTTTTCCATTTTCATATCTCAAATCAATTTTTCCATTTCAATCTTTTTTACTGTCCTAGATAACAAGATCTCAAACCAAATTATCTCTCTTCAAAACTCAGATGCACAAATAATAACTATACACTCATTTTTCGATCCAAATCCTCTCTATGTCTTGTTTAGCACTTTCTTTGCAACCTTCCAATGGATCTGATATTCTTCTCCAAACCCGCGAGTGGTTCCCACCCTCACGCGCCCTCGGTGCCCTCTCCGCTTTTCGACATACCCGACGCGCCTTCGCCGCCAACAAAAACAAAAACAACGTCCCCGACGACGCCTACGCCGCCGAATCCATCGGCGATGATCCCCTCGCCGCTTCCAGCGGCCAAGTCATCGTCGGTGTGGAAAGCCGCTACCGTATCGTTTACCGTTTAGTCAACGGAATCTACGTTCTTGGAATAACCGTCGCTGATCATGACAATTCTGTCAATGTCTTTGAATGCATCCACATCGTAAACCAAGCTGTCAGTGTCGTCGTCACCGCCTGCCGCGGCGTCGAAGTCACGCCAGAGAAGCTTGGCCGGAAATACGCCGAGATCTACATGGCACTCGACATTGTCCTCCGTGGCGTTAGCAATATCCGCCTCGCCGCGATGCTCGCCACCATGCACGGCGAAAGCATCGCGAAAATGGTGCATTCCGCCATCGACGCCGAGAACAAGATCCGTGGCGCTGATAATTGGTCTTCGGTGGAAGTGCATTCCGTCGAACACCAAGCGAGCATTGATGCCTTTGCTAATGCCAGATTTGAATTGCCGCAGGAGACTCTCGAAGCCGGCGACGAAGTTGTGGCTGGCCTGGCCGCTCCGGTGGCAGGTGAACAGAATGAAGAGATTCAACTGAAGCAAAAACAGGAAGAGAATGAAGTTGAAAAGGATCCATTTGCAGCTAGTGATGCCATTAACAAACCTCAAGAGCTTGTGAGTGGGTTTAAGAAAACTAAAGATGGTTCTTCCACTGATTTGACTACAGCTTTGGAAGGTCTTGATGTTACTACATTGCCACCACCAGAGGCGACACAATCAACTCATATAAATGTGGAAGGTTTTGAAGGGAACTATGGTGGAGTTGAATTTGGAATGGAACAAGCTTCAATTGGTGAAGCTTTTGAAGGTTTCAATGATGCTTGGGGTGGTGGACTTGATGTTTCAGAGTTTGTGGGTACAACCAAGGCTCCAAAACCACAAGGTCTTGGTGGTGTTGAGCTCTTGCAGACAGGACCAGATGTTGCACCTAAAGCAAAAACAGCTGGTGAGGGCGATGCACTTGAGAATTTGGTGAAGAAAACTGAGATGAAGGGTCCTGAGATGTATATCTCAGAAGAGATTAGTGCAGAGTTTAGGGAATCCTTGCTTGCAAGGGTTGGATTAATGGGTGTTGTTTACCTCAGAACTTTGCCGCCTAAAAGTTCCAGTGGGGATAAAGAAACCGAATTCTCATTCCGAGTTGAGGGAACCAGTGCTGTAAAAAGATTTGCTTTGCAGAGCTCTCGTGTTAGTAGCCTTGAGAATGGGTTGTTTCATGTGAGGACTGCAGCGTCAGAGGAGCCTATACCGATTATGAAGTTTAGCTTGCTTCCAAAGTTGACACCTTTGCCTTTGAGAGTTCGACTTATAAAACGACACACGGGGAGTTTCATTTCTGTGATGATACAATATGTTTCAAACCCTGATTTGCTTGCTCCATTGAATGATGTTACATTTGTTCTTAAACTACCAGTTGACCCAACACTTTTGAAGGTTTCTCCTAAAGCTATTTTGAATAGGGTTGATAAAGAAATTAAATGGCATGTGCCTGAGGTTCCATTAAAGGGTTCTCCTGGAAGATTGAGAGTAAGGATGCCTGTAGATTCTAACGAAGACGATGAAGAAATCGAGGTAGTTGGTTATGTTAAATTTTCTGTACAAACAACTCAGTCGTTATCTGGAGTTTCTCTACGGCCTGCTTCGGAGGGAAAGACAGACTTCTATGAGGTTAGTCACAAACTTGAGAGTGGGGTTTACATGTGTAACTGATTTGTAATCATAGATTATATTAGGAAATGTACTTTTTTTCAGTTTGTATTCATGAAAATTGTATGGTTTGGTTGTGTTTATAACATTCTTGGATATTGAGCATCTACCTTGAAAATCTTTCTGTGTTTCGGCTATAAATTTTCATCAATGGATTGTATTTGTTTTGCACAATATCTTCACTTAGTAGAAAGTATATACTAATGATGCCTCCTGAGGATATTAGCGAAGTAGATAGGAAGTGTAGATCCTTGAAAAGCTTAGGTTGAAAAATGTTGTTTCTAGTAGCAAGTACCCCAAGCTGCAATTTTAAAATCCTATGAATGTGCTTTCATGAGGACTATGGAAGATACAGCTAATTAATGCATTAATAAAACTCTCTTACTATCTCAATTTAGAGAAGACTTGTGTCCATTAAATTAGTGAAGTCCTCTTGTCCATTAATAACACAACACATAGGTTGTGTTATAGTGCAGAAAGTAATCTAATAAAATAGAGTGCTCATCTAGGCTGCTAACCGAAACTTGTAGGACACTCCTCATACTTCTGTTTAATCTTAAATGGCTCATACTAGCATCGAACTAATTTCTAGATGATCCTTTTGGCAACAGATTGCTGTCTATGCGGTCGCTGGTCTTAACAAAACCCAATTCCCAACGGAAAACTGTTTGATCTTTTCTTTTTTCATCTGCTCTTGTGTTTGGATAAATGATATTTCAGTTTCAGTCTAGTGAAGGCTTAATCCATTCTTGTAACTCCCATGCCACAGCTTCCACCTTTTTTCTCACCTTCCACAAATCCAACAACAGTAGGATGCGGTCTTCCATATACCACTTGAAGAGTTGTACCTATAAATTACTGTTGTGCCAAAGTTCTATCTATAGCAAGCAGTAAGGCCAAGTTTTAGGGCCTTTTTAAAAAAATAAACTTCAGAGCAGCAACTTACCGCTTTAGTTTGGCCAACAGTTTCTCGATGGTAAGTAGAGCACGTTCTTAAAGAGCGCCCTGCATTTTAAACAGTGTTGTCAATCAGCAATCGTGGAAAATAATGATTTGTTAAAATTCGGCTACACTATAGCACTGTTTTTTGACAACACCAATTTTAAACAACACCTGCCATTAGTTACTCGCAAATAGAGAGGATCATGATCATTCCAGGTGGATTGTGGAGTCCCATCCAATTCAACAACCTCCCTAGCCAATGTAGAAGCCTCACTGCTTGCATTATAGGGATGCTTTAATGGAATAAAATGTCCATATTTAGAAACTCAATCCACGACTAACACAGCATCATAGGTTGTGTTATAGCATGGGAACCTCCAAAATGCAACTAGTAGTGGGGTGAGAAACAACAACATTGATTTAGTGATAAAAATTTCAATGGTGGTTCAGGTTAAGCACGTTGTACATACATTGTTGGTCGGCTGTTTAGTTTTGCAATTTACATAATATTCTTTTATAAATCTTATGTTTTTACAATCTAGCAAATCTCCCTTTATGGAAAGGTTCTTTATGTAATCATATTGGACTATTGGGAACTGTAATGGGAAGCAACTTCAACTACTGTGAACTGATAATGAGTAGCAACTTCAAGACATGGTAAATAAAAAATTGTCAATATTCTACTTACCAGCAAGGCATTGGTTGTTAGCACCGAGAAGCAAAATGATGATTTATGAATTGACTGATGATTATAGATCAATGTTGTCAATTGTGGATCATGGAAAATAGCAGTCTGTTCATATTTTGCTAAGCTACAACACTATGGTGCCACAGTTGAAACTATTTGACAACACTTTGTATTAAATAATGTATTGTGGAACGTGCTCAAATTCTATTATGCTATAGTGCTATAGCTGCTATTGGACAACATTGTTTACGGCTCCAATGATATCTTTCTTCAAAAAGATAATTTACTTCAAAATCTGTAAATATGATGTTGGTGGGTTGTGTAAAAAGGCACTGTGAAGCAGAGAAGACTGTAAGCTCATTTAACAGTTAAGAATGATATATCTGCATTTACATGGGCGCTCATGCTCTTTTAATGGAATGTAATAAAGTCAGCAAGATTGCCTTAAAGGGTTGGATTGTTTTTGGCTAACAAGCAAGGGATTTGTCCAAAATATCAATACTCCTACTTTTACTTCTTTGAGGGACAAAAGCAAATTTGATTTTTAGTTTCTTACTAGTGTGTTATGTTGGTAAAGCTTATATCATGTGTCCTTTGAGGGGTGCTCCAATGTAGTAGTAGCTTTATGTCTAGTGAGGTATGACTTTGTCCTAAAGTAGTTTAGAAGCAGTGGCATCCACACAATATGGATATGTCGGCATATCTTAAGTAAATAGTCGGAAAAAATGTTGAAAATCATGAACAATGTTTGCACTTGCAATCGTGTCATGAAATCGTGCACTTTTGCTGTATAATAACTCTGAATTATTGGAAATCGTGCACTTCCTTCACTTTCTTTTCTTGTCTGTCATGTGTAACCTTCATGAGTCATGACCATAGGACACTGCAATTTTCCCTGCCTTGATTTTGTTAGCCATTTGCATGGCTTGAAGATGAGTTTCAACTGGCTTAAAATCTCACTTCCTCTGAAATATTTTGTACTTCCAAATATGTTTCTGCTCTTGTAATCCATTCTGCTTTGGTGTTTTCTCCATTAAAGATAGGCAGTTACATTATTTTCCTGCCATCTGATGATGATCTGAATCAGTCCCATTTCCTGTATAATTTGTCTCTTTATTGTTTGAATTTTCATGGTCTTCCTCTACACATTTACCTAATACCATCTTCATTTCTGTTACAGTCTCAGTCTTGGAAATTTCTATATTTTCCATGCTAGCCCCAGTCTCCAACTTTTCAGTGTTTTGGTCACCCTAGTCATGTTGAAATGACTAATTTGCTGGTCACAAAGCTTCTTTTGTATCTGGTAGGTTTGGCCAAAATGATAGAGTGAAAACTGAAGTTGGTTTTTAATTAGTTTTATAATTAAACACATGATTTTACAGAAACTACTACAGTAAGGATGCATTTGAAACTCCTATAGAGAATGAGCTTCGTCCAAATCTACCAAATGCAGACCATAACAGCCTTCTTACCTCCTACTCAGATCATATATTATGAATACATAACTGCTACTAACTGTCATGCACAAATATTTAGATTTTAGATACATTAATGCTACATAACTGTTCTGCATAATATATATATATATATATATATATAATTGCTTCATAATTGTCTTGCACAATTCAATACATAACTGCCATGTGGCAAGTTCTATGTCTACAATCCCTGCTGGAGTATACCTTCCAAAAAATAGGTGGTTATTGGATTTTCCTATCACAGTATGATTGAAGAATGAATGTTTTTTATTTCTTTTCTCCCATAAATGATGTTGCTAACTCATACACACTTTCATATACATCGCATTTGTACTTGTTTTACCATTTGCTTACAATAGAGCTGGTCTCACATAATTTTAAAAACAATTATCTGCCACATCGCTTATATGTTTAGTGAAGTGCTTGGTGCTGATGTGCACAGCACCAAGCATTATAAGTTACATATGTCAGATTAATCTTTCATGCTTTGGTGCATAGAGACCCTTTTTAATGAGCATAGACTCTACCTGCAAAATTTCATCAGTTTTCTGTTGAGGTATCACCTGTAAAGCTAAAGGTATTCTCAACGGTGATCTTAGAAATATAAGCTGAGCCATTAACACCTATGAGGTTTGCATGTCTCCGTGTTTGATAGGTGTCGGTAATTGTGGTTTGGGACGGTCGGCCTATCTATGTGTCTGATAGGTACCAATAGTAATTGATTTCCATCGGAT
This sequence comes from Cicer chorassanicum, assembly GCA_037974735.1. Classification (NCBI taxonomy): domain Eukaryota; kingdom Viridiplantae; phylum Streptophyta; class Magnoliopsida; order Fabales; family Fabaceae; genus Cicer; species Cicer chorassanicum. The sequence continues at coordinate 2,217,806 of JBBPBP010000004.1, forward strand.
AAAGAACAAAGAAACATAAATAATATTTGTTGTTAAAATAGTTGTGGTTTGGAATGGCTGCCCGGCCACCTAGTGGTGGCCGCCCTATGGTGGAGGGTGACAATTGTTGATGGTTCATAGAGACAGTGGCCTGCAGTGTACGACGGTGGTTGACGGCGACAATTCAACGTTAATGGCAGTTTGCAGCGTCAAACAATGATCTATATGTCTCTCTCAATCAGATTCATGGGGAGTTAACTCGTAATAGCAGAAGCTTTTAATCAGTCTATTGCAGTATTTAAGGTTTGTTGTTGCTCCTTAAATATCCTTCTCTTGTTTGGGTTTGGATGCAAGATGAAGCTAGCTAGGTACCTATTTTTGGCTATACATGTGCATGGGGTGAAACTGTTGGTTGATTTTACCCTCCAGTCTAAGTTTGAGGTAGCTTGAGTTGTGTTCTATTCATCAGCATCAGCATGGTGCTCAAACCTTCAGTTTGAGAAGTTCCTTTTGAACTGTAAAAACATGATTTCAGACTGATCCATACTCTAGTGAATGATACATTTGGTTTAGTTAGTAGTTATGGACGTACATTTAATGCCTCACTGACTTGGTTCCATTTTTGGGCCAGTACTGTTATATATATATGGGATATATTTAGTGAGAAAGAGTATTCTTATGTCAAAGTGAGACGAGCATATATTAACCATTGGATAAAAATGCACGGATGAGATTAAAAGGTTAACTAAGTACATCACGTGCTCCTCTTTTCAATTAATTAATTCACACAAACAAAAAATGGATGTCGTTTAAGATCCCTTACTTTGAAATTGTTAGCTACCTCCGTCTCCTTTCTCCATGGAGGATTCGAACATTAACAATACTCCTATCACACTTGAATTTGGCAATACTCCATCGAGGGTTCCACCTTTGAGTCTACATTGTTTCCATTTTTGACATTTATTTTAGATAAGTTTTGATTTCTATGTTCTTCCTAATGTGTAAAAGACGATGTCATTGCCAAGATCAGAAAGCTTTGTTTTTCTTTTCAATTTAATAATTTAACATCAAATTTGCGATTGACTTGGTTTACGGGACAAAATGGAACATTACGAGTAGTGCAGTGGAGAGAGAACATTACGAGTAGTGAGGAAAATTTGAAGAGTAGAGCATGAAGTTAAAGACGTCGGCCAACAGCTCACAAAATGAACGAAAGATGTTATTGGAGAAAAACGAGAAGCATCTGACTCACTTAAAGTGAGATTTTAATCCCAACCCTTCATTTTTATCCAATGGTTGATATGTGCTCCTTTCACTCTCATATAAAAATATTTCTCACCAGTTATATTCCATATATATTTATATATATATGTTAAATAAAATCTCAAAACTCAAATGCTTACAAAAATATTTATGTTATTTACTAACGCGGTACTCATAATATAAATATCTTGATTAAATTTTTAACTAAATCAATTTTAGATGATGGCTCTTCATTGTCTTGAAGATGACTCTAAATATCTTAATCTTTATAAAAAAACTGCTATTAAGAGTGTAACTATCATTACATTTTATTGTATAAAATTCACAAGACAATTTAAGTTAAATTAAAGATAAAATGTGATTTACTTGCTCACTTTAGTTTTAAAACCTCATTTGAAAAATATATAATTTGTGCAACATTAATTATTTCATGTGTGAAAGTGAAAAGCCTAAGAAAAACTTCAAGCACAAAGATGTGTGAATTGAAGAGACATAATTCAGCTATTGAGTAATGGTAGGGACGTTGTTGCATATTTTTTTAGCATACGCAACAAATACTCCATTTTAAATCATGTTTCATCCATTTCACTTTGCCATCCCATCATTAGGGGGAAAGAGTGAAAATTAACTCAAAAGTCAAAAATCACATTTAAGTTAATATATTTAAAATATGACCTTTTCTTTTTTTAACCTTGAATGTTCTCATCTTTCTTTATTGACATTTGACGCCGTACGTGGTCGCTTGAACAATAACATTAAAAATATAAATTAGCATGTTGGTCAATTTTCTCGTTTTATTATCTTCAATTAATTTTATTAATTAAGGGTTTGTTGCTTAATTGAATTTAAAAAATATACACTGGAAATCAAATCAATGACAGGACAGCATATTTTTTTGTATAGACATTCAACTTATCATACAACGTGTATTTAACAAACTTTATTTTAATTTACTAGTGTTTTCAGCGTAATAAGAAGGGAAATGGATGCTTTAATTTTCAGTTCGAATGAATCAACGATCAGTTGGGAACAAGCTGGTAAGTTTGATTATTATCAAAAAACATTCGATTTACATATAGATATAATGAACACAAAATCCCTTTTTAGTATAGGTTTGTATCATATGCTCTTGAAAACCAATTAGTATAGTCAAGCTTTCCAAGATACGTTGAGAATTCTCTAAGCCTCCAAAGACTAAGTATTATCTATGTTACTCCAATCTCGTATAATATTTATTGGAAATGATATAGTATCACCAAACCCTTTGAGTGGACGATCAGTCTCTATCGTGCGATTTACAAATAGATTATGTCTTAACAAATTTGAGTTGATAATTCTTTATAAAAGAATATAGAATACAATTTGAAATAATTAATCTTGGTATCTCTTATTTAGAGAATAATCATTTTTTTTCTACGATAATTTTATAAAATGATAATTGTCATGGAAAAGATATACAATACAAACCCTTCTTGTTGAGTGGATTATGTTCTAGATATTCATTTGAACTGAAAACCACTTTGGATGATTTAGGATTTCGTCCGTTCTATTTTGACTATATTCATCAACTTCAAACTATCGTAGAAGTTAGTTTAAATAGATATTCATGATATATCTGTTGTAAGATATTATAGATGTTCATTCGTAATCTGGAAAGAGCAATTGCAACTCAAATAGTTGACATCTATTTTCAGGTTGTTTGTGTACATATGGTTAATCTTTTATACTTCGGTCTTCGTGCTTAGTCTTTGTACCAATTCATTTTTTGTCTCTAATGATTTTGTCCAATTATATGCTGTAAACCTAAGCAAATGACTTTTTGCATGGTGGAGTTTCCATATAATATACCTTATATTCATCGGACGATGACTTTGTCTTATAACAGATAATGGTTTATATTTTGAGTCAGATGCTCTTTAGTGACATACTTAATCTGAGTAACTTAATCATCACCAAATTATAGTTACGAGATAGTCTGCTCATTTGTCACATTCTCTGACAATCCAATGTTTTTTTCTTCTTTCTTTTCTCTTTTTAGTTTGCTAATTAGATGCTATATGCGCACTTCAACAAATATTAGAGGATACATTATTTTCTTATATTTGTTAATATTAAAAGAACAGATGTTACATTGTTCTTGAACCGATCTGATTCTTACACTCTTTGTCAATTTATGATCCTCATCATTGATATTCCCATTTCTCATCATTCTCTTATTTTCGTGTAGAGCGGCGACCACCTCATATTACTTCAACGTTGTTGACCTCCCTATGATCAACATGTGAACCAAAGAGCACGAAAATATGTGAAACAAACTTAGGATCTAAGATCGAGCACAGATGCAACTAAAAAAGCAATACAATAATTTATGTGATTTGATACATTTTGCAAATATCCATGAAAACGCATCTGCAATTATATTCATTATCTCAAATAAGATTACAACACTTTGTAATGCAATCCCAATTTGTGCATCACTCAATAAACTTGATTACTTGAGTACCCCACTCAAGAGTTACAAGAGATGCTCCTTAAGTTTTTTTTATTACATTTTGATCTCTTAAATTACAAATTTTACACACTTTAATCTAAATAATTTTTTGTTTTATTTTGGTCCTTTAACATTTTTAAATTATGGAACCAAATATTTGATGTTTATAATTTATTGAATGACTAATATTTATAACTTAAGATATCAAAATTGAAAGAAAAATGTTAAAAAATTATAAAAAATCTAAAAATAACTTAATTAAAGACTAAAATATAATTTATCCATAAATATAAAACTACTCTATTATATTTTTATTCATGAGTACCAACTTTCTTAAATAAAAAGTACTTTATTTGTCTATAAATATAAGATTTTTTTTTCACTTTTTTTTTTATCAAACTTCCACATACATAAATAAATTCTTCATCAAAATATTCCTATTTAATTTAGGATTGAGAAACATAGTTTTTTTTCTTCTCATAGTATCAATAATTGTATGAATAAAATTTATAAAAATATAACATATATGCGACAAACATATTATTGCATTTTTTTTCAATATCCCTAAACATTATTGGAGGATCGTGTAATAATGAAATAGAGATCATCAACTTTACACCCAAACAAATAACGGTCGGAGTATTAAAGAAAAAGACTAATAATATTTCGAGGCTTACAATGCAATGCAAGCTGCCATTCTTTGGGTCACTGTCGGATTTCTCGTGATTGTCATTTACTCCTTATTATAATTAATAATTAATAGCCACCACCTAACGAACAAAAGCAATTCTAATTTATTAAAATATAAAATAAATATATCCTCTCATTTTCATGGTGGGGGAATATGATCCCTCGTTGGCTATATTCAACATAGAAAATAAATACCCTTCTACGTGAAGTCAATATTATGTTTTCCTCTCACTCAAGCAACACAACAATGCAAATCACTTTTTGTATATGATACTCCACACGAAATAAATATAAATATAAATATTAATTTTTTTTTATATAGTTCAAAATTTCGACAAAATAAATCAAGTATGTTTATTTATATTTCAATTTAAATAAAGTATTATCTAATAAATTCACAGGATAACTTCACCAAGATAATAAAAAATTTACCACATTTTTATTAGTGAAATTGAAATTGACTTCAGCAACCCACATGCAGTTAGACACATCTAAAATATTTAATTAAGAAGACGTTCAAATATTAAAGTAACATTTTAACTTAAAATTTAGATTGTTTCCATCTTGATTTAGATATGTTGTCTGCAATGCACTAAGCATCACAGGTGACTTCTGCTAAACACTGACCACCTTCAAGTTAAGACGACGTTTGAGGCAAAGAAAACGACGTCGTTACGGCGATGCTATTGTCATCCTTGCAACTCAGCGCTTTTAAAATTCTCCACGATACTTTGCCGGAGCTCCGATTCACGGCCAAATTTCCACCGGAATCCGATGCCGGAAACATGCTGGTCGACGGATTCCGCCGAATTTGCCGGTTCTTAATATCGTTGAGTTCCATCTCCGGCGGAACCTTCATTTTCCCAAACACAAGAGAATACCATCGCGGCTTCATTGCCTTCTTTGCCACACCTTCCGACGAAGCAAGACTCCTTACAGAAGAATTCCGTTCAACTTCCGGCGCCTTCGATACCACAAAATTTGAAGAATCTCTCAACCTACAATAATTAAGAGACCGACTGTTCCTCATCATGATGCGGCTAGAACCACCGCAATTGCTGACACTGTTTGATCGAATCACGGAAGAAACAGATTCCGATCGCCGGCGATGCGTGTGTGATTTGTTCACTTCAACGTTGAGATTTTCGCGGTGTTGATCTTTAAATGATCTTTCTAAATTATCTTTGAATGGTACGAGTTTGCCGCAGAAAATGATGTCGTCCGCCGGACACATATCGGAGCTACTGCAACTGCTGAAACCGTTAAAGAACTCGCTCGATTCCGATAACGACGATGGTTGAAGAATATTATTTCTATTAAACGACTTGTCGTCTAAGCTTTCTGAATTTTCGTTTAGTGGAAGGTCACATAGCGAAAGTGCCTCTTCTTCGTCTTCTAATAATTCCGATTCCACGTCATCATTTGAGTCCTTCATTATATGAACATATTCATCTTCCATGGTTGGAGGAACAAAAATAAATACCAAGAAAAGAAAAAAACAAGAAGCAACGAGACAGTTAAATTGGAGGAATTAATTGTTTTAAAGAGAGAGGGAAGGGCAATTGTTGTGTATATATGTATATGTGCGTGGGTGATTTTTTCACTATGATGTGCTTTGGATGAAATTGAGTAGGAGGAAAACAAAGAAGGGTGTGGGGGAATTATTAGTTTCTATTTTTGTTTGGAGTGTATATAACGAAAATATTTTGATTTGGACTTTTTTTTTATCAATAGGGTATTTAGGGATATTAGTCGATGGATTCTAGAAATAAAATGAAAAAAAAAAAAAGAAGGGTGATAAAGAAAGGCATCTAGAAAGCCCGAAAGAGTGAAGGGTACTGAAGAGAGGGATGAAAATAGTGCATTGTCTAATTCAGCGTAAGAACAGTCCATATAATTTGTTCATATAATAATTCCAAAGGGGCAGATATACACGTGGCTATGTTGTTTTGATGATTTGAGCATTGCCACGGAAGAAAAGAGGCCCACGGATACGTACTAGAAATCTTTACAAATACAACAATTGGGACAAAATAATTATACAAACACTAATATGGCTGATTTGTTGTTAATCAATGCTAATGTACAAACAAGTAATCTTAAATTACGTACCAACTCAAATTGGCACATATATTCGGACTTTCTGCTTATATTCCATATGATGTGTTTGAGTCTCGAATTCGTAATGAGAGGTCCAACTAGAACAAGAAGAATGGTCGAGCTGGAGAAAATTGGTTAGGACAAAATTTGGCTCCGCGGATGGAGCAGTGCAACCTGCGGTCACTTGAAAGAACTATTTGATAATGTGTAATAGGAGATTTAAATATGTTTTTATTTTAAAATAATTCTCTCATCCAATTTCTTTCACAAAAATTATAAGATTATTAAAATATAATTTTTTTTTAACTTAAAAAAATTCAAATATAATTAAATTATAACTTTTTTAATCTAAAATTAATCTCAAATATTTCAGTCTTCATCCTTAAAATATCTAAATCGCGTCTTCTTCTTCTTTGTTTCAATCATGTTTCCATTGTAGAATTCTCCATGTTGTGTCGCAATTCATAAAATAAAAAAGTTTGGAAAAGTAGAATGAATTTGATTAAAAGTTCAACCTTGTCTTCATTCATCGTCCCTTACCATTATTAGGTCTAGAACTAGGACTAGGACTTGGATTTTCTTCTTTGCCCCTCCTCCCTCTGCAACCAAATTATACTTCTATTTTTGGACTTATCCATGTACTCCCTAAAAATCCTTTAATCTCCACAATAAAAAGAAAAAATTTCATTCATAACCAATTTTAGAACTCACCATTATCCAACAAGTACCACTAGACTAAGAAAAATATTATGGTAACAATGAATTTGAATACAGTGATGAATCTCAAATAGATGAAGATGTTGGTGACTGTGATGAGGATTATGATGAGAAAGAATACTGAAACGAAAAAAATGCAATTTAAGTTTTTTTTTAAGGAAAAAGAGTGAAACATTAGAGACTAATTTTAGTTTTAAAAAAAGTTATAATTTAATTATTATTTAATTTTTTTGTTAAAAAATAATTATATTATAATGCAGTTATAACAAAAATCATATAAAATAATTACTTTAAAATAAAACTATATTTGGAGACATGTTAACCATAACTTAAAATAAATTATTTCTAGTTATAAAAAGTTTTAAGAAATTTATAATTATAAATTCAAGGAAATCATTATCAGGTGAATTAAGAACTATACAAAATACAGAATAAAATGCACCTAAGTTTAGTCTAATAAATATAGAATTTGAGTCCTTAAGTCATCAAATAGTAATTTAATTCGTAAAAAGTGGCAAAGTGGCAGTGGGTTTACGTTTGGGCTTTCGCTCTCATTTTTGGGCTTTGGGCTTCATTTTTCCTATTTTTTGGGGACCACTTGGTTGAAAAATGTAGAAGGGGAACTCACTTGAAGTACTCAACAACTTTCATGGATTAGGATGCTCACATTAAAAGAAAATAAAACCTATGAGTAAATAGTGTGAAATAAAGAAAAATTGGCGTAGGGTTGAGAACTTGAGATTTGAAGCTTCAGAAAATGTGAAAGATACAAAATTAAAAAGATTCTTTTAAGGCAAATTCATCCATGTAATCTACTCATTATCTATTGAGAGTCGTAATTCTTTATTTCATATCCACTTTCCTTATTATCCTTATTATGTTTTTTCATACTCCTTAAAATATACATTTCTTCAACTGTTTTCACATTTCACGTTTAAGAAACACTTCTGCTTATAAATCCTTAGTTAATGGATCCATAACTAACAATTACCCTAAAAGAAGCCTCATTTTTTTACGTTAAGCCACACCAATAGTACCTCTCCTTCGTATACCGTATCTACTTCCAAAGTTTTACACAAACCGGATCTCCACACCTTGAAATGCGACAAGTTTCTCCACAACAACTACGGCCTTACCATTTGAGAATTCTGAAATTACATTACATTTCTACAACACAATAAGATTAGCTAAAATTTCAAACAATTTAGCGACCCCAAAAATAAAGTCTGCATTATCAGACAACAGATGTGTGGTTTATATTCTTCAAAATTTAACCAAGACTAAGTATTAATAATTTACTATAGAATACCAATTACGCAACCACGATTTATAACTTGCAAATATTAACAATGTATTAAAACATAGATGCATATTATAAGATTAAACAAATACGGTGCAGCTTTACAAGCTATCGGCAATAGAAAAGAACACGAAATGAGTAATCAAAACTTTTCAAATTAATTAGTAGATTAAAACTCAGTGAAACAATTAAAACAACATATAACAAAGAAAATCCATTGTTTATAAGCAATATCAGGTGCTATTACACGATATATCAACAATAACATTAGCACTAAATGAAACCCTAAATTTCCAAAGGAACACAGAAATCCCCAATTTTCTAACCGCCGAAACCGTAAAGAGTCCTGCCCTGTCTCTTGAGTGCGTAAACAACATCCATGGCAGTAACAGTCTTGCGGCGAGCATGTTCGGTGTATGTAACAGCATCACGAATCACGTTCTCAAGAAAGATCTTGAGAACACCACGAGTCTCTTCATAAATTAGCCCACTGATACGTTTCACGCCACCACGTCGTGCGAGACGACGAATCGCAGGCTTTGTTATTCCTTGGATGTTATCTCTCAGAACCTTACGGTGTCGTTTAGCTCCTCCCTTTCCAAGTCCCTTTCCTCCTTTTCCTCTTCCAGACATGGCTGTGATTTTTCTGTTTCTCTCTTTTTTCTGCGATTGAACGTTTCAGATGAATCTTAATGGACACAAATGATTTGCTGTTGAGAGAGGTGAATTTAGGAGAATAAATAGGGTGCGGGTGCTGATATTTGGCCGTTGGATTCTTGGCTATCCGCGTGAGGTGAGAAGTTGAAACGTGGAGCGTTGGATTTAAAACTCTTGATTTTGATTGGTGGAAAGATTGTATCGCGGATCGTGGGGTTTTACATTTTGGAGTGGGCGAGTGAATGCTTTTTGGTGGGAACTGTGTCTGTGAGAAAACACAAATTTTTTAAGCACGTGAGGGGGAAATTGTGTGTTATGAAATAAACTGACCCGCCAACGATTTCGGAGTGATTTTGAATGAAAGTGCTCGCACGTGAGAATGTAGCCTCGTTTTGTTTACTAGCAGTGGCAGTGCTTCTAGTTTTTTTTTCTTTTTTACAAATAGTGCTTCTAGTACTAAGTTCTAATGTTGATTTTTTTTTTAACCATATTATTGATTGATGTAAAGTTGAGTTGAATAATGAATACGAATTCAAACAATTAAAAAATAGTATGACATTCAATTTAATAATTAATTTATTGAATTTTAAATCAAAAAATAATTTGAGACTTAATTTAATAAATAATTTATTGAATTTTGATTATAAATCAAATTAGTCAAACTTAAATTAAAAATTGAATTTATTAAATAAATAAATTAAACTTAAATTTGATATAGTTCAACTCATTTGATGTATACATCAATTTGATATATATCATGTATCAAATTAAATCAGTTTTAATTATTATTAAAATAATATAGTTAAAAGGTTAAAAGCACCCACAACAACTACTATTATTTCTTATAAATTCAAATCGGTAATTTTTAATCCAAATTGAAAATATGAGGCGGCGACTCAATGGCCACATAAGATACTTACTAGTAACTAATTAAATTATGCTATTTTGCTTTAATTGTTGAAAAAATTGGAATGACAATGTTTAAGTAGATTACAAAAAATATTGTTATAAATTTATAATAACTACATGAGTTAAAGTACTTTGATCAGTATTATGGCCTAATTCAGTTTTATTCTGTGAAAAACTGTTTTTAAATTTTGTCTCTATAATTTTATAATTTATTTTTAGTTTTTCACGGTATTACTTCCATTATTTTAAACCACTATCACGAAAGATCGAAAAAAAAAAGCAAAACTTCTCTTTTGATTTGAAAGTCGTTCTAACTTTGTATGTTACAAAAACTAGTGTGTTTAATCAAAAAATCAAAATAGAAACCTTAATAATTTGTAGGCCACATCCTTTACTAAGACTTGTGAACTAGCCCTTGTGCAATGGAGTTATTGAAACTTGGTTTTGTAATATTGTAACTTTTTTGGGACATACCTTGTATTTGGATTAGCTTTTTAATGAATTATATGTTTGCTTTTTTAAAAGAATTTTTTTTCCCTAATTAATATCTTGTTATGTAGACACTCTTTAGCGGTGTTGATCTATTGCTCTAGCACTCAAAACAACCTCATGTGTATTTCATAGTGCTAAAACACTCATAATATATTAAATCTTTACATTTTTTAGGATTATAGCACTCAAAATTGTTTCATGTACATTTCTTACTACCTCGAACATTTAGTATTGACAACCCAAATAATTGCGACTATTGCACATTTCGAGTGTTATTGACGTTCGTTATACTCATCATTCTCTTCCCATTCTCTTATTTTTATACTCTTATTCTCTTCTATTTTCTTACTTTCTTTCTCTGATTGTTACTCTTTTGGTAAGACAAATTATGTTTTCATGTTCTATATTACTAGTTATGAGAAAGTGGACATTTTTTTTAATTAATTATATTTTCATGAAATATTAGTTTCTTTCTCCTTATTTTCATTTTGGATTCATTTTGTTAATCTAAAACGTGATATTGTTTTGCTCATTTTATTATTTATTTTTGTTTTATTCATTATTTGTTGCCAATATCTTTCGCTTTGTCGTCGAATAATTTATTTGCTATCTTTGGTTTCTCGAAAAAATATGCCAAATTTGGATTTTGTTGTCTGTGATCGTTTTCTTTGTTAACTCTAGATAACAAATTTATTGGGTTTTTTCCTCCATATTTCTCATATTGTTGTTGGTTGTTGATGACCTCGATGGAAAATTGTTCAAGAAGTGGGTTTTTTATTATACTAAAATCAATTTAATTAAATATCAATTGATCATTACTTAAAAAATATATAAACAAATTTTATTTTTATGAAATTTTAAATTAATATTTAATATATAAAACTTGAATAATAAAAATAAAATTTAACACTATAAACTAGAGGATGTAACAGTTACGATAGTTGAAGTCCTATGAACTTATTGAGGGTTGTGGCCCTAGGAACATCCTTCCAATCGGGAAAAAACTGAGTGTTACTCAACCCTTGGATTATCACTTGATAATGCAAATTTTCCTTCAGCTTTTTAGCTCTGTAAAAATCAATTATTCTTGTAGTGAAAATAGTGTTGTTGTAAAGACTTTGACGTGACAAATTTGGGAGGTAAATGGTTGGACGAAGACCAGATATGTAGATTAGGAGTGTTGATAATGTTTGTGTTTTTGGTTCACGTAGCTCATTTTAATTTGGAAAATTAAACAAATAACTTTAACTAATAACTACAATTTCATTAAAAGAATTATAGATTTAAAAAAGTGAAGTGAGGCTATCTCTCCTTCCCTCCCTCTCTAGAAGCAGAGATTGACTTTGACGGCGATTTTATTTTATTTTAATATGTTAATGTATTATTGTAATGCAATTTTATTTTATTTTTTATTTTTTTTTATCTTAATTTTATTTTGATATGTTAATGTGTATTATTGTAATTTTATTTAACTATATTTTATGTTTCTAAAATATAATAGTGCTTTAGTAATATTTTAGTATAAAAAAATATAATAACAATGCTTAATTGAATGTCGCGTAAGATGCCAATATGGATAAAGAAGTGACATGGCAACACACAATCATTTTTATGATCTCAATTAGTAAAAAATTGATGGCAAATACCATTCATACAAAACAATGCAAATGATAGAGACTAAATTTTAAGTAGAAATTTAATTTGAAAAGTTACAATTTTACGGCAACCAAGGCGCATATTTAAAAAAAAAAAAATCAAAAAGCATATTTTAACCTTTTAATTTATAAACTAGAAACAATGAGTTAAAAAAACTATTAATTTATAAATTGAAAAATGATTATTTTTTTTCAATCAAATTAATAATCAATATACTTGACCCACTAACTGATTGACCTCTTAACTCACGATTCAAATTCATTAATACCTTAAATTAGAGTCAACTTTTTGTACCGACAAAAACAGAATCATCGTCTTTTAAATTAAAAAAAATATTGTTATTGTATCGGTTGAATATAACAAACAGTTCTATTGTGTAAACAGCCGGATGCGAAGCCTTTCATGCCACTTGGTAGTTTATACAACCCAAAGAATATTATCTTTTGGAACAAATAAATATATTTTTATTTTATCTACACCAATAATATATATTTAGTTACCCAAATAAATGTGTTAGTAAAAAAAAAATAAGAGAAGTAAAAAAGTCAAAAAATATTATTTGTTTGATATATTTATTCGTGTTGTTTTAACACCTTTAATCTTTACTGTAACTTCAAATAAAAATATAAATAAATTACTCAAATGAATTGAAAATAGAAATAAGTGACGATAGAAAATAAAATCTATCTATCAGTTGTCACAAATTTAATGACTAAATTAAATAGAACTTTTACATTTTCTCTTCATAAATTTGTCTCCCTAATTTTATTTTTCTAACACTAAGTTATTATAAAAATAATAAATAAGTTTGATATCTTAAAGTATTGTTAATCGCTACTTTTTTTAAATAGGCATTATCAAATATTTTTTGAATAGCAGTTTCATTACATTTTGCATAAAAAAAAGTTTATTATTATTTATTTATCATTAATTAAATTTAATATATAATTTTAAAAGAATATTTTTTTCTTTATATATTTAGTCTCCGATAAAAATTAGGCTAGTATTGCCACCTTAGCACCGACTTGTACTTATTGCGGCTTTGCGTCTTTCTTTCTCTTCACCTCTGTCTCAACAATTTTCGCCTTTCGCTCAGGCCTCATCGAGAGAAAGATTGTTTATACATTCCTACCTTTTTCTCTAATAAATCCGGCCTCACTCTTGAGATGCGCAAAGCCACGATAGCATATGGTAAAGCTCTTCTTTTTCAGTCTTCTGCATTACCCTTACCCCAATCGCTGGTATCCGTGCGTCATCATTCATCTACCAAATTATTTGTCACAGGTTTTCTCCTTCTCCAACATTTCTGCTTTCTTTTCTATTGTCGAAATTGATTTTAGCTTTTCAAATTTCAATCTTTGATTTTTGGTTTTGTTTGGAGCAAATGGTTTCTCTATGACACGAATAAAACTGTCCTGAGAGACCCCTTTAGACAACGTGCGCAATTTTAGTCCCAAGTGTTAGAAGGCTTTTACTTTAGCCTATTCAGTTAAAAATACAAATTAATATTTAAATTATTAAAACTTAAATCATCTTAGTTTATAATATTATAACAGTAATATCAATCTTTAATAATATAATAGTTAGTTTAGTTAGAGAAATCTCTATTATTCCTTCGAGTTTTTAACTTCTAGTTAATGATTATAGCTTTTTTATATAAAAAAAATAAACAAATATTATAACGGTATCCTACTGAGTAAAATAGTGATTTACTCTTAATTTAAATGAATTCGGGTAGTAGGTTAATAGATCAATAGATTATATATATTAGTTATTAATATGATTATTAGAAAAATATATTACTTTTCAAATTTATAAATTAAATTAGGTGTGTCGTAAGTGACACGAACAATAATTTATTAAAAAACTATCATCTTTTTGTGTCGTTAGTTATATTTAATAGGAGGGATTATATGTTAGGACGACGAATTAGGCAGATTCGTTCCACCTCATCATGAATTCATCTAAAATAATGTTAACAGTTTGAAAATCTTACTTCACCTCTTTACTAAGTGGACTAGTGAATTGGCGCGCGGTCTAGTTAACTTTTTGATTTTTTTATTAAATAATAAATTAATAAAAATATAAAAATAGTGTAAATAAAATAAAATTAAAGACTATTCTAGAAAACTAAAATATAAAATTAATGAGCCAAACAAAAATATAAAAACTATTGTTTAAAAATTCATGATTAATCATTAAAGACTATAGAATACACCATAAAAATTAATGACTCAACGATACTAATTTACAAACTACTACAAATGTTAATATTATGAAATCATAAAATCTTAATAAAATTCTCTAATATTTTGTGAATTGGTAAACAATTATGTGTCAAACAACGTACAAAATATTATTTATACTAACTCAAAAATCAATTACTTATTAGATTAATTGAGTTAAACAAAAAAAAAATAAGAGAATTTTTTTTTTTATTAAAAACAATATTTTTATTTAAACTATGATGGGCCAATCTGTCCCATCCCATTTTTGGTGGATTAGGCGGGTTGAGTCAATTAGTGGTGGAGGGTTGAAAATTTAAAATCTCCCCGTAAAAAAATGTAATAAATAAGTTGCCGCATCAGTCCAAACACGTTTTATCATTCTACTATATATATATGTTACCTAACAATTTAAAAAATAATTAAAATGTATAAAACTATAATTCAATTAAAAAAGTCAATATTATTAAACTGGATTTCTTAAATTAAAATTCAAGAGTACTGTCTTGTCTATAATACAAAATAAAATAAATTAAAGTTAATTAACAACGAAGTTTGAGAGCTTCCGATTTTGTAGGATAAAAACGGAAAATTAAAAAAATTAAAAAACAAGCCACCTAAAATTTTAGTAAGCTACAAATTAAAAACAGGGTTTATATGAAATAATTTAGATCGGAAGCGAAGCAGTGGAGCAATAGTAAAGGCACAGGTGAAGATTCCATTTCCAGCGTTGGGTTATAGCGCAATGGGCAATCCCTCCGGTGACCGAAAGCCAATCTCACACGTCGTTTTTGACATGGACGGTCTCTTGCTCGGTATTTCATCTATCTCTATCCATTCATTTCTTTCATTTTGATTAAACTTTGTGTTTTTACATGAATCATTAGAATAGTGACCCTTTTTGTTAGATATGTGTTACAATTTGTTTAACACTTTTTGAATTTAGTTATGATCAGGAGGAAGTTGGTCATGTTAGTTATCTTACGAGCACAGTTGTATTTTACCCTAATTGTATAATATTATTAGTACTATCAATTTCAAGTTCAACATTACTTGCAATTTCTTTTTTCCTAGATCTGAACCATGCTTCTTAACTCTTTTGGCTGTTTTAATATTATTGCGCAGACACAGAGAAGTTCTATACTGAAGTTCAGGAAATTATACTTGCTAGATATAATAAAACCTTTGATTGGTCCCTCAAGGCAAAAATGATGGGAATGAAAGCAATAGAAGCTGCTAAGGTATTTGTTGAAGAAACTGGAATCAGTGATTCTCTTACTCCCGAGCAATTTATTGTAGAAAGAGAAGAGATGCTGCAGAGTTTGTTTCCAACAAGTGAGCTTATGCCAGGTATATGGAATTTTAGATTAATGGAGATTGGATAAATCAACATCAAGAATAACTAATATTGTTAGCTGTTAACTATGGAAACTATAACTTATATTTGATACTTGGGGGGATATTTGAATGGGCACTACTAAAAATTGAAGCACTAACATAGACACGAACATCGGACACGACACTGACACGTTGACATCGATAATAATATGAAAAAGGGAAGTAATTGAATGTATCCGTATAAGTCTTCAATCTAAAGTGTGAGTGATTCATATTTGAATGTTTTAATAAGAGTACATAATTAAAAAAATGGCATATAATTGTTTTTTTATACACGTGTCACATGCCTGCACTTGGATGGCTCTAGAAATGTCTTATTGACTGTCAAGGGTTGCTTATATATTATTCCTTGTATAAATTGACATGGATTAATGATTGAACTTTTGAAAGTACAGAAAATCATCATGCCATCTTCTATTCACTATGTGCATGTGCTGAAATAAATGCAATATCAATGTCTTAGGCCCTATATAATGCTTATTGAAAGTGACTCATGCGTGTGTTATTATCTGTATAAAACTTGATCCTACTTCCTAATTGATAATAGTTACTTGTTCAAACTTGCAGATTCTGCTAATAGTTGTTCATTCTCATTTTTGTCTCCACTTCTGATTTGTTACACAGTTATACGTTTATATATTCTTTTCCCAACTTATATGGATTTCTATGCTTTTCTGAAAGACTGAAACTTCTTCCTACCTTGATTCCCCACCCTTTTTCCCAGTTGTTACTTTTTTTGGAGTTTTTGTAAAGATTCCCGTTTGGTTTTTTTTGTTGTGTTTTTTTCCTCTCAGTCTCGTTAATTACATGTGTTTCTCCAGTCAGTGATTCCCTCCTCAATTAAGCTATTGGATAAAGATCTGTAATTGATCTTCACCTTGTAGAGTTGAACAATTTGACTTGTCATAATTCTATGCTTGGTTTTTGCAGTCTTTTTAAATTTAAATATTTTTGGCTAAGATTTAAGCAACTGTGAAACAATACACTAGGCATCTCAAATTCTTCTTTTGCCGCACCTGGTGAAAACTTGGAAAGATTCATCTCAATTCCGACCTACTTGGGTTGAGAAGAAATCATGTTGTCACATGCTCAGCATCATGATATTTGTGGAACCTCAGAAATTGTAACCTTAGAGCTTTGAGTTCATAAAACCTTATTGAGCATGTTTCAACAATGATTTTGTTGCTACCTACTTTTGTATACCACTGATATCACTGGCATATTTGACGACATATGTCTGACATGAAATTATAGTTTCCTTACTTTTAATGCGTAGACACGTTGGTTTGTTTGGCATGCTTTGCAACAACTGCTTTTTGAACATATGGGTGTAGAATTCCTTTCTGCGTGGAATTTTTGCAACATTATACTGCCGCACCTCAAAATGTTTTGCATTGAAATATATTTTCCACATAATCTGCAATTTTCAATGGGGAATTGTACATGCATGTTTGCACATATAAAAATCTGCCAACAACTCATGATTAAATCTTCTTGCAAGGTCTAGGTTCTCTTTGGTATCTTTTTTCCACTATACATGTTGCTTATATTCTATATAAATTGAACTGTACTCAGATATTGCAGACTCAAAATTAGGAATCGTAACGTCAAGGATGTTGAATAGTCTCTGTTATCAAAACCAGTTAATTTATGCTGAAAGCTTCAATATTTAACTTTGTGACCGATGTTATCTATAGGGTATATATAATTAGCTTGTCGACCTGAAAAGACTGGATTGCTAATTTAATATGCAAGTACTTGAGCATAACTGTTCTATGTCCTAGACACTGCAGTAATGTGTAGGACACAGACTACCATTTTTTATATATTGACATTCTTTTGGCTTTTTTTCATTTATCATAGGTGTTAGTCGTTTACTCAAGCATCTGCATGCAAAAGGAGTTCCGATTGCCTTGGCAACTGGGTACATTTCATCCATCTCGTGTTAATTTTGTCTTTTACTTTATTTAGGGTTAAAGAAAAGAGATTTATTTCATGTTATGCATCTATCTTGAAGGACTTTCTATAAAAAAGTTGTTTTGTCAATTTGCTCCACAGTTCTCACAAGCGACATTTTGAATTGAAAACGCAAAGACATGGTGAAATGTTTTCTCTGTTGCATCATGTTGTTCTTGGTGACGACCCTGAAGTTAAAAAAGGCAAACCATCACCGGATGTATTTCTTGCCGCAGCCAAGAGATTTGAGGTATGCCAATTAATGAATTTTGTACACTTGATGACAAATATGTCTGCAAGGATCACATATGCCTTTTCTTTTCCTGATTTGAATTGAGAAATGACACACATTTGACAACAAAAGTTGACAACAATTTGGATGGTACTACATTCAAATATGTGGTTAATTACGCTCACTGAATAATTATTAATGAATATAATAAGGTGTCACAACTCATTAACTATCCACTTAACGTAATTAACTATATTTCAAGTGTTTAGATATACATGATGATCTGGTTTCAAATATACATGATATATCTATTAACCAAAATTTGTGTTCAATTATACACTTTTAAATTGTAGCTATTGGCATTCAAAATCATGGTTAATTGTGTTATATGGATGATTAATGAGTTGTGACACCTTGTTATATTCATTAATCATCTAATAAACATAATTAGCCTTGTATTTGAATTGCATTAACCATCTAAATTTTGTTGTCACATTTCCTGTCAAAATAACACAACTCATTTGAATTCTGAGGTGGGGCTCATTTTAATCATTATCATTCAATTTCCCACTTTGTTGAGTTTGTGATCATACATAGTGATGTTTTAGTTAATTCATTGTTGATCAACAGGGTGGACCAGTAGATCCATGTAACATACTTGTTTTTGAAGATGCACCCTCTGGAGTTCTTGCAGCTAAGAATGCCGGGATGTAAGTTGTTTGAAGCACTCAATGACATTTTCTAATTTGTTTTTTTTAACTAAACATATATGATGAATAATCGACCGAGTTCATGATTGTACATCATCTGTTTGTATTCAAGCTGCAGTGCACCTAACTACTGTTAACCACCACTAAGGAACTAATAGAATCAGAAAACTATCTATCTGTCACGCACTAGCTGCTCAATATATGTTTATAACATACTATGGTTTACAAAGCATGCTAACATTTAGCAGAATGTGCGCATAATATAATGCTACGTCTATCAATTTCAGATCCTATATGTTCACTATCTGTCACGCACTAGCTGCTCAATATATGTTTATAACATACTATGGTTTACAAAGCATGCTAACATTTAGCAGAATGTGCGCATAATATAATGCTACGTCTATCAATTTCAGATCCTATATGTTCACTAGGTCTTCCAGTTTTTTTCCCTCTCTCATATATATTATCGATAATTGTTGATATAATAATGTTTGTTACCTATATAGAGAGAGAGAGAGACATACACTTACACATACACACAAAGACTATGGTTGCTAGTATGGATTGTAATTGGTTTAGCTTTGAAGGTTCGGTGATTAATTTTGCTATCAAGCCTCACTAAACACTCCGTTGTGATGATGTTTACTCGTTCCAATTTTTTTTGGTTTATTAGGTTAAACACGGATACATGCATTGTGCAGTTGGAATTAGTATTTTGTTGTTCAATTTGTTGATTTTTGCTTGTTACAACATGTCTTGCAGGTCGGTTGTTATGGTTCCAGATCCAAGGCTGGACAAATCTTATCATGATACAGCCGACCAAGTTTTGAACTCATTGTTGGATTTCAACCCTAGTGAATGGGGTTTACCTCCATTTGAAGATAATGGAAGTTAAATGCCAGTCTCCAATTGCAGGTTTGGCTATGTGTTTCCTTGAGGGTTCTCGTGTCCCCATGTATTGTGGCCATGATTTTCTATAGCTACGAATTCTAGCTTTTGAGTAATTGCACGGTAGTTTCCTTCTTGTCGTGCTTCCAATTGGGAGTAGAAAAAGCGAGTAATTATTCCATTTCCTTACATTATTTGATCATTATTTTCTTGTGCTTGGTAATAATAGTACTACAATCAATATGGGCTTTAGATCTTAGAGAGGGGATATATTGTTTACACATATTATCTTATTGCAGGAAACATAATTTGTTGTATCTCGTATTCTTACACATTTTTTATATGACGCCATGTTCATTATTTAATTTAACTAGTTTAAAGATGATTGAACTAACCAAGTTTTATATATTTTTTACTGCACAAAATGTTACATTGTATGATTCGACCAGTTGGTTGAGCTTTGAATTAAAAACTTTGTTGGTTCACTATGTGGTTTAGTATTTGAGAAACATTGATTGTGATAATTTCAAAAATTATAGACTTAGTAATAAGCAACCAAAATGATTTATAATTTGTTTGTTCTTGTAGATTCTGTGATTGTTATGAGTATTTGGAGGATAACAAAAATATTTAGTGTTATAAGTATTTCCAGCTTGATGCATATAATGTTTTATTACATATATCACATAACTTTTTTTATTTCTTTATCTCATAAGGTGTGTATAGACTTTATCGAGTGTACACCGAACATTTTGGGAACCAATTTGAAAATATTTTTACACTGATTGTTTTGATCATTCTCCATTGTGAGACATGGTCTAATTTATTCAATGTAACCGGAGTATTATTTTCTATAAATTCGTACATGTCCTTTTTAAAAACATAATATGGGTCTCGAAGTATTAAAACCTTCAAAAAGCAAAAGACAAACGGAGAGTACCCCTATACCCTATAATTTTCTTAAATTCCACCTTTATCCTCTTAATTTTCAAAAATTAAAAAACTTAAAAAAATGAGATTTTTTCTCTTTAACATTGTGAAATATTCGGAATAGAAAAATTAGTATCCAAAATATTCGGAACACCAAAAATATTTTGAATTTTTAAAAATGAAAATATCTAGTCTTCAGAAATTTTAAGTTTTTTAAAAAAAATCAAAATATAGTTAATGTTTCAGATATTTTAAAATATAGAATACCGAATTTTGTAAAAAAAAAAATTGAACATGAATTGTTCCAGGCTTTTAAATGTTTTCAATATTAATAGACAATTGGAAAAAAAAGTGTCAGAACACCATGGTGAGTTGATGAACATTCTGACTTTTTTTTTTTTTTATTA
>JBBPBP010000004.1:2259121-2270022 GCA_037974735.1 Cicer chorassanicum
AGTAATATGTGAAGGTAAAATTGAAAAAAAAAATTAATAATATATTGCAATGCGAAAGTCATGGTCAATTTAATTTTTTTTACTTTAGTTAAAATCTAATAGTCTATTTGATTAAAAATTTAAAAAGTAACTTTTTGCATTACAAAAAATCCTTTTAAATCCTACTTAAATAGACTCCCTTAATCAATTTAGAACAAAAGAAAATTAATGCCTTAAAAATAATACACATATGAATGGTACTTAATAAAAAATCACACGTTAAAAAAATGGACATAAAAAAAAAAGTTTAAGAAAGAGATCCCAATTTTAAACTCAAAACTAACATAACACTAGATAATATTTTTTGTATAAAACAACTAACTAAATAATACTATTTAAAAAATAAAATATCACCTTTTTTCTGCGGCTGAGACTTGTTGGCATGTGTAGTTATGTGCTCCACTATAAGTGGTGTAGCATATATCAATTTCAATAATGCTTGGTATTTTCATACTTCAAGAATCCTCCAGCAACTTCTGCGGCTTTCAATGTGAGAAACTCCGATGATTTAATATAGTGCAAAATAAAATATACATTGAATTTATAATATATGGATTTATACTAATTGAATTTTAAGATGTTTCTTATTAGGCACTATTCTCTGACTTAAAGACTGAACAACTCAAACTAAAGTTTTAGACTTTAATTTTTGGACTTTCAAAGCTTAAAAAAATTAATTAATAATAAATATATAATATAATAAATTAATTATAAATGTTCAATTGTTTGAAATAAAGGTTTTATTCAAGTTCAAATTTAGATGAAACAAAATTTAATTACTTTTAATAAGTTTTTTTATTTCTTTTTAATTTAAAAAAGATTCATAACATTTACTTTAAATGAAATAAAAAAAGAAAATGTTAACATATATTCAGAGTGATCAAATGTAGAAATTTTAGCTTGTAATTTATATTTATATTTTTTAAGTTTAATAAAATATTTCTATTTTTAACATCATTAAAATTTATATTAGCTTGGAAAAAAAGTCATGTGAAATAAAGGAAGGCATTAGTTGTAGTTGTAGGGGGTAGGTGGTGGTTGCTTTGAAGTCCCTGCCGACCAACAAACAACATAGACAAATCGTTAATTTAATTAAAGTAATCATTCATGTTACAGAATCCGAGCTTGCAGTCCGGAAGCGGTATCTATCACTGTCACAAACTGATGTTTTTCTATCTATATGGTTGACTTTGTTCACTAGACATTTCGTATCATCAACTCATGACCATTAAAGAAATTGATAAATTTGTTGAACCGAACCAAACCAAACCAAATATGGTTACTTAACAATGCTATATTGCATCGGCCATGGCGGCATCCCCTAACTGATTAATTATTGCCATCTTACATCTTTACTAATTAGCCACTACTCTCTTCATTCTCCTTTAAGATTTCTTCATTTCTTTACGGAGAAAGATTAAGCGCATTAAACTGATACCTTCAAATATATATGAAAATTTGTTTGATGAAATAGTAACGTTTCATTTTATTTTTTTTTGTAAATTAAAGTTTTTTTTCGAACATCTAATTCAATTAACAAATATTAATATTAATAGAATGAATATTTTTATCCGATTTCGAACATGAAACTTTGCAATTATGCTATAAATAAATTATATAGTATTTGTCACTTCATCTACAAAAAAAACATCTTTCTTGCAAATAGTGAAATAATTGAAATCTATTTAAAATGATGATATCTCTATGCATATATTTTTTCATAATTACAATCACATATCAAATCCCAACCCCATGGTTAAGTACCCAAACAACATACTTAAAATTTTCAATTTTGAGATGTAAACTTTCGTTTATACGAAAAATAAATTCTCTCTATCAGATTTTGAAGCAATGTAACATGAAATAAAACGTCTGCAGCGGATTGCAGATGGTATGGTTCTAGTTCTAGTGAAATAAAGTAATATCAGTATATATCACTCTAAATGAAAGAGAGAAAAACAAAATCTTGCTTAATTATATTTTAGAAAATTTAGGATTCTTAATTATATTTTAAAAAACTTAATAAAAACACTCATTTGAATAAAAAATTAATGAAAGGTTGATCGGATATTTGTTTATGATGTACTTCTGAAAATTTATATCAAGAGGACTAAAGCATAAATTAATTTCCATTTTTACTATTCGAAATAAACAATCAATCGAAATAAACGCAAAGAACTTATCATTTAATTACTAATTCATATTTATAAGCTTAAGGAAACGGTAATAACTACTGAGAAATGGAAATTGCAGCAGATGCAACAGTTCTCATTCATTGGTGAAGAATATTGCATGTTGGGATATATCTTAATCTAAGATTAACAACAAATCCATGCAGAAATTGTATATATTTTTCTCCAAACAACTTTTTATTTATTGGTTGATACAATACAAGGAATGTATGTGCCTCCGAACCCTCTTTGTAGGTTCATACAATACAAGAAAGCTAAAATACATAGTCTATGTATTAACTAAGTATAAGTTACACGAACAAAAAAAGAATACATTTGAAAATATAGTGAAAAAGAATCATAGGAATTGGCATAATGTTACAAGCAGAAGGAACCCCTTCTCCCTCTTTTAAAGGCATCAGTGTAAGGCGACAAATAAGGCCCTTCCAATAGCTTATCTTCTATATATCCACTACTACTCTTTACGGACGCTTTATCATAACACCACGACCCCGTTTGTGACACTCAGAGGTCATCATCACCATACATCACGCAAATATCTGCCATTCATTTGTAGGTTCTTAACCATGCTCTCAGCCTTAGAACTGTCCAGAGAACCCTACAATTCACAACCATAAAAACTTACATTAGTTAACTATAAAATCGAAAACATTTCAGAATCCACCATACCAGTAATCAATAGATCTTAAAAGAAAAGACAATTAATGGTATATTGAATATTAGAAGGTAAGCACAACATGAAAACAAAATGCAGCACCAACACTTTAGATTGAAGATGTGCTTGATATCGGACACATAACAGTGTCTGACACTGACACATATATGGTTACATTCAATCACTTTCATTTTCTTAAATTATCACTAATGTCTACGTGTTAGCGTCACGTGTCGGTGCTTCACAAGTAATGACAGATTATACATAGAAAGATGCTTATGCCCTCACATAAGACATAACACAAGTAATGACAACCACATATCACAATGAAAAACTGCTGTGGTCGGCTAATAATACATGACAGTAAATTGATAATAGCCTATCTTCAACATATGGTACTTCAAGATCTTTTATTATATACAGAAATATACCTGCTCTTGTAAAATTGTGTGCAGAGTGCGGTGTACATCCCTAGCCATACCCTTGGCATCACCACACACATAAATGTAAGCTCCCTCCTGAGATATCATGTTCCAAATATCTGAAGCCTGTGCAAAGGAAAGTGTTAAATAAGAGAAGGCGTAAATTGTTAATTGACAGTAAAAGTATTAGAGAAAAAGCAGGCACCTTCTCCATCATCTTATGTTGGACATATTCCTTTGTAGGCCCCTCTCGTGAGAAGGCAACAATTAGCTCAGAAAGTGCGCCACCATTAACGAATTGGTTCAATTCGTCTTCATAGATGTAGTCCTTTCATAAATAAAATATTTAAAAATTAATAAACCAATATAAAATATATTACCCTTCTCTCTCATACACACACGGCCTTGGCCACTTAAAATCATAAATCTGCATGAAGGATAGATAACTTACCACTTGACGGTTCCTGCATCCAAAGAATAAAACAGAAGGGCCCAGTTCAGCTCCTTCTTCTTTCAGAGCTAATCTTTCCTGAAGTGAAGATAGAAACATGTATAGATAATTGGCATATAGATAGTTAGATGGAAGAGAGAATTGGGAAATTGAATATCAAGTCTGTTGATTCAAACCTGCAAGAAACCTCTGAAAGGTGCCAACCCAGTGCCAGGACCTATCATAATTATAGGCACTTTATTATCAGCAGGGAGTCTGAAATTGGACTGCCTAACAAAGATAGGAGCCCAACTGCAGTCCTGGCTTTTGTCCAATGGTGCAGAATTCTGAACATCAAAACAAAAGGTTAGTTATGACTTAAAATGGAGGAACTAACGGTCAGTTTATTTCCTGAAAAAACTCACAGAAATCGATAGATCTCTAATATTACAAAGTATTACCATCAAAAGTGGTTAGATATCACTGGCTGATAATAATATTCAACCATTTCCACTAACAAATTCAAGTTCATGTGTGCTTAAAGCTAATTGTTTTATACAATTACACCCAGTCAGTCTTAACTGATTTAAGTAAGATCACAATCTAGGAAACAGGTAAACATTAGTACCTTCATCCAAGTTGAACACACTCCTCTATGAATCCTTCCAGTGGGCATTTTATCATGCACTAGGGCACATGTAACATGAATTCTGGATGGAGCCATTCTGCAAACAATTTTAGCAAACGACCAAACAGTAAGTACACCATAAAATATTTCTATGAAGACTTGAGAAGGCAAACAAAATCAAGCCATATTTCCTCTTTTAAAGACATTGAAAATATGCTCAGACTTGAAGAAAATTCAGGGTTAAATGTGTTGACCAAAAACATGTTGGTAATTGGCATGGATTTGGTGTGCACACCTCAGATATAGCAAATTGGTTGCCAAATTTAATGATAGATGTGCACAAATTATACTTCTCTCTAATTCTACAAGCACACAATCCCGAATTACCAACAATTATGCAAGAGTAGCAAACAGAACTAACTTTGGAGATGATGAGATTGAATAGTATCTTGGCTGCAGGCGAGGAGCAACGGCTGCAAAAAAGATACCAATTGGAGGTTTGGCTGATGGAAATTCAGCCATGACCTCAAGGAGACTTCTTTGAGAGGCAATGACCCACTCTGCATATTCATCCTGTAAAGGCAGACCAAAACAATATACGAATGAGAAAAATAAGCACAAAAAGTTAATTTAACCCTTTCATGATATATAAAATAATAAGAAATATTACAACCTTTCCAGCAGGTGAGGCAAGATGTCGTAGTCTTTCCGCTTCAGATGGATCAGATGCATGAGCAGCTAAGGCAAGCAAGGCAGACTAGAAAATGCGTTCAAAGAATTAGTATTGTTAACATCAAATGACATTAACAAGATAAAGGGATAAGTGTAGAAAATAAGGGTGCAGCAAAATTCAAAAGAAGCACCTTTTTGGGTGAACTCAAAACATCTGCATATCTAGTAAGTGCTGTCCTTAAAGTGCATGGTGGGAAAGGAGGTGGTAAGGAGCCTCCACTAAGTGGTTTCCCATCTTCGTCGTCAGTATGGATGGAGAAATAGGTGTCAGGTGACAAACCTAGTAGCTTTTCTGCCTCTTCCACAGTTTCGGATAAATTCTCACAGTAAACACCAACATGGTCCCCTGTTTCATATCTGTGAAATAATACAATGGGCATAAGAGTTGGTAAAATGCCAGAACATTATACAGACAATTGTGTTCTACATTTATATTCCCACATGAAGATACTTACACAACTCCAGTGCCTGAAATGTCAAATTCTAAATGAGTGCAAGAACGATCTGATGCAGGAGTGTGAAGCTCCCTTCGCACAGCCACATTACCCCTGCATGAGTAGTAAGTATACATATCAGATTACAGTTTGGTATAACTAGTTGCCAAATAATATAATATACTGCTGTACTGCACCTGACTGGATGCTGAGCGTCCACAACAGCATGACCATTTACATTATGCCACTTCTTTTCATCAACAGTTGCATCCAATGGATCACGAATAACAACCCGGTACTCCAAAACAGAAGCAGTATAAGGTGTAGCCACAGTTGTAGCATCCCCATCTCTTAGCAATTGATCCAAGGCTGGCCACAGTTCTTCTTTCCTGAAATATAAGTCACAGGGTAGGAGAAAGAGCTTGAACATCAGCATTAAAACCAAGTGCTGATCATATTCAAATCAACTTAATTGATTTCATACCATGCAGTAAAGTCATCTTCTATGCATTGATCATCATCTCCTAGACCCACTGGGACAAGACGCTTACCACCTGCAATAACCGAAGATAGGCCATATTAGATTGATGATATGAATATATCAACACAGGTAAGATTAAAAAAAACAGTTATTATAAGGCTTTGTAATGTACGAACTTTTTTGCCGCTGGGATTTATGTGAACCATATTAAATAACAACCAGCAGAAATTAAATTCATATAAGGGGGAAATTGCTACTTATATTTGCCACTTCGTTCAGAATGTTTTCTAGTTATACTAGAATCTGTAGAATCCCGAGAGGGTTACTAGCAAATAAAAACGAACACATTTCAATCTTTTCTGCAAAACCAATATACGTTTTGAGATTCGAACCTTCTCGTGAGTGTGAGTGTGTGTGTGTGTGAGAGAGAGAGAGAGAGAGAGATTGTATTAAGATTTGTGTGTGAATCCGTCATTAAAAATATAAAATGTCATGTGAGATCCAGATCCAAATAATTGAAATAACATTCTACTAGAAGGCCAATGTAATGCAACGAGTGGATATTCCTATGCAATTATCGTATTGACTATAACATGCTCAGAAGTTACAGTGCCCAGCACTACCCATGAGAGTGACAAAAAACAAATAAAGGAAGGAATGCAGGTCAAAGATACAAGTCGGTAAAAATTCACTGTTGATACTTTTGTATTCTTAGAACAGCTAATTAGAACAAGCCAAATATCAAATTATGTTCCTAAATATTAAATTAAAGTTACCAATTGGCATCAAATTCATAAAAGGACCAAATGTGATCAAGATGATATACCTTTCTCAGCAAGCATATCATCTACCACCTTTGCCACCTGTGTAGAATGACATAGACATGAGATAAAGCACAGCAACTAGCAACACCAATAATAGAGTCAAAGCTTTGAAAACCACAATAATGTACAAGGAATTGAATGCAAACCTTGTTAAAATGCTCATACTGTCTGTTCCCAAGTCCAAACACACCATATTGAAGATTCTTAAACGATTCTTCCCCTCCCTCATTTCCCTGAAATCACAATCATGCGATAAAGATACAAAGCAATACTAACAATTTCACTTTCAATATAAAATCAACAAAAGTCTTCTGTGTCAAACTTACCTCCGTAAACCATTTATAAAACCTTGCCGCATTATCAGTTGGCTCCCCATCGCCATATCTACACACACCCAACAATAGATTACAATTATTAACAAAAACAGCACAAACACAAAAGATGAATATAACTATTTTAAAAAGAGGTACAAATAAACACTTACGTAGCTAAAAAGAAAATAGTCACCGTCTCCTTTTTGAATTTCTCCTCGTACTCATCGTCATCAGCCGCATAATCATCCTGTTGTCCAAATCCCAACACATAGATAGAATCGACGTAAAAAAATAGAGCAAAAGTGATTCTAAAAACTTAAATTTAATTTTATAGTCAAATTTATTGTTCAACTTATACTAAATATTTTACCTTAAACTCACATTTAACTAAAAAAAATTATTTTACAAAATTAATTTTTGCCACTATAGAATCCAAGGTACAATCAGAATCAGTGAGAAAGCAAGTTACAGTAACAGTACCATATCAATTACTCTAAACGTAGCCTTGTCGTAACGCGCTTTTGCCTCTTCCGCTATCGCCTGTTGAGTTAAGAACGCGAAATTAAATTAAATTAAAATGATCAAATAAAAACACAGATAATTAATTATGATTATTTTTGTTGTAGAATTAATTAGTGTAGTTAATTTATTACCTTGGCGAAACCTTCAGCGGTACCGGTTTGAGTACCAAATAAGACGGTAACCTTTTTAGTACCGTCGTCAACATCAAGTTCAGGAAGCTTCTCGATGATTCGTTTAGGAACTTCAATTGGCTTTGATTTTTGAGCGTTGGATCTGCGCCATATTAAAACGACGACGCAACCGATGAGAACGGCAACGGAAGTTGTCAAGAGCATAACGAATTCGCGGTTTTCGAGTATTAGGGAAGCAGAGACCTGAGATGAGACGTTGGATGGGTCTAACTTCCCTTTGATAATGGCAGACATCAGATCCAACGGTGAAAATTTCATGGAGCTTGAATCTTGCATTGTGGAGTCGGTGATCGAAGAAAAAAATGAATGAATTGAATTGAATTGAAATGAAGAAAGAGTTTTTCTGTCTCGTCTCGGGAGATGCAACTTGCAAGGCTGGTAGGTGTGAAGTAGATGGGAGCAAAGAGAGAGAGTTAGTTGTGTTATGTGATTGTGAAGAAGGAACGCGAGAGAGGGTTATATTATTGTTGCGAGGGAAATGAAACAATAATGCTGACAATGCAATTCTATTGCTTCCTTACTTTACTTAACCAAAATACTAACGCCTACCAACCCAGACTGGTCAAATTCACCAACTACTACATCACTCCTCCCCTTAACCATGGTTAACGCGCTTACCTTTTCTTGTTTATTTATTTATCACATTAATTTTTCTAAAATAAACAATTAATTAAGGTGTGACAATGGTGCATCATGCACAGCTTATAATGAATTTACGTTTCTCTTTTAATGGCAAGGCGAAAATAGAACATGCAATCTCTTACAAATTTCATATCCGTCTTTTTATTAATAACAAAATAATTAAAAGAACAATTAAAGTTATCATATTAACTAATTTTAAATAATTTTTCATAAAAAAGTAATTTATCGCATGGGTGTATTTTATTTTGTTTTGACATTATTTATTTAGTTTAAAGGTATTTATGTTTTAAAATAGTTTTATATTTGTTCAATTATAATCCTTTAATATATCATATAGTATAGTTGAGTTTTTAAATTAAAGATGGTTTTATAGTTATTTGTTGACGTGACAAATTATTATTTATTTTTAGTATATCTCTTTTAAATTTTTATTTATTTTTTCAATTTCTCACAATTGCATATTACTGCTATCAATATTTTAAAACCGGTCGATAACTAAGAAAACCGCTGCGGCAAAAAAAGTAAAGGTGGCAACCAATATCGTTATGCTCTATTATAACGAAGTGAAAAGAAATCAAGGAAAACAAGTTGAACGATCGAGACAAAATGGCGTCTATTACAAAAAAAAAAAATTGATAATTCTGATTTTTCATATCTCATGAATAATAAACACATTTGTAAAATAGATCTAAATATTATTTTACTTTATTCTCAGTCTCAACATTATTTTATCTCTCAACTAGTATTATAGTTTAAATTATAGGACAAATAATTTTAATATAATTTAATAAAGACCTCAAAAACATGAAGGTGATTGATATTTTAATAAATTATAATGAATTTTATTTATTTTAATTTGGTTTGTAATAATTCTTAGTTTTTTTTAAATTTAGAATTGTAATTATTTTAAATTGTATTTAGTTGATGTCATGTGTAAGTGGAGATATTTTGCTTCTCTCATTTGAGAAAAATAAGTAATTTTATTTCTCTCATTTGAGAAAAATAAGTTTTTGAAGAGAATGTTGAGTGACATGTGTCTTCTCTTTGAGTTCTTGGATTGGAACTTATTTCAATCTTATCAATGATTATCTTACTATTGCGACAATTCTTCGTTGGCTTATGAGTCTTATAGGTTGTGGCGCATTCCTTCTCTACCTTCTCGACCTAATTCATGTTCATTTGTTTCTTTTTTCTTTTATTTTGCTACTTTGTTTCAAAAACCACTTAGTTAGATCTTCAATCTCATGTGGAATAACATAATTTGAGTCCTTCCACATATGATTAAATATCTAATCAAGTGGTTTTTTTGACACAAAGTAGCAAAATAAAAGGGAAAATAACGAAACAAACATGAATTAGGTTGAGAAAATTGAGAAGGAAGTCGTTGCAACCTATAAGATTGATAAGCCAACAAGGAATTGTCGCAATAATAAGAAAGTAATTGATAAGATTCACGCAACTTCTAATCCAATAACTCAAAGAGAAGACATGAGTCACTCAACATTCTCATTAGATTAATTATAATTCCTTTCAAAAACTTATTTTTCTCAAATGAGGTTACAAACCCTACTTAAAGCGTAGAACGTCAACATCTTCACGAGCCACAAGTGGAACTATTATTTAGACTCATATTGGGGTTACAACACATTTCCAAAAATAAACTAAATGTAAGAAAGTAAAATATCTCCCCTTACACATGACATCAACTAAATATAAATTAAAACTATTACAGTTTCAAATTAAAGCAAACTAATAATCATTACAAACTAAATTAAAATAAACAAAGTTTGTCCTAATTTATTAAAACACCATATTCGTGTTATTAAGGTCCTTAACATAGTTTGTGCAAAGTTCTAATTAATTCACATTGCGACAACTGCAGTGTGTAACGCAACATCTGCAATTACCGGTTTGTTTTTTTCTTCCCAAAATTTCATGAAGTTGGTGCATATCTATCGTTAAATTAAGATTAAAATTACTGAGTATTGCTAGCAACATGCTCTTTTATATTGTGTATAATGCATCTTTCCACTTTATAAGTGAAATTCATTTCAAAAGTAGTAAAACTCACATATGATTTACCTAATAAAAAAATGTGTTAAAAAAAAAGTGTTGCTAACTAAACTCAAATTTTGTTGTACAAATTTTTGTAATATGTTAACTTGCTAAATAGAAAAGATCTCTAATAAAAATTCCATTTTTTTCAAAAGCTTTAAATATTTTTTTTTAAGATATACTCCTTCTGGTATTTATTATAAATAAACAAAGAGGTATTAAATCTAGGTCACTATTATAAGCAAAAATTAACTATTTTTAAATTATATAATGTTATTATTCTCAATACACAATTCATTTAATGTAAATATTTATAGTTATGTGTTTGATATTAAAAAAA
>JBBPBP010000004.1:2271828-2284095 GCA_037974735.1 Cicer chorassanicum
TATTCTTAATATTTAAATTACTATTTTATCAAGCTTAGTCTCTATAATTTTTTTTATTAAATTGGGGAGTTTTGCAAAAGTTTTGTCTTTGAAATCATAAAATTGTAAAATGAATTAAATATAAGTAATTTTTTTTCAAGCAATTAGTAAAAAAATTTGCAAAGACTAAATTTGAAATGAAAATATTTTATACCCCTTTCAGTCTCTAAATCTTTAATATAAGAAGAAATTATAAAATGTACAGTATACTTCTTATTTATTGAAATATAAATATTAATTTAAAGAAATAAGGAAATTGAATAAAATGAAATAGAATAATAAGAATAAGACACAAATTAGACTCTGCTCTTATTGTAAGAATTGAATTGAAAGGTCAAAGGAGAAAAGAAAAAGTATGTAACACAATGTTCAGGTCTTCAAAGTGAATCGGTCAAAGTAAAGATATTTATTTCATATTTTAATTGAACTTAATTATTCAGTCAACACTTAATTGAAAAGTCTATACGTCGATACATGTTGACCGAACCAGCGGGACCTCCATAATTTTGCGAGCTTAAAACGAAGTATTACTATCTTTGGAGTTAGCTTTTTCTTCAAATTTTTTAAACGTTTTCCTAAAAGATATATTAAAATAATCTGTTAGTACTAATTTACATCAAACACGTTGTTAACGATGCACACATCACACAAATTCATTTAATAATTTAAATGGTAATAATTTATGGTTTTAACTATGTCTATGGAACAAGATTTTAGTAATTCGAAGTAAAATTTAGATAAAAATTGTTTAAAATAAAATTAGAATTCTTCCAAATGTTTTGTTCTTAATTACTACATCTTAAGCTTTGTTTGACTGCATTTTTTAGCATTCTTAATTGAATTATTGAAAAGATAAATTACAAACTTTTTTCCTATACAGTAAAAAAAGAGAAAAACTTTCCTTCCTCTTGAATTGATTATGTGACCAAGATTGCTTAGTGTCAGGTAGAGGTGGGAATATGTTTGGTCGTTCGCCAGAGACCTATGATCTGACCTATTTATGGCCTGACCTGACCTGTTTAATAAAAATGCTAGACTCTAAGTTTTTTCTAAAGTTTATTAATTTAAATAGATTAGGCACAAACTCATAAAAAAGTCTATTAGACCTCATAGGTCGACCTATATATATATATATATATTATTGATTAACATTGTTATTTTTTATTATTATTTATTACTATTAGTATTTGTTATTTTAAATTTGCTAATTATGAGTCCATTTTGTTTCTTTATTTTTCTGAAAGCTTGTTGCATACTTGTTAGTTATAATTCTTTTAGATTTAGTTATATATAAAGGCCTAGTTTAGCCTATTTTAAAAAATAAATATAAAATATACTATTTAAATGCTTTAATGCAAAATAGGCTTTTAAATAGGCTTTCAAGTCAGACCATGTTTTTTAAAAAGGTCAGACCAGATCGGAAAAAAGTCTATGATAGGCCGTATGTCAAGTTCAGGCCAAAAAAATTAATCGTATGTCAGATTCAGGTCTTTCAAAGTTTAACCTGACTTATTCCCACCCCTAATGTCATATATAGTTGAAAGACATATGAAAAAGTATATATATATATATATATATTATGAGGAATATAATAATCAGAAATAACACAAAAATGAAAAATAAATGTCAAGAATCAAACTCGGACATATTTTCTTGTTCGATGTTGGGTCCATGATAGTTCGGAACAAGAAGACAACATTTAATTTATCAAATATCGTGTATGACACAAGATCAACTCTTAGAGTGGGAATGCTCTCTATTGGTATAGGGAAGTACTAATCAACTTTGTATTGCAAGGTTTTCTTAATTACACGATGAATATATTTTTATACTGCCTTACTTGGTTGATGATGATATTGGGAAGATGTCAATAGAGATATACATCGATTATATATGTTGGGACAAAAACGACTATGGTGAATCACCTATGTGAGGTATGCGTTTTCAGAATCTGTATGCTTTTAATTTGGATCTACTAACCAAACAAGTGTGCTTTTAATTTGGCTATGTTGGCTAAGCAAGCATGGCGAGTGGTAACCACTTTTGGATCATTGGTATCCCAAAATTTGAAAGTTAAATATTACCCACGTGGGGACTTTATAATACCAAATATTGGAGGAAATTTGAGTTTCACTTCGAGGAGCATCTATAGGACTAAAGTTTTGTTGAAGGAAGGTACACATTGAGTTATTGGAGATGGAAGTAACATTAATGCATGGCATGTTAAGCGGACTTCTAATCATGATGCTACAGGACATTTTACTCCTATTATGTATCCCATATATGAGCATTTGTTGATTAAGGACTTGTAGCAGACAACTGAAAAGGAGTAGAATGCATATCATATTGAGTCTTACCGTTGTTGTGCACAAATTGACATGTTGTCACTAATGTAAAAAGGAAGTCACACATATATACATGACCACATAGGTTTCATCGACGTTGTTCCAAAACTGAAAATTGCAACTCCTCTGAATGGTCCACACGGTTGTACTCCATATGTTGTGTTGCAATTGACAAACTATTAGTGACAATGAAAACATATCAAATAACCCATCTATAAGACTCAAAATGTTGTGACATTGACCATTCTCCATACATCAATTGAACAGGGACAACTAATCATATGTTAATAATTTTCCATACCCACATTACATCATATACAATTTTCTTGACAATCGACGCCCTTGACACGAAGACAGTTATGAGTTATAAGACAATCACAAATGATTCTCCAAATAAAGTTTTTTTTATTGTTATCATTGGGGGTACCTCCAAAATCCAAACTAAAGACTAATAACCATCCACATGGAAGTTAGATTATTCACAACAGGTTTATAAGTCGACTTTACTGTAAATGTACCTTGCGGGTGTGGCCAACATGTAATGGTATCATCGGGCTAGTCTTGGCCAGTTGGAATAAACCGCATGCGAGTATGCATCATGCGCTAATCCCTGTGTTTTTTATGTTATTTTAGATTGTATTGAACAAACTAATATTAATGATATGAGTTTGTTCCTTTTGGAAAAAAAAAGTTTTCGATTTCATTTCTAAGTTAATTTTTTGTTTTTATATTTGAATTTGAACAATAATTATTGATGCATAAAAAAAATAAAAAAATAATGAACTTTAAAAAATAAAAATAAAAATATTAATTTTGACTCCACATAATTGCAAGTGCATTGGGAGCCAACGTTGAACAATTATTGAGAAATATATTGATAATACTTACAATTTTCTTGACTTGCGAATCTCACTACCTCTGTTGATATCCACAATACTAAAAAAGATAAGTGTTTTATTATTATTATTATTATTTTAAATAATAAAAAATGATTTATTATAAATTTATGATTTAGTTATTTAATAATAGTGAATGAAAGTTACTTTGAAGGACTAAATCAATCAACTAAAATATGTTTAAACAAAACCACCAATAAAAGACACATCTAAGTGTAGTTGTAATTTTAATATATTTTAAGACTATTATAATAATAGTCACATTTTAAATAAATAAAACATAATGGAGATACAATCTTTAACATATATCTTTTTATCATATAATTTATTATATGTATTTTTTTCTTCAAACTAAGTGTGGACCATTACCATACAATTGACTGGGTCAGTCCCCTATTTGAGGTTTATGAAGAAGATGCATTAGACCTTTTATGTACGTGCTATTGGATTAGAGAGGTTGGAACAAATGAATGCTTGTTATAATGAACAAGTATTAAACTTGTCTATGATATACTATACTAAATCAATCTCCTTCCATCTCACTCTTGCCTCTACCCCAACAACCTTAAGACCCACCTTCACAAAAAAAACTTCATCTCATATCGATCCTCTGCTCCTTTAATTGTTTTTTTTTTTGTCTTACGCTCCTTGCATTGTTTACATCTAATAATATGAGAGTTTGGGAACAATACTTGATCCAAGGTATGACGACGTTATTAGTATTGAAATGATGTAATTTTTCATCTTAAAATGAATAAATTCAAAGCAAATAATATATGAATATACACACACCAAAGACTGAGCAATGGTTTAAAAATACCCGACAAAAAATAAAAATCTAAAAGGTGTGCAAATTATAAATTTACAGAAATTTTATTGACGGATCACAAAGAAATATTAGGGACAGAACAAAACAATCCACATTGATCAATATATAAGAAATGTATAATATCTAAAAAAATATAGCATACGTACACGTTGTATTTATAGTCAAATTGACATAATTACATTGAAGCACTACAATTTTTTAAAAAAAAAACTATAAAAATTTAACAAAATTATGATATGGTGCTACCATGATTTGACAAAATCCACCAACAATCCAAAAATACACGTAGTTATCTAAAGAAGAAAGAAAGAATTAGGGAAAGATATGCTTTGAAGTATTTCATAAATATTGATTATGAGATGTGAGATTCATATCCCAACAAGAAAAGTACATCACCCGACGTCTAAATCAAGGAATATTTGCTTTCACTTCATTTCATCTCCCCCAACCCCTAAACCAAAATCCAAAACTAAAATAGGAAATTGAGAGTGGTTCTAACTTAAAAATGTATTTAGTTAAAGATAGATTGAGATGAGCTGGACTGATGTAATATTTTTAATTTTTTTTTTTTGTGTGTAGTTTAATTTTTAAGAGAAGAAATAATAAGTCAATATCCTTTAGTTCATTTTATTTTCCTCAATTTTAAAAGAATTTGAAAAAGATTGGAGGAAACCAACGTAACATAAAACACATTAAAATTATCCCTCTCCTCTTTAACCACACAAAAAATTATTAAATTTTTTTATTTTTTTATTTTTTTATTTTTTTATTTTTATTCTCTATTATCAAAATTGGATTTTCGTGACACGGGTGACGCGTGTAAGCGCATGGGACCTGGCTGGCGCCATAAATCCCAACCAAAGTGTAACCCACAATCCCCATTCCTCATTTCGCAAACAATGATTGTTCACCACGTGGCAAATCATTAAACCCATGCCAGCTGTAAGCCTCCAATTGGTGAGTACAAAAACAGATATCCAGATCCAAATGCAGGATATCATTGCCTACTCGCCCCACAAAACAAGAGACACCGTTTTCATTTATTTTCTTTCATCTTTCAAATTCGAACACCGCTTCGCTTAAGAGCTAAAACATAGAGAAGAATAGATAGATCTAAAACAGAAAGAAGAAGAAGAAGAATGCTTCCCACTGAAGGAGACTTGGATCTGAGGGTAAAATTAAATTCAAATAATCCGTATTATAATTCTCTTCTTTATCTTATTTTTTCTAACTTCATCATTTTTTGTTCACTCTTTTCTTTGCAGCCATCTTCTCATTCTACTCTCACAACCGGGTTAGTTAACCCTATCATCTTCAATTTCTCTCTCTCTCTTTCATTCGTTTCTCTATTTCATTCTTTCTTAGGGTTTTCTCTCTCAAAGGACATTGTCGTTTTGTTTCAGAGAGTACACATTCGCCGATGTGGGGAATTTGGAACATTGCGCTAAGTATTTGAACCAATCGCTCGTCACATTTGGTTTTCCCGCTTCACTCGATCTCTTTGCTAACGATCCCGTAAGAATTTATCTTCGATTCTGTTTCGTGCACAATTTCTGTTTCGTGATGTTTTTGAAAATGTGGTTCTACATTGAGTAGGTTTCTATAGCGAGGACTTGCAATTGCATATACTTTTTGCTCCAGCAGAGACAGCGTGATGTTGAATTTAGAGAGTCTGCTAATGAACAAAGACAACGGTACTTTCTCAATTTAGATATAAAATTAATTTTTGTGCGTGTTTGTGATCTTTCTATTATCTGACATTAAATTTGATTTTGATGTTATAGACTATTATCTGACATATCAAGATTGGAGGCCAAAGTTGAGAGGCTTGATGGTCAAATACAAGCCAAAGATAGAGAGATAGCGACGATAACTAGAACAGTGAGGAGATGCTTTTAAAATATTGTTTTCGGAAATTTTTATGCATATTATTTATTACATTACTTAAATGAAAAGATTGAAAGTGTATCTATAATGCGAGAATTGAATGATTTCCTTATTTACAAAAAGACAACACTAGATTTGTTTGTTTAGTGGCGGGGTTTAATTTTGTGGTAATTCTTCTTGTGTAGGAAGCTAAAAACACTGCTGCTCTTAAGGCCCAAATTGAGAAGCTGCAAATGGAGAGGGATGAGTTTCAGAGGATGGTTATCGGTAATCAGGTTAGAAGTTGTATCTACTTCGATGATTTTCCGTGTCTTGTTCAGCAACCCCTGCTTCAAAATGGATAAGCTCTGACTGTGTATCAATCTGATTATGTGATTGGTGCCAAAGCAAGTAAGGACTCAACAAATACATGAGATGAAGAAGAAGGAAAAGGAATACATAAAGTTGCAGGTAGGATACTTTTGACTTTTCTTGTTCAATTGAGAATGGTATTTTTGTGATTGGTGATCTTCTATGGTTGGGACTTTACCGATGAATTATTTCATGGACCGACAAG
The DNA here is from genome assembly GCA_037974735.1 of Cicer chorassanicum. Lineage (NCBI taxonomy): Eukaryota > Viridiplantae > Streptophyta > Magnoliopsida > Fabales > Fabaceae > Cicer > Cicer chorassanicum. The sequence goes on from JBBPBP010000004.1 coordinate 2,278,381, forward strand.
TTATTAGATTTGGAAATATGGTGGGCTGATACATTTTACTTGCAGGAGAGACTAAACCAAGTGTTGATGGAGAAGAAGAAGGAATCTAGATCAGGCTTGGAGATAATGAACTTGCTTCAGGTATCAACCATCTTTATAGTATGAATGTTGCGTGTAACTTGTAAGATTGCTAATTCCGTGATACTTTGGTATTTATGATATGTGTAAACAGAAAGAAGGGAGGCAGCGGGGAACATGGAATGGGAAGAAAGCCGACAATGATTTTTATAAAAAGATTGTACGCAAGCTTTCATCCAATCATTATAAACTTTATATTCTGGACTAATCATCTCTCACAATTTGTTTATAATGATGAAAGGTGGATGCATATGAGGTGAAAAATCAAGAACTGATAGCAGAAAATGCTGATTTGAGAGCATTATTGAGATCAATGCAGGTGGGTTCTTGATTAGTAATTGTTCTTATCTGCTGAAATTTCTGCTTGCAGACGTATATGAATGCAACCTGGGTGTTTCCTTTGCTCGTGTTTTATTGATTCTCCCTTGATGTTATTTTGGATCTTCCAGCAACTTTTGCTTTGTTAACATTCAGTCAATATGTGTTGCTTTTCTTAATGCTTTCGTATTTTGAGAGGTGTGTGTTGGTGTGCGCACGTGAACAGGCACAGGCACACACATGTGAGTGAGTTCACCACTTTCATTCCATCATCTTTTTCATTCTGAAAAGTTTTATGCTTTGGGAATGATTTTAGATTTGAAAGCATTAGAGAGAAATCTGAAATGACAGCAATTGTATAAAAATGGGAGTTTCATTGTACTCCCTCCGGAATGAAATATAAACAAAAATGGTAGCTGAAAAGTTGATGTATCTAGTTATATTTCATTCCGGAGTAGTAGTTAGTTTGGGCACACGTGGGGAAAACCTGTTAAAGCATGTGTAGGGTTGGTTGACCAAATGAAAGACAGTAAAGTAGTAGAGGTAAGAGATTAAGAATAACGACACACCAAGCCATTACTAATATCTGGAGTTAAATGGTCGGTCTTTAGACAAAAATAATTCCGATGGGATACAATGGCACTGTTCAGGTTTTGGTTGTTGTTGCTGACTGATTTTTAGACATAAAGACAACAAGATACAAATTTTGAATTATTCAGGGTGCTAATAATTTTAGTGATGCAAAGTGCAAATGAATGGAGTGCAGTAGTAACTAACTAATTGGAATGGGGAAATGTGGAGAACATTAACTCTGCAATAAATTTAGTCTGGTGGCTTTGGGCATATTTCTTCTTTTGTTTTTCATTCCTCTTGTCATTTTTATTTTGCCTAGGCTCTGTACATCCTTGTGAAGACCGTTGTTCTATGATGCCCGATTATGAGATTTGTGACTGTTATGAATACTGATTACAGGTGGATATGCGCGATTTCTTAAATGCTCCTAATGGCCTACCAAATCAATCTCCCACTACAAATGAAAGAGCTGAAAGTAATTCTTCACAATCTCCGCTGGTTGGGAGAACGGTGCGAAAAATTTACTAATTTTATTGTATTTCATTTGCACTATCAAACCGCCCTATGAAAATTTATGAGTTTGCTACTTTCAGGATGTATTTGATCTTCCTTTTCACATGGCCAGAGATCAAATTGAAGAAAGTCTTAGAAACAAGATGGCTTCTATAAAGGTTATTATTTATTAATATCACTTTTTTGGTTTCCATCTTTAAGTACTTGAATATATGAATTTTTTGTGTTTGGTTGTTGATGGCTTGAAAGTTGAAATATGAAGGAGCGCATGGGCCAATTGCAAGATGCTCAGAAAGGGGCAGAAGTCACTTCAGAAGCTACTGAGAGGGAACTTGAGCTTGAAGCTCAACTTGTTGAAGCAAGGAGCATCATACAGGAGCAGGTAATGTTTTATGCTCTCGCAATTGCAATCACAAGTTTGGTCCAAGGCATTTAGAAGTCTGTTTTACTATGATGCAAAATAACAAAAGCTGCCATTTTATATTTAGAAATGCTCTCCGATAGATGTTTTATGGTGTTTGGCCAAGGCAAAATAGTTCTTTATGGTGATAGCAGAAAAGTAAAACTGCTATTAAAGTAAGCAAGAATTGATGTTTCTTGTAGGATTGATATGCTTACGAATCCCTGTCTTTTGGCGGATTCTGTCCAAAACATGTATCTTTTTTATATACAGCTCTCTTGCAACAAATCCATGGGATTTTTCTCATTTCTTTCCCAATTAAATTGCTTGACAGTAGTTTGTTAAGTGCTGGATCACGTTAATTTGTCGATGCATTACATATTTATGAGAGTAATGGTAAAATATGTTACACTGCAGGCATCTATAATGTCTAAACATATTGCAAAATCTGACAGGCCAAGGTACTGTTTGTGTTCTCTATTTTTTAAGAACTGTCTACTTTGTACAGCTGCAGTAAATTGATTTGTTTTTTTTTTATAGGGAATCTATCATCCCGGCACCGACTGAGGTATATATTTATGTATATGTTTACGCGGTTCATGTTTTGAGTGTATATTCTATAATGCCATTTTATAATCAATCTAATTCATATAACTGAGAGTCTGAAGGTTTATGTAGTGTGAATATGGGGGTTTTGTGGTGGTTGGTGGAAAAGTATCTTTGGAGATTTACTTTCAGTGAGGTGTATTTTATTTTGTAATAACTAGCGCCTCAAACAAAATTGTTGCATGGCTACCTATTTATGAGTCTATGTTTCTTAAATTTCTAATTTAGATAGTTTTTTGTTGTTTTCATATCAGACACAGCATCTGATATGCTATGTCTTTTAACTTTTGATTTTGCATATGCAAATGGGTAGTTAGGAATTGTCCAACGGGTCTTACTCCCGAATAAAATTTCCAATTAGGTATGTTTATTGAAGTCATAGGAGTAACCACTTTTGTTTGTGTTCAAAAGAATAATATTACTTGTAAATAATCCGTAAGGTGATACGATTTAATTAGCATGGTAGAACAAGATGTATACCAAATTTTAATGTTTTGCAATTTTGGAAATATCTTCAAAATGTATTGATCTGCATAAAATGGACACTGGTTTCCCCATTGTCGAAACAACTCTTTTAGCATCTTCTCAGACATCCAGTATTGAAGATACGATTGGTTTGTACTAGGCATTAGAGCTTTTAAGAACAATAGAAATAGGTTTTTATCACACTTATTCCGCTGCTGGCAGCAGAAGGGATCAAGTATTAATGTTGGCATGGTCTATGTATCTGTGGTTTTGATAGGGGTAGTGCTAGACTGGGAGCACATGTTGATGGAGGTGATGATGATGACAATGATGACATTTAGCTTTAATCTTTTGTGAGGTCGTTGTTCCTTCTTCTTCTGTTCGTACAATACTTTCATGCACCTCACTTGAAATGTTCATTGAAGTATGATTATGGGATTCAATCATAAAGTAAAAAAAAAAAATCCTTATCATGTATGATTATGCCAGTAAATGACAGCCTGTAATATCAAATATGGTCAAATTGGTGTTATCACCGATTCACTTTGTATTTAGCAGTAGGTTTATTATTAATTGCTTCTCAATCGATCGCCTGATGTTGTCTGTGTTGTTATATTGTTCTTTTATGATTTACAGGGAGTATGTAACTAACATAGAAGAGGGTACTCAGGCTTCATTCTTCTCACGATAAATTATATTGGTTCTGTAGTGGAGCATGCATGGACAGCTTCCTTTTAGCCCTTGTAACTAATCTTGCTTGCCCATTATGCACTGCCATTAGTTAATATAACATGCCCTAGTATGGTCGAATGTCATTGTTACTAGTGTGATAATGTAATTACCAATTAGTGATATTGTACTCTTGCAACTGATTCTAGAAGAAAAAAAGATATCTATGTCTCGAGCACCACTCACACTTGTAGGCAGCTTCGAAGAATTTATAATACTACTGTTGGCCTGTCCTAAATTCATGACGCATTTGTAAGTTGGAAATATCAAGGCCAGGTAAATTAATGAAAGAAAAAATGATAGTTTTCGAAAAGAAATGCAGATGTATTACTTGAGTCTAGTGCTCTACAAAAGCTTTAAAAGTAACTCATCCTTATCTGTTATTCAGTGTGCGAATTTGTTACATGCACAGCCTGACCATAATTTGCAGTAACATAAATTCACATCGGTTGATGTAGCAGTATTAGAGTGCAGGTGGGAAGAAGCTCTGATTAGACCAGTTATGGTTATATTGGATGATAAATTTTCGACAAATTTCAAAAAATAATGAATGAAAGTGGGTGTGAATGTAATTTTTATTTCTAGTGTAAACGTAAAAGCATTACAGACTCATGTACATAATACTAATATTTCAACTTCAATCACGACTTGTAATTGAAACAAAAACTCTGCTAATGTGCATTGGGAAACAGCCTAAGGTCAATGGCTTTCCATACACTCGTTTATTGGTACTCTCCGAGCATGTTGAGTTCAATGAAGATCGACTACTTTTCATCAATGACATAGATGAAGAGGAAGAAGAAAAGCTCGAACCACGAGGGGATGCCATAGATTCAGAATCAGAGCTACAATCCAATCTTGATACTACATCAAAATCTTCATGAGAACAACATTCTTGCAAGGGCTTCTTGCTTTTGACAACCCTTTTCCTCCAAAACCATATCTTTGACATTGTTGAAGCTGATTTGTTGTCCAAAATACATGGCTTTGGGAGCCCCAAGCTAAGAATTGCTGGTGGAGGAGTAAGTGGAGGAAGCTCTTCCTTCGGTGATTCTTCTTTTGCTACCCCTGGTTGCATTTCCCATTTGAATGGAACCCCTTCTCCACTCCTATAATAAGATATACGAGAGGAGCATCCCACAGAGGATCTCCTTGATAGAATCTTACTTTCAATCTCAAATAAATCCATCACACCTTTTCTTACGATTATTTTTGGAAGAGATTGAGAAAGTTGCATGCGTTTATATAGGATTCAACCGTTTTGACCATTAGAAACATCAGAAATTAAAAACTACATATCTTGTTGTTGGGTTCATTGGTCATATAATATACTATGTTGCTTGTAATTTTAGTGATTTCAAGTCTTTTTTGTATTGACAAGGAATCAAATTGTAAAGCAAAGTGAGAATATGTCGTTATTTATAAGGCTTCGCACGATAAACCTTTTAGTATATTGTAAAGTTTGCCGGCCTCTACTGCATGTTCAATTACCAAACCCGAAAGACTAGGCCTCCATCTTAGCTTCTCACACAACGTGTACATACATTGCTACGCTATTTTTCTATTTATCATATTATTACGCGTATCATTGAATTATACACTTTTTTTTAGTATTCTAATTTCTACGATAAAATGACTTTATTTACTATTATAATATCCTTATTAGTAATAGTCAATTGAATTAATATATAATAAATAAGTGTATCTATTAATATTTTATTACTTAAATGATGATAATTAACTGAAAAGCTAATCAACTAGAGTTTAAAAAAAAACAAAAAAAAACTATACGGTCAACAAATAACACTTAAATATATATATTTAATTTTAAAAGAAATTATAATTAAAGATAATTTTATATTATAAAAAAAGTAAGCTATTTTTAGTAATAATAAGATGATTAAAATAAATTTACATGTAGTTTATTTTTATATCACAGTTGTATAAATCAAATTTATCAAAAAAATATAAAAAAGATCACTTACAACACAAAC
>JBBPBP010000004.1:2284157-2298552 GCA_037974735.1 Cicer chorassanicum
AGTTTTAATCTAAGTGATACATACTGATATTATTATAGTAAATATCATATCTCAAATTTAAATATGAGAATTTATAAGTGTTGGTGAATTTTTAGTAATAATTATAAATCTCATCTATAAAATAAAAAAATAAATAAAAAACACAAATTCAAAATTGTATGCTCAAATATCTTCTTATAACCACTGATATATTTTTAGAATGATTTTGTAAAGTTATTATCAATGTACAAATGTCCAGTAAACAAATTGATTAGTAGTTAGTCATAAACTTGTGTTTAATTTCTATTTCTATTGATATCGAATAAAGACTAAGAGTAGTAGTAGTATATAACTATACAAATTAATTGCACGTGTTTAACTGCAAATTGGAATAATTTTTCTTTCCTAATCTTCAATTAGACATCCATTTATATAACGTCCATTATGTTCGTGTTCATTGTTTATCGTTGATATAGAACAAACTAATTCGATAAAAGTAACTAAATTGTTAATATGTTATTTTCACATAATTTGAAAGACGATATAATGATATTTTTTGTTAGACTTTATTTATTATAAAAATATAATATTAATATTTCATGTAATTAATGAATAAAAATAAGTATAACTTATTTTAGTTACACACCCTTGATCGCTAGTTAAACCCTTTATAAAATGAAAATGGTCAAGTTACTTTTATTGTAAAATCAATTTCACTTATTTTACCAAAATCATTTCTTCTCTCATTTTCATCATTTCTCTCGTCACAATCATTTTAAATAATTTGGAGATTATATTATAATCTTAATCCATCTTATGACTCCTTACATAAACATTACATTATGTCACTTGATCATTGTAAACGTTAATGATATTTAACTAATATTTTGGGATTCTAAAATTTTTAAGATTTGGTGCAGTGGCATAGCCTACACGGATTATGGGCCAACTCTGTCTCTAATGTCCTCCTTTCCTCATTCTCCATTTCAAAACTTGTAGAATCAAAGTATCCCAACAACAATTTCCAAGTTCATCCTTGTTTCCTCATTTCTTTCCTTTTTCTCCATTTACGTTTTCAAATCCTATTTGTTTCCTCTTTTTCTCCGTTTTCATTTTATGTTAATTTATGTTTGTATTTGTTAATTCTTGGGTGTCGATGATGTTAACGATGTACATAAATTAAGTTTGTGTAACCTTATGTGAGTTTAGTTCATGTAGGTTTAAAAAAATTGGGTTCAAAACTTGAATTAGAATCACATTAGTGAACCAAATTCGCATATAAGAACCTAGCTGCCGCCAAATATTTTTTCTTCTTCTTATTCTTAACTCTTCTTTTTGCGTCCAATAAAACGTGTTGGTTTAAGGTCATTTTTTTTTACCTTAAATCACCCTTTCAACTTGTTTTTTCTTCTTCTGTTAATTAAATAAGTGTTTTTTTTCCACATATATTTAGTTTTTTTTATTTTTTTTATCTTGGTGTGATATTTTTTTAGTTCAGATTGATAGATTAACTTCAATCAAGTGCATATTTAGATTCAATCAAAGATATTTGCACGGTCAACGTTATAGTTCAAGAGACATATGTATTTCAGACATTTCAATTTTGTCATATTTGTAGACTTTGTCACAATTGTAGGTATTATGTTGTTATATGATGTGAATATGATTGTTATAAGTTTGTTTCCGGATTAATTATTTTTTATTTTAGCGATTTGAATTGTACTGTTATTGATCGATATAATTTCTATCAATTTAAATAAATAAATATAATTTTTGATTAATTAGAAAAAGAAGTATGAATGATGAATGACAATTTTAGATATTTAATTTTTTAGAAACAATAATGGATATAATTAGCAAAATTGAATAAGTAATTAGGTATTATGTAAAAAAAACAAAAAAGAAGAAGTAAATAAAGCAATTTAATTAACTTATTTTTCGGCTTCTTCTAGTGAGGAAACAAGCTGAATAGACAGAAGCACAAAAAAGGGGGAGAAAAGTGGCGGGAAACAATAATTTTGATACTGTCCATGTATAACAATCAACACACCGAATTGTAAAATTTAAAACTTCTCTTCAATCATCACTTCATTTCAATCCCAAAAAAGCAGCACCATGTATGCGAGTCAGTTCGACGGCAACGCAGCCTTCTCCGGCGGCGGTTTCATGCCTTCTCAAACCACTCAGGGCAATGACTCTCCCTTCACTCCCTCCAAGGTTCTCATCATTCTCAATCTCCATTTTTTTATTAATAATCTTAAACACATATTAACTATAAAACTAATAGGCTAAAATAATGTAACCGCAACGCCAATTAGACGCTAGGGTTTTGGTGCTTTTCATTCAAGTGCTAGTGTTTTGAGAAATTAAAAGATAGATTCTGTTTTTTTATTATTTTATTTATATGATTTTTTCTTTTATTTTTAGAATCGTGATGCTCAGTCCTTGCTTCCTCTGACGATCAAGCAAATTAACGATGCTATTCAGTCAAGTGATGATAAAACAAATCTGATTATTGATGGTGTTGATGTTAACAACGTGCGTTCCTTGAATATTCCCTTGTGAATTAGTTATGAATTAGGATTTGTGATCAACTTTTTTTTTGTTCTCACAATTTTGAGTTGAGTTCAGGTTACTCTTGTTGGTAGGGTTTGCAATAGACTTGGACGGCTTTCTGATATTAATTTTGTACTTGACGATGGTACAGGAACAATTGAGTGCAATAAATGGTGAATGTTGTTAAATTTGTTCAAATAGTTAACACTTAATTTTTTTTAGTTTTTTACCTTTTCCTCTGTGAATGGTGAGTTTTTGTTTATGTGCAGGCTTCAGGATGCTGCAGACCAAAATGAAGCGGAGGGTATCTTGTATGTTTTACATCTGTAGCACTGACACCTCTAACATCTTAATTACATTCAATTAATTAATTTTTTCTAATTATTACCGGTGTCGATGTGTCAGTGTCGTGTCCAATGTCTATGCCAGCATCCGTGTTTCATAGTGTTTTACTGTATTTCATTTCCTACATACATTTTGCAGTTTCCATTTAGTACTATGTTTAGCTGATGCCTAATCAGGTTTTAAACTTTCCTCTGTAAGTATAGAGAAACTAAACATGTCACTTGTTTAAACCACTTTTTGATGTTTAATCACAAGCCGCTTCTTCTCAACACTAGTAAGTTTTTACTAGGTTAATTTATAAAGAAAATGGAATGTTAGATTACATGTTAAATGTGTGTGTATATATATATATATATATATATATATATATATATATATATATATATATATATATATATATAGATATATATATATATTTCATATAAAAGAAAAAGGATACAGAAATATATAATATGGTAACTATCTATTGGTTTGCATTGAGGTGGTCTGTAAAATTGTTGTTTCCCCATCTGTTGTTCTTCATTTATCATACAATTTATATTCATTCATATAATAAGAACTAAAATCCCATTTGTAAAATTGTTGTTTCCCCATCCGTTGTTCTTCATTTATCATACAATTTATATTCATTCATATAATAAGAACTAAAATTCCATTTTCATGGTTAGGGATGGAATATATGTGCGGCTACATGGACACTTGAAAGGTTTTCAGGGTAAAAAAACCTTAAATATTTTCTCTTTTAGGTATGATACATATTTCACATTCACTTTTTGTTTTAGCAGTTATTTTTAATTTCGTGGATATATTTTTTTTGTTTAAACTATTACCAGAAGTTAGTTATCTTAATTTGTATGAGTGACAGGGAAGACCTTTTATTTTTCCCTATAGATAAAAAATTGACTTCCTTATTTTGTGTTATTTTCAGGCCTGTGACTGACTTCAATGAGATTGCCAGCCATTTCATTGATTGCATTTATGTTCATCTATATAATTCCAGATTACGGGTATTAGTTATAAAATTGTCTAGTTCTATGTTTGAGTTTGACATGATATGATGCATATAAAAGATTATGAATTTCGACAACTCTCTACCATATGCATGATTGTATTCCTATTATTTCATGCGGAAGCAAATCCAGGCTAGTATCCCCAACCAGCAACATGTTCCTAATTCCACACAAATCACTCCGACAAAAGGTTATCAAGCTCAAGCCATGCCACCAAATCAAGTAAGTGGACCATGGTTATAGTCTCTGCCTCATTTTTATTTTTATACATTTCCTCACTGGTTTAGTACTCTATATCTGTAGTTCCCTGGTCAATATAATAATGGTCAGAAGAGTGTTGAAGAAATGGTCATAGAGGTTTTGCATCTTCCCTCAAACAGGTATTTTTTTTTAAAGTTGTTTTGTTTTATCTGATTGACTCTTATTTCATATAGCTAACTGTTATTTTTTGGTGCCTTTCTTATTTTCTGAATGTAGGTGTTAGGTCTGTTAGGTCATGGAGTTAAGTTAGTTAGGTGTTGTTAAATAATGGTTATTGCAGTGTTATGGTGTTATAGCATAACAAAATTTGAACAAATCACTACAGTTCTATGATATGATATTTAGTACAAAATATTTTCAAAGAGCGGTTATAGCACTGTTGCAAAGTGAAATGTTTACAAACAGCTATGTTTTGTGATCTGCTATTGACAACAATGGTTAGGATTACCTTGGACTTGGGACCTGGACAGTGCGGTAGGCTATGTTGTATATAAATAGTAGGAAAGAGCAAGAGTGAGACTATCTAGTCATTTGAGAGAGTGGGGTTATGTTGTATATAAATAGTAGGAAAGAGCAAGAGTGAGACTATCTAGTCATTTGAGAGAGTGAGGCTTTTGGGCAACGGCCAAGGAGGCTTGCTGGTACTCCTAGCTCTGCAATGTTCTACCTTTGTCATTAAGAGTTATTACTATCCCTATTCCCTACCAATTATTTAGGAGGGGGGAATCAACTTATGCCATTGTGGATTATTTATAGCACTTTCAAGTCTCAACAATATTAGATATAATGCAATTCTTCAATTTTTTTTATGTATATGATGATATAGTAGTACATGATAGTAACTTTAAATCCAATTTTGAATTTTAGAATAAAATTATAAGTTGAAAAAGTAATTGATGGTGTATGACTGCTAGCATCTTATACCAGTTTAAGTAGATTGCCTATTCTTGCCTCTTACTTAGATATTGCAAAATCTAAGAATTGTTTGCTCTAGAAGTAGAATAAGAATTTATCTGGTTGTTCGATTTGTGAAGTTGTAAATGGACTTTTTCTATTAGTAATCAATGTTAGCCTTTATGAATTTTATGTATCTACTGGTCGTGTAGAAAAAGTGTCTTCATGTTATGGAATGGTTCATCTGATCATCTATAGTATGACTCAAAAAGGCACAAACTATAAACAGTCTTCTTGACTTGAGATTGTAATGTGAATGAGCAAAGAGTTGGTATGCGCCATGGCTTTTTTATCTGGGCATCAATTTGTTCTAACTGGGGTTGGAGAAGTGTAATATTATTTATACTACCTTTTTTGTTATGACAAATAAAAATACCAAGATTGTGGGTCTACTTTAATTTTAAATCTGAACAGATTCTTCCACAAGTCAACTAGTAGAAAATATTCTCAGTATAATAGTGATCAAATAATATTTTTGGCAATTTAACTTGATGGCATGTAAAATCATACAAAACCATCCCACCCGCTTTAAGTTTTCAGTTTTCACTTCTTTGGTCTTAGAGATTAGAGATGCATGTGTAGAAGATTGCATTTACCAAGCTTTTTTTTTCATTTGTTTTCATTATATTATTTATCTATGTATTGCTTTGGTAGAATTGGGACTACTTGAAAGATTTTGTCCAGTATTCACAACTTAAAATTTCTCTTACGGGTGTTTCAGGGCAAAGGATGAGGGAGTCTCTCGTGATCTTATTGCGCAGCATCTTGGAATTCCTTTGGATAAACTCACGTCTCTATTCTTTCTCAAGTGCACTTACCATGATTTCCAAATTATTTTCTTTTGATTATTTTCTGGTTTTGCAGGTTGGCTATTAAAAATCTTACAGAAGAAGGTGCAATTTATGAAGCTATAGCTGATCACTATAAGTCAATTGTCGACGGTTGACATCGTGGTCACAGAGGAATCAATATTGCCAGAGTGTGCTCTACTCTACATACGTTTATATGCATACCAGTGATTCTACATCTGTAGACGTAAGGAAACCATATATCTGCTAGATTTTGAACAACTCGTTGTCTTTTCTGGATAACCAATGTATTCGACCCTGTATGGGTGACAAATATAACATGACATGGAACGTGTCTAATGTGTAAAGGGGGTTTTCTCAGACTGTTGAAGATTAATCACTTTTAACTTTTAAGGGCTTATTATTACTATAGAACTTGTTTGAATCTATTAAAACTATGTTAAGGTCCAAACTATCGGCATATGGCAATGGTTTGTAGTTTTTTAATAGCCGTGTCTAATGGTTTAAATACTGAATACCGAGTCTGTTTGTAATTAGTTAATTGCAAATCAAACATAATCAGCAATGGCATGCAGCTATCTTGTAGAACTATTGCAAATCAAACATAATCAGCAATGGCATGCAGCTATCTCGTAGAACTACTACTATGGGTAAAGCTGTCAAAAAAAAAACTTCAAAGTCTTAAGTCTCCTCTCAAAAATTTTCTACTGAGCTTTTAATATTAAGCCTTTCATTGAAATAATCTTTTTAAAGTTCCGACTATTTATTTCACTATTTTTTGTAGGCTTGTAGACTTGATATTTTGTTAATTGAGATATACTTTTTAAAAAAAATTTAAATTTTATTTTTGTTGAAAAAATATTGAAAAAATTTCTCAAAAATATTTTTTTCTTTTAAAAACTTTTAAATCATTTTTTTCTAAAAATATTATTATTGGAAAAAAAATTATCGGAAAATTTTATTTCTTAGAAAAAAAATTTGAAACATTTTTTCAAAAAAATATCGATTTTTTTTATAAAAAGGGGTCCATAGGCTTCACTAAATCCACAAAATTTTAGGGGCTTTTTGACTTTGGAGACAGCTCTAATTGCGGGTTCTAGAGACTGGAGGGCGAGGATCTAATGGGCTTTGCAAAATGGGGCGTTGTTAAATAATAGTTATTTGAGTATAGCATTTTCAGGGTACAATTTTACTCACCTAAGTTCTCTAAAAAAATAATTAGTTCGGAAGTAAATTTTCAGATGACAAAAATAATGTATTGGTCAGGCCCTTGATTTAACCAAGCTTAGAAGCATTGTAGTACTCTCTAATGAGAATGGGTGTTGGTGGAAAATGGGTTTTCTTTCTGCAGTTGAAAAATTCACTGGATGAAATAATCGCTATACATCGATTTTTCTATACAGCAAATGTATTGATGCAGAAATAATTAAAAGATCCTATCAATAGCTGACTACAACGAATCAGAGTCCTTGTAGACGGGTGAGAGTCAGGAAAGATGAGTCAGAAAATTATTTTCCTCCAAATTTGTATGGTGAAAAATTAATTTTATTTCAAACGTGTTATAATAAAAATATTAAAACTCCAAAATAGAAATATAAAGATATAATTCTTTTCATCCAAACACAACGTGCTCCTGTTGTGGTCATGTGACACGATGAAGCATATCTGAGGTCTGAGAATACAAATCAATTAGTAAGCTAGGAAATATAAGGTTATAACTTATAAAGTAAATTTTTATTTTTGCTAAAAAAAGAAAGTTAGTTTTGATTTATTTATGACTGAATCGTAAAGTAAGGAAATATGGGACTTCGTTGAGTTAAGCATTATTATTATTTATGGCGGTCGCATTAGCATCACGGTTTTTTCTCTCCGTTACCACTTCAACCGCCCTCTTCATCCTGTGCCTCAAATGCCACGTGGAAACATAGTCCTTATTGCCAACTCACGTGCAGTGGTAGTTGATCATTTTTCAGACGGTAGATCTATCAAGATGCCACGTGCGATCTGATTTACAAAGTTTGGCCTTCATGTGAATGAATGCACCATTTTCACTCTATCTCCTTATTTATTTCCATTTTTTCTTTTATTTTGATACATTTGATAATAACTGTCTTAAGACACATACTGAATACTACATTGTTTAGTATTTGTATTTTTATAAGAAAATGCACAAGAAAATATTTGATTTCTTAAATATATTGGGAAGATACGATCATGTGATTTATTGATAAAGACTCTTCTTTTGTAATAATACAACCATAATCAATCAACCGCACATATTGTGGATCCACAATTATACATGTCTCAAATCATGAACTAGTAGAATGTAACAATCATAATTTACATAACATAACAAAAATAAAAATGGTTTAATGATCATATATTATAATATTAATGTAAATTCTTTTAATCAGTAATAGGTAGTTTTTTTAATTATGATAGTTATAATTATTTAATATGATGATAAAATTAATAATTTATAATTACTGTTAATGTAAAATTAATTTTTATATTTTAAAAAAAATAATAAATTTTATCATAATTAATTTATATATTACAATATTTTATTAAATAAAAAAGTTACAAACTATAATAGAAAGAGATTAGCATAGCTAGGAGATAATCATGAAGTAGTAACAATAATTAAAAATAAAAATTAAGATATGGGCGCGAACGTGGGGAATGATTCGTTTTTCTGACCACAAACTACACTATGCAATGGCTTTGTGAAACAAAGTTTGACCATTTTGGCAAAGTATTATGGCCTTAAATAAAAGAAAAATGCTTTTATTAGCAATCTGCCCCCATTGCTTACTTTATGTTGCAAAATTTGTATGTTAGTGGAAATTTTTTTAAATCCTCAATATTCTTTTCACCGTACATTTGAAGGGAATCAACACCCAAATCAGAACATACTCCCGCCTAACCTTTTTTTCCTTTCAATTGTCATGCGCTATGTGACCACGTCATCATTTATATATTATTTTAGAAATAGTTATACAAGAAGAAAACAAATTTATTTACATGAATTGAGGTTAGCAAAAATACATACACTTTGGCAATAAAATGAATATGAGTTCTAATATTTGTGATATCTGTGAGAAGTAGATATTTATATTTAATATTTGATATGTCTCACATAAAATTATATTATATAAAGAGAATTTATTAAAAAAACAAAAATTAAATATATTTAGTTTATATATAATTTCAACATAAAACTTTTTTATATTATCAATTCATTAATCACAATTGTTATATATTAGTCTTATTTAATTTTTATCCTAATTACTTAGAAAATCACATATATATGATTAAGTACGATTAATCAACTTTTTTTTATACTGAAAATACGTACCGATTACTCAAATAAAAAACAAATCTTACGCTGTATTTCAATTAAAAAACAATCTCATTTTCTTTCTTCATTTCTCCCTATTAACTATTAACTTAGTCGGTGTGCAACCTTTTGCGTTTGTCTTTTCAGGCAATTACTTTCTACAGTCTGATTGCTTACTATAGAAGCATTATTAATTTTAACTATACAAATAAAATCCGGGTTTTGAGGATTTCACTGTCTGCTCTTGTTTTAGTTAATTTTACATCTCCAATAAATACATTTTTAATTAAAAAAAAAAGCAACATAGAATCTTATCTCAATAAAATTGAATTGTTTTGCACTTACCTAACCTCTATAATTTTTGTGTCTCTCTCTCACATGTGCAATATGATTGTGAACTTTGCTTGGCTTGCAATTTGGATTGGTGATTGGTGTTGTGGCTGAATCAATAAAACTGGATTAGATTTTTCATAAGTGTACAGTTCACTCAAGACGACAAAATGAATAATATTATTGACAATTAAATAAATAGTTATAAATAGTTAACTCTAAATGAATCCATTTTTCATAAAACAAAGGCATTTTTTATGTTAAGTCTCGTGACAAGTGTCCACACGATCCGGGATCAAAGTGGCTACTCGGGAGTGAGCCACCACACTTCTTTCCAAATCCTGTTTCACTCGTTCTAAAATTCTCATCATGTGATCGAATCCATTTTAATTTAATTTATATTGAGACTATAGTACATTATTATTCTTACACCCTCCTTCCCAAAATAGAAGGTTTGTTTTAGGAAAGAAAAAAAATCTAAAATAATGTAACACTTGTTATATGTATATTTATAAAGAAATTAATATGGTGTGCATCATTATCAAGTACTTATAATTTATTCTACATTTTAATTGAAAAAAAATAATAATTTACTCTAGATTTAAGATGGTAATTATATGAAATAATTAATAAAAATAATTTAATAAGACTATTACATTTATTTATCTATTTATTAATCAAGATAAATATACTTTTAATGATTAGGTCGAAAAACACATATAATTAATTAAATTTAACTCAATTATCGCTTAAGTCTTTTAAGTATCATTATTTTAATTTGATTGTTTAAGTTAAATTATGTTTGCACCATTAATCATTTATTTCAATTTTGACAAAAATTAATTTAATTGAAATATTCTAATCATTTGAAACTCTGTCAGATGTTGCAACAATATGTCTCTCATCCTAATTCTTCATAAAAGATTCATCAAATCTTATAAATGATGTATTTTTATGATTTTCTCTATAACGATTTAAATCCACGTATAGGCTTTAGAATAAGATAATAAAGACTTATCCACATAATCAATGTCTTTAACTTCCTTCCAATGCAATGTAGCTTAGACAATCAACTTGTTACAATGTTTCGATTATATTTTAACATTTTACAGTAGTAATTCGATAACAATTTTAAACTTAAAGGATTGCATGCATAATTTAATATATTTTAAAGGTTAATGGTGCAAACGAACGTAACTTACATGACCAAATTGAAAAAAAAATAAACTTGAAAGAATTATGTGAAAATTGAGCTAAACTTGAAATACTAAAAACGTATTTTTGTATTTACAAATTGTGAACTTTTGTATTTTAAAAGAGATAATTTCATAAGAAAAAATATCATTTCATTATTTATAAACATTATACCAATTTATTACATTGTATCATAAAAGATATTTAATATTCACTATTATGAGTAATTAAAAAACTTTAAAAAATAAATAAATTTTATTCTGTTGACATTTTTATAAATAATACTTAGTTATTATAATTTTTTAAATAATAAAAAAAAATTATTTAAAAAAAAATTCATTGAGATATTTGTTTAAAGATCAAATGCACCACATGTTGAATTGACACATGTACAATATAACTTTTCCATTTCGAATCCTTCTCAAAACAAGTGATGTGAAAATAGGCACAACTAAAGGTCAAAATAGTGGTCGATAGTGGTTAGACGATTGTTTGTGGTGGTGGTTGAAGATGTGGAAGTTGGGGGTCGAGTTTGAGGGCACACAAGAAACGAGTCACATATTTTAGTTTCACCATAATTATTACCACTGAAACGCACCTCTTAGTTACACCACCAATCGCTATTACCAACAGAACACTCATGTCAACATCGCCAAGAAGATTTTCAATACAAGGATCAAATACACTATGATTCACTTCTACCTCCGTCGACCAAATCAGAAATGATGCCACTTTTTGGGGTGTCTAGGAGCGCGAGATAAACAAAAGACTAAATATTCCAAGACAACAAGAGATTTTGACGTGACATCTTCACCCAAATATTAAGGCATTCTGTATATGAACCACCACTATAATATATTTAATATTTAGCTAATTCATAATTAATGTAAAGATTTAACTACTTACATTTAAATTTAACAAAAGAGGTGGCTTACTGCCACATGTAATTACATGTTATAATTCAAACAAAACTATAAATATAAAACATATTTTGTGGTTTTGTATTTTAAAGAAAACTATTTTTAAAATAAGTAAAAAACAAATTAACTCCACTTTACTTGAATATGTTTTAGTTTTAAAATAAACTTTAAAAACTAATAACTCAAAATTACTTCCTCTAGGTCAAAGTGACATATGTGTTGTAATTAAATACATGTCAATTGTTACTTTTTATAAATTAAATTTATTTTTAAGAATATTTTGTTACTATAAAGTAGATAAGATGAACATTTATAAATGAATTTATATTTTATTCTTCACTTATATTAATAATACTCGAATTTGTAACACTGAAATTAAAAAATTTATTTTTTATCGTTGGACTAAATCATTAAAGTTTATGTCAATTATTATAGTGCCATTTTTATACTCTTCCATTGAAAAATGATAATAATGAACAAGATCGCCTCTTTGGAATTTAGGTGTCTTAGATGAACAAAGAAATTATATCTTTTTAGTTTTTAAATATTTTTTTTATATTTTTTTGAAATAATTAATAATGCAATTGTAATTATGATTTTTAAAAATTATTTAAAAAATAGAAATCTAAATAAGAATATTTTAAAAATATTCAGTAAACGAAATACAATTCTAAATATTTTAAAAATAAATAAAAATTCGGAATTCCTAAATTTTCACACATAAAGATACGTGGAAAAATAAACATAAGAGCGTGTAAGTCTTCACACGCTACCTTCGACTCTTTATTAAAACACACAAAACATGTTAGATTATGCGGTAGTAGCATTTGGACTTACCTGGATCTAATATTATTATTTTAACAACTTAATTATAAGTTCATTCGAATTATTCATCATTTAAACAATTCGGTATTTAAAATTTTGGTTATTTTTAAAATTTTGGAATATAAACTTATTTTCAAATTTTCATTTTTATAAAAATTTAAAATTTATAATATTTTAAAAATAAAATATTTGGAACCTAAAATATATTTTAAAATGTTCAAATAAATAAAAAAACCCAGAAAAACATATTCCAAAAAGTTAAAACAAAAAATATCTATAATTTTAGAAAATATAATTCATTTGGTATATAAAAAATACGTGTTGAAGCTGTAAGTCGTAAGGTACCGTCGAAAGTTGCGTGGACTGGTCGATGCTAATTTTCCAATTTTAATAAAAATTGTTTTGAATTTTAAAATTTTTTAAAATTTGGTATTATAAATTTTTCTGTTTTTTTTTTTATCAGAGTTATCTTTTTGTAGTTTACAATTGTTTTTGATTCCCTTTAATTTGTTTAATGTTGTTTTTAGTTTTTCTCTTATTACTAAAATTTTTTGTTGCTCTTCAGTTTTTGGTCTCATTGGTAACTATTTTAGTTATCTCTTTATATATATCAAAATTTTGTTACTTTACATTACAACACTTAAGAATATGTTATTTCTAAAATACCAAAATTATGAAAATTTTATTTTCATTCTAAATATTTTTAATTAAATAATAGAAGAGTTATTTTATAATTTTAATAGATAAAAAGATTAAGTGTTGTAATGTAAAGTAATTTTTTTCTCAAATATGTGGGCAAACCAACACCATATTGTTTTAGAGTTATCTACTATCCTAGAGGCAACACCTACAATACCCTTAAAAAATTCGTGTTCATAGAATTCCATAAATACCAAGCGGTAATGATGCAAAACTTCATGATTTGCAAACTAAAGTTGTAGCTGGCTAACCAATTTGCATAGACTCAGTTTCCACAATTAAGTTTTGAATTCTATGTATCTCTCATAATTATTTATAGAAATTATTAATCTTCAATGTCTCAATCTTTATATTTTTCTTCGAGAAATTAAACATTACGGCAACCAATCTTTAAAGCACAACCCATTATCATGTTTTGAATATCTCTCCGAGCAATTTATTTTCAATCGAAATTAAGTCATAATAAATATTGTAGGGATTATAATAAAAAATATGAACAATGCTAAAATATTGATCAACCATTTACCATATAAGATGCTTCCTCATTTGAAAGCAAAGCTACATATAATGCACGTAGTCATCTACAGTAGCAAATTGCAGTTGCCAAGTTTTGAATTAGAGCTAAATATTTGTCGGCATTAGGACCAAATATTAATTAATTAATTTATTCCAAAAGATATACCAAAGCATGGGCATTCTGAATTCATACAGGCAGATGATACAAAAATGATGTTTGTACACTTGAATTACGCACAGATGCTTTTATGTTGATGTATGATGCTATCTTATCCCTAAATATAAACAATTTTTGAAAATAATTTGCCCTTAAGGAGACATTTCAAATTTTGTACATACATTTATCATTATTTTTAAATATAAATTATAATATTACTCCCACTATCTCATTTTAAATATTTCGATTAAAATTTTTCTTTATCTCAAATTATCTATTATTTTATTTTACTGATATATTTTTATTTATTATATATCAATTCATCAAATTTTTGAACTAATTGTAATTAATAAGAATATATGAACAAAAATTAATCATTAAAATAAATAAAATTAATTATTTTTTTTGAGAATTGTGCATAACTCAAACCAGACAATTAAAATGAAACAGAATCAGTCTTATTGTTTAATACTTCATCTCTCTTTCAATAGAAGTAGTTT
>JBBPBP010000004.1:2320564-2363766 GCA_037974735.1 Cicer chorassanicum
ATATCAATATAAATAACTCATGTATAATTTAATTAATATGATTTATATTACTATAATATATTACGTTTTGCATTTACGATAATAATAATTACATCAATACTTGATAATAGTTAATTTAATAAAAATATTATCCTCTTTTTAATCGATATATTTTTTGAGTATGTTTAAAAGTAATCAAATAAGTCGTTTATTATAAAATAAATCAATTTTTAATTAGAGCGTAAAAATAGTGAATTGACATCATAAGATAATTTACACGGTGATTCAATCATAATCACATTATATCAATTTTTTTAATTCAAATACAATTATATTTTTTATCTTAAAAAATTGATAAATTATCTCATAATTAATCATTAATGTGACATTATGAGTTCGAACTCGGACGTCCAACTTAATAATATCGAATCTAAACGTCAAATCTAACACATCTGTTAATTGAATTAAAGTTTAAAGACATTAAATACAATTATTTAACTATTTATTACCATAATAAATTATAATTAGACGACGATGTAGGATTTTAGTGCAATATCTATATTCTCATTTAATAACACCACCCAAAAAATATAAATGCAGTGTCGCCTAATAAATACCAAAAGAAGTAAGGGTATTTCAGTAAATTAATACGTTAGACAATTCCAATTTCCAACCGAAATAAATATGATATTTATATATGTAAAAAATGTTGTTGAATTAAACCGAAAAGTCAGTGAGCATCGCAATTGCACATTGGCAATGCAATTATTATTACTTTTTTAATTTCATTATTATTTCGATCTCTCTCACACACTCCGAGTAAAACGCTTTCTCTCTCTAGAAGCAAAGCACCTCAAACTCCACCTCGAATCTTCCTCTTTCACATTCACATACACACACTCTGTATATGCGCGCGCGTCACCACTATTCTGTTAATGGATTCCTTCTTTTCTCTACAATTCAAACCATCTTTTTCTTCGTATTTTTCATGTCAATCTTTTTAATTCCTCATCTTATATTTTTTTCCCCTTATATTTATTAATTTACGGTTCATATATGGCGACCTATGACGTGGATTTGAATTAATGTTATCTAGGTTCAATCAATTTTTCCACTTTTTATGATAATGTGATGTGATGACTGATTCCTTCTCATTTCATAGCTATGGCTACGGATTCTTCTTTCGAAGGTAACGCCACTCTTACTTTCTAATTTTGTTTCTGTATTCATCTAATTTTCATGGATTATGTGTCACTTTATCGTTCTGTTGAAATTGATGTGATTGAATTATGTGAAGGATTCTTTATTTGTGTTGTGCTTTATTATCTCACGTGATTTAACGATCTACTTGTTGATTAATTGTATGATATAGTTTTTTAGCATTGTGATGTATCTGTGGATTGATTTATTAATTTCGTGTGGTATCTTCCTTTTTGAGGCCTACACGTTATGGTTTTTTTATGTCTAGGCTTCTTCAACTGCAGCCGGATCAGCTGTATTTAACTGCAAATTTCTGCAATAAATTGTTCTCTGTGTTCCCGTTTTGAATGTTAGATACTGATTAGCTTTGAATTTTTTTTTTCAAAAAAAACTTTCATGAGAGAGGTTTTCTTTTTTTAATTAATTATAATTTTATTTTTTGTGATTCTGGCTTTTGGTTTAAATTCTGTGCTATATATAGCCTTTTATTGCTGAGCTGTTAGTATGAGCTGCATTTTGGGGCCATATAGTTCACATTTTATTGATGCATTTTGAAGGAGGCTTATAATTTGATATGCGATGTGCCAGCAACTAAATTAGCAGCTTTAAAGAGTATAGAGGTGCCTATAATAAAAGTCAAAGGAAGTTAAGTCCAATTGCTTAATTGGCTGACTTGATTAGTCCATTAATATTTCTATAATCATCAAGTGGATGGGATGTCCTTGTGGGGCAAGGTCAACCAGTTACAGTTTTATATGTTTTATTGTGTTGCTTGTTCTTGTTTCTTTGGTTCTATTTTATACAGCCAATTTTTTAGACCATAAAAAAAAGTTGGCCCTTAACATATCAAATGTGTATGTAGAAAGATAAATGCACTCTAGTTTCTTACATAAAATCAATTATTTTTGCTTATAGGTACACAAACTTTTCCATTTGTTGATGATAACATGTCTAGCATGAATACAAGTTGCAGCTGAAGTCTTTGTTGAAATAGTCCTGTTTCCTTCACCACTTGGAAGTTTTAAAGTTGGAAAATAATATAGTAATGTACTAATATTTGTTTTCTTTTTCCTTTAATCTAGGTGTTTCTCTTGATCCTTCTAAATATAGTAAATTGGGTATGGAGGAAAAGAGAGAGCTTGTATATGAACTATCTAAATCGCCTCATGGTGCATCCGAGATGCTGCAGTCATGGAGCCGTCAAGAGATTTTGCAAATCTTGTGTGCAGAGATGGGAAAAGAAAGGAAGTATACTGGTCTGACAAAGATGAAAATTATCGAAAATCTTCTCAAAATTGTTTCTGAGAAGAAATCAGGGCGCGATGATATTGCCACAGATCCTGAACCGCATTCTTCTCCTTTGAATGGTCAGAAACCTGCTAAAAGGCAGAGAAAAACCGAGAATCCGTCTCGGTTAGCTGTTCCTGCTAACAACATTTCAGTCAATAATGGTGGCGATGTTGGTAATATTAATACCACATTCTGCAAAAACTCAGCATGCAAGGCTACCCTTAATCAAGCAGATGCATTTTGCAAAAGATGTTCATGTTGTATTTGTCATCAATATGATGACAACAAAGACCCTAGCTTGTGGCTAATATGCAGCTCTGAAGCTCCATTTCCCGGTGTGTCGTGTGGCTTGTCATGCCACCTCGAGTGTGCTTTAAAACACAATGGTTCTGGAATTGGCAAAGATGGTGACCGCCCTAAACTTGATGGAGGCTTCTACTGTGTCTCTTGTGGGAAAGTTAATGATTTACTCGGGTAAATTCTATACTGATAGTTTTCATTTTCTTAGATGTAATGTAATCGCTTATCCAGTTACAGGCTTCTCTTTTTTTATTCTTTTTCCCTGTTTTTCTCTGCCATGGTCTTACAGTGTTTTCTCTTTATACTCTTGAAGCTTTGTGTACATGCAAATTATGGATATTGTTAGGATTCAAGTTGAATATATTTAGTAATTTGTTGTTTACAAGATACAAAATAGACGGTAAGCTCTGAAATAAGTCAAATGAGTCTTAGAATTTTCTTCATGTTAAAGAAATAAGTTATGTCAACCGAGTCATTTGTTTTTTACAAGATACATCAAAATACTTTCAGAATATACAACGAGTACAGATTTAAGTTAAGAGAGTCTTCAAAAAAATTTCATGCTAAAGTCTTCTCCTTCTTAATATTGAACTCTTCTTAAAGTTCTTGTGACTATTGGATATCTATCTCTCCTTTTTAACCCTTTCCACTGTTTTTGAAGTATTAGGAAATATAACCCTAGCATTTTTTAGTTCTTAATTTGCTTTAAGCATGCATAGGACTGCCATTTCAAGATTAATATAAGGTATGATCAGCACTATGGAAGAGAGAGAATTGTAAATTGTTGAATGTTCTTTTGAATTGCTTTGCTATAGTGATCAGTGAACTCTGCTCAACACAGTGGAAAATATATTGCTCTTTTTCAATCAAAAGATGGTAAAGTTGTTGCTTCAATATGTGTCAGATGTGCTATAATCCTTTTTGGAAAATGTGTAGCATACCAACAAATACAATCTCATCTAGCCTTCTTTCATATATGTATTAGATGCTGGAGAAAACAACTGATGGTAGCGAAGGATGCCAGACGTGTGGATGTACTGTGTTATCGTGTCTCTTTAAGCCAAAAGCTTTTACAAGGGACGGAAATCTATCGAGAACTTCATGAAATTGTTGATGAAGCTGTGAAGAAACTTGAACCTGATGTGGGTCCGCTCACTGGCTCGCCACTGAAGATTGGTAGGGGGATTGTGAACAGACTTTCTTCAGGACCTGAGGTTCAAAAGCTCTGTGGTGTTGCTCTTGAATCACTTGATTCAATGCTTTCTAAAAGGATCTCACCTCTATCACCCAATCCAACTGTTCAAGGTGATCATTTACTCTTTTTAAAAAGATACATTGCCTTTTCTCACTGATCTTTAAATTAAAAAGATTGCTTACTTTGTG
Organism: Cicer chorassanicum; assembly: GCA_037974735.1. Lineage (NCBI taxonomy): Eukaryota > Viridiplantae > Streptophyta > Magnoliopsida > Fabales > Fabaceae > Cicer > Cicer chorassanicum. The sequence goes on from JBBPBP010000004.1 coordinate 2,324,717, forward strand.
AAAACATTTTTTGTTTTCCTTTTCTAAAAATGTGTTCATTTTAACTTGGTCATAAGATGTGAGACTCTTGAAGGGATTTATCTTGATAGAGAGAAGATGATATGCTTGTTATGGATGATGCATTAATGAAAATAATGAAAACACTCCTTTTGCCATTTTTATTATTTTCAAAAATGCAAACAATCATCCACTTCAAGATTTTTTCACTTCTTTGTTAGTAAGTAAAATTAATACAAATTTTTTAAAATGAAAATAAAAAGTGTTTTCACAACGTAAACATGGAACCAACTACTTTACTTCTTCCATTTATGGTAATTGGTGTAATGGTATAGAATTATTTTAGTGTACGGAATAATAAATTTTGTAAGAATGAGTTTTATAATTAATTCACAGGTAGGACCTGATTATTACAGTTTTTTTTTTTAAATAATCACTTTAAGGAGTTGATCATCTGTTTGTTACAATCTTTTAAAAAAAATAAGAATTAAAAAAAAATATTACTTAAAATGAGAACGTGTTTTGAGTAACTTTTCATTGTGATAAACAAACACAAAATAGATTCTGTTTTTTTTTTAAATCTCTAAAAAAAATATCACTAAATTATTAATGATAAAATTACTTATTTTTTTTAATCCGTAGCAAGCGCTGAAATTTCTGGTAATTGGTTGAGGTACAAAAAAAAAAATTAACCATATGTGACAATGTTGATGAACTGTTGGGGCCTACAATGACGTCTGGGATTAACAGGAAAATACAACTATTTGACCTACAAGATTATTTTTTAATACACTTTTACTTATATTGGATTTTGTTATGAATTTGTTAACTATGGTATTGTTATGGATTGTACAATTATTATCAGATTGGCCTTTTGCCATTGTGTTTACATTCTCAATTCAAATATGGTAACTAATTATTGATCAGTCTGTGTCTACATTTCAGATGCAAGTTTACTAGCTCCAAATATGGTGAGGTTTGAAGATGTCACTGCAACATCCCTTACTGTTATTCTGTCAGAAGATCCTTGTGGAGAAAACAATGCTGGTTACACCGTGTGGCATCGCAAAGCCGATGATGTGGACTATCCTTCGGAACCGACTTGCACAGTTCTCTTACCAAATAGAAGGCTTGGCATCAGGGGTCTACTTCCAGCTACAGAATACAGTTTCCAAGTTGTTTCGAATGATTTGAAAAAACTGGTTATGTGCGAAGTTCAAGTCTCGACAGAGCACGGTGAAGATGAAGTCCTGAATTGCTCAGCGACGGAAAGAAGTCAGAGCCCAGTAACCAACTGTAGCAGCCTTTCCAATCCTTCATCAGTGGAAGATGAAACTAATAACAGTAACCCATATAGCGACCAGACTGATAATCGGTCCGATAATTATCCTTCTTATCACAAGGATAGTGACCAGCTTGCTTCTGGAAATCTATCTAATGATGCGATTAACTGTTCTGGTTCGGGCGGAGTGAAACTTCCCACCGTTGCAGATTCCTTGTCAGACAAACAAGCTGCTGCTGTAGGACAGACTAGCACCATACCTAGTTCTGATGTACTAAAGCTTGATAACAAGCATTCGCAGGACGAACAAGTAACCGAGGATGTGAGCACCGACGAGGGGTTGAATTCCCCGGTTCCAACGGGAAGGGAATGTGTGCCGTTAGTCGCTAGCTCGGAAGGGGGATTGCCTAATACTCCCTGCAAGTTGGAAATACTTAAAGACGGTCCTGGAAGAAACGGGAGATCCAAATTCAATGGCAAAGATCTACAAAATGGATCAGGGAAAAAGGATGGTCCTCGAAACGGAAGCACGTCGAAGAAGAGAAGCGGTGAGAGACAAGATGAGGGCTGCACAGCAAATGCTTTTTCGGATCGCGATTTTGAGTATTATGTGAAGGTGATTAGATGGTTAGAGTGTGAAGGACACATAGAAAAAAACTTCAGGCAGAAATTTCTGACTTGGTACGGCTTAAGAGCTACCACACAAGAAGTAAGGATTGTGAAAATATACGTAGATACGTTTCTTGAAGATCCGGCTTCTCTTGCTGAGCAACTTGTGGACACCTTCTCAGAATGTATATCAAGCAGTAGAACATCAGTGGTGCCTGCAGGGTTCTGCATGAAGCTTTGGCATTGACCAGATTTTGTAGGTCCAGCTACTAGTCTCGAAGCTTGAAGCTTGAAGCATTCCTTGGATGTGATGATGAAGTAATTCTTTAGATTTCTAATATTCTTCATTTGGACAGTTATCAAATATATTTAATTTCAACATTGTTATTCATATTGATGATGTAAGAATCTTAGATTTACTTAAATTATACGACTGCTATTTCAAACTGATAAATTTTTAGTAGATTAATAACATTGAAGGGCTTATTTATGCTGAACTGAATCACAAATAGTTTTGACCAAAGCAGACAATAATGTCCTTTTAATATCAACATGAGTTTGTCCTTAAATTCAGAATTCCACAAGTCAACTCTGGAATTTCAGTTGTATGTTGATGAAAAATGATTTGGATATGAAGTTTGGTACAATATTGATTGAAATCTGTACAAAATACAGATGCTAATACTTGGTGTGCTGTAATCTGGAAATAGATTCTCTCCTTTTTGTTTTTTGTTTTTTTTTTTTTTTCCTCGTATTTTTTCTGGTTAAAAATCTCCACCCTTAAACAAATCTCTCCTTTTTGCCGTGATCTTGGGTTCTGGCATCAGATGAAAATGAATTAGATGACCCTTTAAAATCTTTGTGCGAATGATAAAGGTTGGACTCAAGCCAAATAAAATACCATGACTTTTCTATGTAGTTCTTGCTGCAGAAATGTTATGTAATCACACATTATATTGAATAAAGCTTAGTTTTTATTTTGACATATGAATAAAATTTATGGCATCCAATTAGCACCATCCATTGAGCACTATATATGCATGGATGATTACCTTGTGCCATAATGGTTAATTGTCTGGAGTTTTTTAAAAGGGAAATGATTCTTAAACATCATAATTATGTCAACTACTGTATCTTTTTGTTTTGTGTATATTTTTTAAATGTGGGTATATTATATTCTTTTCGTTCTTTTTTAATTGTCTCATTTTCAGAAAAATTTTGTTTTTATTTATTTGTCGTTTTTAAAATTTAATGCAATATTAATTATTGATTTATCAGTAATATGTTTAGTTATTTATTGTATAGTTATTTATTGTAGAGAGGAAACAATATGAAATGAGTTAATAAATAATTAACAATATTGTAGGAAAAAAGATAAATAATCACATAAATAGTAAACTTTATTGAATATTTTGGTATGTATAAAAGCTAATTAAAATGGAATGGAAATAGTATAAAAGATAAAAATAAGTTTTTTTTTATTGTCAAATGTGAGCATATATTAATACAAATAATTTTAAATCTTCTTCTCAAACTCTTTCAGATATCTCACATTAACCACTTGAACTACAACTTAGAGATAAAATATAAAAATAAGTGACAGATAGAGATAAATATGAATAGTATCGCAAATGATGTTTTTATTTTATAAGCTATTGCATACAATATCTGTATTTTGATGTTTAAATAACAAATCATTCTTAGAAATTCATTAAATTGTCTACAATTTTAAAGCTTGTTAATATTCAAGAGAAGCCTTCGACATTTTAGTAAATTGTAAAAGGTTTCTAGGACTTGAAACACCCACAGTATGATACATCCAGCCAAATTTGTTTTCATTTCAGCAAAAAGGCCAAAAGAAAAATTCGGAGGAATCATTTGTATATTTTATTCTAACATTATAACCTATGGCTTCTTCAACTTGGTGGCACAGCATCAGGAATTGGTGTGGGTCCTACTTTCACTCCAAAGGTTTTTTCTTTTAACGGTATATTAATTGATGCGAAATATCTATTGATTTTGTTGATGATTAATTTCTGTCGAAAAATTAATTGACCACTTTTAATACGATTTCTCCTTCAATCATATTTTTGATTTTGGAGATTGACTACATCCTCAATAAGGGTTGGATCCCTTGCCTTGAATTTGATGAGGTTAGTTCAACAAATATAAATCTAGTTTAAAATATATAGTAGCTTTTTTTTTTGAAAAAAAACATTAGGTATATTAGAGCTTGTTGATTTAATTCATCTAATAGATTAAGTGTATGTTTTGTTACTTCACCGAAAAAGGTGTATGTTTGGTCAAATTTTTGGCGAAGGTAAAATTAATTCTAAAGATGAAGATAAAAAATAGATATTGATATGTTTAAATGTTCTTGAATATAATTATTTTTGTATGTAAAATTAATTCTAATATAAAGTTAGAATTTAGAGTTTGTTGATTGTTTAGCTCACATTTACAATAATGTCTCCAACTATAATTCAATTTACTTTCAATTTAATTTTAGTCATAATTAATTTTACAAAATCAATTCAATTAATTTTTGCTGCACAAAACCAAACACACACAAATACTATAATAATATTCATGTCATAAAGATAAAAATAAAAAAAATAAAAATAAAAAATAAATAAACTTTTGTAATAACTTTATTTTTATTTTAGGAGTGGATTTTTTTTATTTCTTTTTCTTGTATCTTATTAGTAACATGGAATTAATTAGTCGTATTGTTTGGAAATGGAAGATGGGGTGTATTCATAGAACAAATAGCCAGATGCCGGGATACTATGATGGAAGATATTGGACATTATGGAAAATACCAATGTTTGGTTGTAACGACTCTTCCCAAGTGCTTAATGAGATTCATGAATGCAAAAAAACATATCCAAATGCATATATACGATGCTTTGCTTTTGACAACAAACGCCACATGCAATCCATGGCTTTTATTATTCAGAAACCTGATACCACCATTAGTACTTAATTAAATAAGCCATTTTGATTTTATTTCTCTTCATATCCATGTTGAAATTCTCAATCTTCTCTCTGTATTTTTGTGTCTCTGTTTCTTGATCTTGTTCTAAAATATGTTATATGAATAAAATGGATTTGGAGTTATATCCGTTTGTTTGATCTTGTTATAAATTTTGGAAAATATGAAATTCTCAAATCTTGTTCTAAATTATTCTTAAAAAAATCAAGATTCTTTTTTTATCAAAAATTGTTTGGGAAAGAAATTCCAATTTCTTTTTTTAAAAAATTTGATCTAAAAAAAATACAAATATTAAAATTTTCCGAAAAAAAGTTAAAATATTGTAGAAAAAAAATTAATTTTTTTTCTCATAATATATATATATATATATATATATATATAAACATTCAAATTAACAGCCGGTTAAGAATATAACTAACCATATCCAAAGTGTATAGATTAGTTAAAAACTATAATCTAAATATCTGATTTTTAAACTGGTTATAGATATAGATGTGATTTTGTGCAATCTTATTCACGATCTCACTCTTCGTGATAAATATCATTTTCAATATACAAAATTGAATGTAACATTTTCAGCATAATATCAAGTGACACCAATAAATTGGCTTAAAAGAAATAACATTTTATGAATTTAAAGGTACTACACTGACAAAAAATTGTGTTACAACGCGTCCAATCTGTTCCATAATTTTAAATGGTTTTTAAATAAAATGCAGTATTGAATATTTTATAGATGTGATGAATTATTATTAATTGCCAGTGTAAAAAAAATTTACACTCATTACACATCTCTAAATTCATATTTTATTGTATAAAAAAATACTAGTAATAATTTTTTTATAAATATTGTTCACTTAATTATGTTTTTATAATCGCACTTGATCACTGGTTAAATGTTCTTGATACTGTTTGGTAGATGTCTCGTATGAAATAATGGTGCTCATGGTTTTAATATTTTTTTATTCACTATGTCTAATAAGTAATTAATTAGCATCTCATACCTCTAAAAAAAAGAATTACCACTCTACCAAAAATAATCCGTATGACAAAACCGGCCCATAGGTTTAGATTTTAGCGATTTAGCGGATATGCGAACAGTGTGAGTCATGGCACATAGCATGCATTATAAAAAACAAAAGTTTTGGTTTTAAAAAAGGTTTGTGCATGCATGATTGAGGAATATAAAAAACATAGCATGCATTATAAAAAACAATTATTTGGAATAAGATCTTGGGTTGATGGGTTTGGTGAAAACCAACCCCCAGTTTTCCTAGAGGTGCCAGTCAATGTGGTCCTTGAGTCAAGTCATCACTCATCAACTAATAAAAAACGGCAACTAAGTGTCAACGATGTATATCCGTACGAGGACACACTTGGAATTGGAAGCCATGTCCTTCTCTCCAAACCTTATATATTTATTAATGTTTATTTTGTAGTTTATTCTTTGTATTAATGTCTCAAAACTAATCACTTCGACCAACCTGTACAAGGACTAACGATTACACTTTATACTGAGAAAAATTTACATGAGGCAAGTTAGTAGTAAAAATATAGCACATTAAGTTTAGCATTGGCAAATACGATGCAAGGTACATATTCATGTTTAATATGAAAATTATTACTACTATAGTCCAAAATGATCAAATAAAACTTTTTTAATAGGTCACAACTCTGCCTTGCGGTTTCTAAACACATGGAAAACGGTAAGAAAATGCCATGTCCATACTGGTGTGAAATTCTTTATTTTTATCGTCCTTACTTGAGTGAAGTTGTTCCCGGTACAATCATACAACACCGGCACTTTCTGGCTAATAATAGTGCAGGTCGCGTCAGGAGTTAATAAACCTCAACATCGATTGGTCATGATATTGCAGTCCATAAACTTAATCATAATTTGGAGTATTAGTTAGATAAATAAAACTAAATCATGCTTGTAGCCAATTACACTGGACAGTGAGCCGAAGATAGCAAAGGGCATTAATTCAATACAAACTAGAGGAACTCTTACAATCTTTCTTCTTTAGTCCCACCAACTGTTTCTGCCATCACGCTTCCACATGATTGAACCGACACCAAAAGGTATTACCTATATGCAGCAAACAATGGCGATACTTGATTAAGCAAGTAAAAATGGTTTATGGTGCTGAATGTTTTTATGAAATGCACACAAATAAGTAAAAATATGAAGACAGCATCTGCATTTTGTATACAAGTAGGGAAAAAAGGACCCTTTCATTCATAAGAATCACATAATTCGTTATTTGAATGTTTTCAACACTTTCCTAGAAATCAATTCAAGCAAAATCTCTCTACTCTTGAGTAAAACCAACCGCTACACAGACAGTTTACAATAACTTCTTCAACACCTGGAATTTAGCATAATATTTTTCAAAACTTTGGAAGACCGAGTATACAAATGAGCAATATAGGAGAACATATCGTCTCAAAGGGATTAATTAATATTCTAATAAACACATATTAAACAGGGATTTCTTAGCAGAGATATAGTAAATAATAAACTGGGAGTAGTATCCTAAGTTACAACACAGCCTATAAGTTATATCCCTTTCTAAAGCTAATTACTAACATAGCATCTTTACCAAAACAATCCTCGGAAATAAAATAGATGCACTCCAGCAGCTAGCCCAAGGAATGATTAATACACCGTATCAGCAAAATACTACTAGTTATTATTGTCATTACACCCTACTAAAATTCACATTTCACACATGTTGTTCTCACAGGCTAACTGTCTGTTAACTCTCTCTACGCTCCAATTTTAAACAAAGCTTCTGGTAGAGACAAGTTTATTCTACAGAGTCATAAATAACGAATACAGATGCTTTGAATTCCCTAATGTTCAGTGTTCACAGCAAACAAATTCCCTCCAACCAACGTCAATTTTTTGTATCAATAGTGAATAGCCCACTACATTGCATGTCCAAATGTTCAGTCTTTTGCATATCAAGTTTATTATACCATATTACACCATAATCAAATTTCTTCTTATTTTAGCTAAAACTCACGACTTCAACAACAAAAACAGAGAATGTCATTTCCAAAAAATAAGGAACTAAGAGCTTTGCTATTACCACTACTGTGACTTGGAACATAGAAGAAGAAAATAAAATATCAACAACAGCCATACTCAATACCTTTTACAATTAACAACTAGATTGAATCGATTATATGAATCAAGTGACAACATAAAGTCCTATCATGAACCATTCTAATGATAATTTTTGAATCCAAATATCTCTTAATGATTAATCTGTGGTTTTTTTAGTTTCTCTCTCTGCCTCTAACTATTGCACTATTCTCCATTTGGCGTGCCTTCCTAACAAGTGCTTTTTCAGGTCTTCTAAAAATGTGCCCAACCACTCATGACTCAAGATTGAGAGTTTACCATAATTTCTACAATAGGTGCTACTACCAAGTTTCTCTCTCTAATACTTTTGTTCCTAATCCTATCTTGTCTTGTGCGAACAATAATCCATCTTAATATTCTCATCTCTACAACACTGAGTTTACCATGTTGTTAGCTTCTTACCGCCCAAGACATTGTCTCATACAACATTGTAAGTCTCATAGTTGCACAGTAGAAGAACAAGGTAGAATGGCATATTTTCACGCCCTAGTGCTCACCTCTCATGTCAGAATCTTCTCTTCGGACAAATGTCTGTTTGGAATGGAGTCGTGCAAACTAAACCACCATTCAGCTTACCTTCTAAGAGAAATTCAAGACAATCTCCGAGTTAAACACAAAACTAGGAATATATAATTGGCCTAAACACTTCATTCATAATCATTTGAACCTCTTCCATTATGATATTACACACATTGGGAAACTGTAAACATCTCAAAATTGTTTTATATTTGAAAACAAATTCAATATACTACATGTATTAAGACAAGGCAAATGCTAACCTAAACCCCAAGGGCACAATTCAAGGTATCAAATGTAGAAATTTTATTTTGAAGGGCACATTCAACTCTCAGAAAGTTATAGAAGTTGTTTTTTTCAATAAAAAAATTCTACTTTTGGAATGATGTTAGCAAGACCCTTGAGACAATATTCTAAGACTTTGTTTGAGAGTTAGGAGTGAAAGGAAGGAGTGGACTTTGGAAGGGAGGGGAGGAAGACTAATGAAGGAAAATCTTTCACTTTATTTGGAAGAGTGTTTTTGAAGAGGATAAGAGGAGAATACCAATGACTAATATATTCTTTAATGTAAGAGTATTATAAATTGCCCCATATTTGGGGGGATTTGGTCCCATGAAGAGAAAAAAAATCTCCATACAAGGTGGGGGGGATTACTTTCCCTTCCTCTCCAAACTCACAAACAAACTCTAAGAGTATATCATATTGCTACTCTCACCAATTGTATACTTCTCTTATTATCTAATAACAACAACCTCTTCGTTGTGTTAGAAATTAAAATTAACCAACATTTGCAAAATTTGAAGAAATGCTTTCAAAAAAATTTAGAGGGACTAGGGAATAGGTGGTAGTTGTGATTATGAATGGTTTGCATAAGTTTTCAAAATAGAGTGGACAATATGAAGTTCTGTAACAATGGTAAAATGTATGAGCTGAGACTTGAGAATAATATATTGTAAGGGTAAGTTTGATTGGAGGGTAACAGAGGGTTATTTTTCAATCAAGTAAGTTTTACTGATTAATGTGTGTTCTATTTGTTTATGTTATCCTACGGATCAAACAAGTAACTTATCACAGAACTCCGTTTTGGGGACAATAGTTACCATAGTTAGGAGTAGGGAAAAAAGAGAAGGAAATAAATAAAGGAATCCGAACAGCAAACACAACCCATAGTGATAAGAAGAGAAGACGAGGTGAACTATGGAAGATAAAGAACGATTACAGCCCCACCATAAACAATCTATTTTAGTGCAACAACACTTATAAAGAGTACCAGAGTGCATTTACAACTTCAAAGTTTATCAAGACATGTCTCCTAGGAAAGTTTACAGATAAAGCACTACCCAAATCTATCTAAAGGATAAAATTGATAACACTCTAGCATTAGAAGAATGCTGATAACCATTAACCACAACAATATCGAGCTAATCACAAGCAACGCAGGAGTTCTAAACATAAATAATAGCAATCAGCACTACAATTTTAGCTCCAACACAAAATGACATGTTACCATATTACTCAATTGAACACATTCAGTTAACCATACTCATAATCTGTAAGCGAATAATAATTCAACTTTCAATCATATGCCGAACTATGCTAAACCCTAACCTAATGGCAGTGAAAATCTTCAAATTCGAAATAAACCCTAATCTATCATAATTTAGGAGAAAGGATAGAAAAATTGAACAGACCTTGTAGTTAAAGAACGAAGCGAAATCTAGCGATTCTTCTCAGCAGGCAATGGACGATTGAATCCACCACGACGGTTCATGTACTGCCTCGGTTGTCGTTTGGTGACTGCTCTAACGCCGCTGACGTCAGCACCGGGAACCGGTTTTCCCTTCGTGGAGTCAAAACCAGTCGGAATTCCCATCATCTTCATCATCTCCATCTCGTCCTCGTTCACTTCGACTTCTCCAACTCCGTTCTCTTTCTGCTTCTGCTGTTGTTCCTTTGCGATTCCGTCAACGAAGTCCGACACCACTTTCTTCGTTTCTTTGTGGTCTTCTTCAACGGAGTCACGCCTATGACGCTTCCTGGGAGGGTCAGGGGAAGGAGTACGGTGGTGGCGTCGACGGTGGGAGCGGTCTACGGGAGAGCGGGAGCGTGAGTGGCGAGAGCGAACACGGTCAGGTGAGCGCGTACGGGATCTCTTGCTACGTGCTCTGTCGCGGTCCCTGTCACGGTCACGATCACGATCACGGTCGCGGTCTTTGTCACGGTCGTCCTTGTCACGTCTTCGATCCCTTTCTCTGTCGCGGTGGCGATCGCGGTCGGTCATGGTGGAAGGTGGTGGTTATAAGAGTTCATCCATTTAATGGTTTAAGTTACAAAACCCTAAATTAGACAACTCTGTTCATTTTGAAGTAAAGAGTAGCACTGGTGGGGGTACACCGGAGTCTCGGGTCGGCTTAGGATTTATTTTTAAATTCAATTTTAATTTAATTAAATTAAAAATATTTATATCGAAAGAATAGTAAATTTTACCGTGATTAATTTACATAATAAGTTTGATTTTGAGATAGAACTTAGGACAATGATTTAATTTATAGATGTTTAACTTATAAAATTCTATTCTATTAGTATATCACAAAACATAATTTTAGAATAGTTAAATAAAATTCAAATATCTCTAGTGATCTCAAAATTATAATTGATTATAGCGTAAAAACTCTTTACGCAATAGTGTCCTAATAGAGTCTGAATTAAATTGAATTTATAAACACAGTCAACTTACGTTATCAATTACTTATAATTAATAAGATAATACATAGATATATCAATAATATAAGACATTTTAGACTAACATTTTATCACAATTAATCTAACAAATAATAAATTATAGTCAATTTATTTCACGGTAAATTTTAGACAAATATCTTATTAACTAATTATAGGGCGGCCTCTTTAGGTTTATCTTATTTAAAGTCATTTTTTAATTCAAAATCATTTTTTAAGTTATTTTATTTTTTCATTTTACTTAAATAAACAGTTTTTACATAGATTTACTTCTTTTTTTCGTATTTTATTTACGATTTCTTCATGTAATGTTGGATTGTTTGTCATCATGGCATGACGCTTTTTGTTTTCCTATATTTGTGCACTATTTATAGAGGCAAATAACATGTTTTGTCAATATCCTACTTTGAGCAAAGAGCTTATAGAGGCTACTACAAAATTTAGCACTCTCTTAGTCTTATAGATGACTTGTCAACGCGTGGTTAAATTGGTTATGTTAAAGACCACATATAATTGATATAAGCGAATACCAACAAATATTTTTTCAGAAGATGAATGACATTAAATATTGTAGATTTCGCTTTATTCTTGACCATTGACTATGAAAGACATTAGTTTGGTTGCTAAGATTAAGATTTTGGTTACGTTATCTTTCATTAGTTTCTGCAATTCTTACGCGTCGTCAATGTGTTTTTTGTTTTCTTAATCATTAAATTTTGATTGTACTATTTTTATTTTAGTATAAATAAAATTTATTTTTCTGTCAAAAAAAATTAAAAGATCTCAACTAATTTAGGATTTTCAAATATGTCCTCAAACAAAATAATTTGTAATTTGATATTATTTGGCTAAATTCCCAACTAATTTAAACAGTAAACTAAAGAATATTTATTTGCTCTAATTTCCAAATTTGTTATATTGTTGTTTTTATTAAAATGTTGCAAACGATAAATAGTAATTTTAAAATGACAATCTAATTGAAATGATATTTCTAGTATGGAATGCATTTGCGTTCTAATTTTTAGTTTAAAAAAATAACTAATTTGTGTTTTGAAGAAAGAGTGTGTGCCGGAAATTTTTCAGCTGCTTTATGGTCAACCATCAAGAATTCCTTAGTAAGGTAATTTTCAAAGATGAGCAGTGCCTAGCCTTGTGTAGGGTTTATTCATCCTTCAATGTTCCATCATCGGTTGAACGGGAGAATTATACCATGCACCCCCACGTCTAAACCTGCCACCCCTCAATCAACGTGAAAATCCAATTTTGCCCTTTATAAAAATTTCAACTTTTTTAACTTCTCATTTTGTCACTCCTCTTTTCAAAATATTCGAAAGTTTCCAAAGTTTCGAAATGACAATTTCCATAATTTTCGAAACTTTCGAAATAGAAAATTTCATAATTTTCGAAACTTTCAAATAATTCAAAACTTTCGAAATAGGAAAATTTCGGAACTTTCCATATTTGAAAATTTCGAAACTTTCCATATTTTGAAAATTTCGAAACTTTCCAAATTTTGGAAATGTAATCCTTATTTCGAAAATTTTCAGATTTGAAAACTTTCGAAGTTTTTCAGATTTGGAAATTTTCGAAACTTTCCAAACTTTCGAAATGTATTTCTTATTTCGAAAATTTCCAGATTTGAAAATTTTCGAAATTTTTCAGATTTGGAAATTTTCAAAACTTTTCAGATTTGGAAACTTTCCAAATTTTCGAAATGTAATATTATTTCGAAAATTTGAAACTTCCGAAACTATCAATTTTGAAACTTATTATAAATTGTTAAAAGGATAAAATTGTATTTTCATGTATCTTGAGGGGGTGGCAGGTATAGGTGTGGGGGTGGATGGTATATTCCTCGTTGAATGGACCTATCAGTAATGTTAAGGCCCATATCTAAAAAAAATAAAGTAAATTTTCATCCGACTCTCTAACTTTTTGGTTTTTTTATTAAATTTTAATTATTTGTAGTGTAAAATCCATTACGAGATCATAGTTTCTGATCAGTGTATTTAGGATAGAGAAATAAAATAAAGAGGCAAATGAGCATTTACCAAAATATAAACTTGTTGTGTTAAGCTTGTAGATACTCTCTTGTAGGTTAGCTACCAGGTTGACCAACTATAGAAACGAGACACTTGAAAATGGTGGTTTCTTGTTCCACCCTGAATGTTTTTTGGACAGACCAATTTAAATATATATTTTTGTTAAAATATACAGAGTTAATCAATTCAATGTTAATTGAGAGTTTTTGAGAATATAAGGGTGGAGCATTATAATACGTTAAAAAATGAAAATATGTATTCAAAAAAGGAGAAAAAACACTTGAAAATACCAAAAACAACTTACAATTTTTTTTAATAAAAAATTGTTAACTATCAATTGCTTTCATAAAAGGACATGATTAAGGTTCTGACAAATTTTCATCACAAAACTAAATATGCACTAAGTTAAAAAGACATATTCACTAGTAGTAGTACTTTATTAAAGGTGATTGATTAGTTATTTTCCATTTAAATTTTTGGGGTATCTAAACTTTTTGCTCCTTTGTGATTAAAATAGATTAAAGCAATGCACCAACCAAAATAGCAAGAAGACGTTATAAGCTCGTGAAGAGAGAGCGAATTAAATTAAAGCATATAGAGAAAGAAAAAAAAAAGTATCTAGTATTTGAATTTTCATTGGAGATTGGTCATCATGTGGCCTTAGGTGAGCAACTTTAATGGGTAAAAGTGACCACACGCGCATGTTTGTATAAGTTGTTGGCAAGAAAGGGACTTTGTCTCTTTCAATTTCCCAGACTATGGTGGAAGAAGAAGAAGAAGAAGAACTAAACATGTTCCGCTGATTCTGCTGCATGCAGTGTGGTCCTATAAATATATGTGTGCTCGATGCACACATAATCAAATCAATGGTAGATGTGTTTCGAAAAGTAGACCTGTTGAACCTCGTGACTCTGTTTAATTATTTTTAATTAAGCCAATATATTTTTTACCATATGATCTTAAGAAGGATTGAAATGTAAATATGAGAACATGAGTAACAACAACATAGTAGTATTGTTGATACCCTGAATTATATATATGAGTGGACGTTAATCACAACACATTTCGGTAATGAGAACCTTAATAAACGGTCACACTAGCTATAAATACTAAATACACTATGAAATGGTTTAGTGAGGTGACTTTAGCGAATTTAATGTATTTTAAAATAAAATTAGTGATTAAAATTATTTGATAAAAATTGTTGATTAAGATAGATAAATATAAAATCACGAAAGGTAAAGAATTCAAACGTGGAAAATTTCAACAAATAAACTATGACAGTATTTAGTATATCTGACACATACTTACATTGTATTTCATCTGAACGATATCTACATCGTCACACAATGAGAGAGACACTTCAAATAATAATTGTCTCGCATTTTTAAGAGTTTATGTACCTCTTAATTTCCACTTATTTGCATTTTACTTGAAAATTTCAATTGATTTCCCAACATAAAAAAGATAGTATTAATTTTATTGAATTATTTTATTAAGTATTTTTTTCTTAAAAGTCTAGCACTGTTCATATTTTATGACATATAATCTTTCAAAAATATTCCTACATTAATTCATTAGTGTTGTGGGAGATTACCAAAATAATTAGAAGTAAGTTACTAATTGTATGTTTTATTTACATGAAATTAAAAAAGTTAAATTCATTTAACTATCATTTTTTATAAGTGTGAAAATATATACATTTGCTTATAATTAAAATTAGAGGGAGTACGTACAGATGAAAAAAAATACTCCATTTAAATCCAATTATAAATAAAATTACATAATTTCCCACTTATAAGGGGATAGTTTATGCATTTAATTTTCTTGATTACAAATAATTTTTTTTTATTAACTTGTCACTATTTATAGTAAGAACGTTTTCACAACATTGAAAAATTAATTTAAGGGTATTTTTGATATAATACCTTTAAATGTAGATAGAATAGTTGACATTAATTATATTTTTGTCCAATAAATATAAATATTTTTTTGTTTATACATAATTGAGTTTGGAAGGAATAATTACTATTATATTGAAATTTGATTAGAAATTATAATCATTATCGAAGTCTAGTATAGATTACATAATGGGTGAAATCAGCTATCGTTTGTTTTTCAATTTTTGTATGAGTATTGCTAATCATTATGTTTGTTTTTTATTGCTACACCTTTCTTGTAGTTAATGATTATAAAATATCGCTTAATTGCTTATAATCAGCATAGTGTTGTTATTATGTGGTGGTTGAATGTGTTCGGTGATGAGAGATTCATTATTTTGATTATTATGCAACAAAGCCGTGCTTAAAACAAAATAGAAGTTGTGGTTTAACTGCTACACATATAAAGTGGTTAGATCTTTATTCCACCACTATTCATTCATATAAAGTTTCATTTAATTACTCTCTATGCAATGTGGCAGCTTCACTAGAACGAAGTTATCAACGGAAGAATGTAATCACATTGTCTTTATGCTGCATTTGGCTTCACATAAATTAATCAACTCGTTTTCTCCGCTAGGTCCGATTTACCCCTCACTACCATACACAATATAATATAGCCATGTCCTTGGTAGTTGTAAAAACATGTAAATTGATATGTACCAAACCATTTTTCATGTAGGATTTCATTCAATATCTACTTAATTTTTGAAAAAAATATTATAAAATAAATAATGTGTACGTTTAGGATCCACTTAATCATTTGAATATGAGTTCTATTATAGATACTTAAAGATATATGTTAAGGATTTAAAAATAGTAAAAAAGTTTGAATTAAATACACAATTTTTAGAATAACTTCTAAATTTTTCAAGAATTCAACATACTACTTAGCTAAACAATATTTTTATATTTGATTGACTATAATGTACTCTTATGACATTTGTTAACATCTCACTAATAAAAAATGTCTAAAGTAATTAATGAGGATAACCGTATAACCAACAATGTGTAAGATTGATAAAAGTAATTGATAAATAAATACTTCCTCCTACTTTGTTTATAAACAAAATTTTCTTACTTCACATATATTTAGAAAATAATTATAAATACAAAAATATATTTTTTATAATAGTAATTACATTAAATTTATATTGAAACAATAATAATAAATAGAGCTGAATTTGGTGACTTTTAGACGGAAATGGGTAGCAATAAAATTATTCTTAAAAATTGACAATTAAAAAAGCTAGAAGTGAATATGTAAAACTGATTACCATTGACTTAATCTTTTACTAATAATAATATTAAAAAAAATTTTTTTTTTTTGTATTGTATTAAGTGGAGATCCAATCCCAACCCAAGTCACCCAAGAAAATATCAAAGTCCAACAAATGTCAAAATTATCGGTTGTATTAGAGTTTATAAACTAAAAAAAAAAATCTAACTATGCGGACTAGGTCAGTTCTATTGTGCACACATTCTATAAGTTTTGCATAGAGATGAAAACAAAATTCGTACTCATGAATATATGTAGATAAATTATGCGACAAACATGAGGTGAATAGTTTAACAAGTAGACGCAGATAAAATAAATGAATATTTTAATTATTTGTTAGTTAATTGATATAGTAAATAATATAATGATATTCGAACTCAATAATAAATTAATAAAATTCATATGTTGTAATATTTTGTGTGTGTATTAATATTTTTTATGATGGAATTTTGTGATATATTTTATTTATATTTTTATGTGTTAACAAAATAAGGAATTTTTTTTAATAACTACAACGACAAAAAGTAACTTTTGTATATAAATGATTTTTTATTTTAAAGATGACATCTGCAGATATTTAAAAATTCGTTAAATATTTATTAAATAAATATCCACACATATATAAATAAAATATGAATATCATTTTTATTCAACATATAAAATAGCTGATAAATAATGTTTTTATTTATAAATATTTATTACGATCTCTAATCTTACACCATATATAAATTCAAGTATTCGGTCAAATGAGATATGATATCATTTATTACATAGTGTAACACTATCTTATGCACATAGATTAGACAAAGTCTATGGACTAACCTAGCATGGTTTAAAAATCAAATATATCTAGACACATTTCGTACAATGAAGCGGTGTACAATAAATGTTAATTTTAACGTGAGTCTTTCGTTTGAAAGGAATAGAAGCAATTTTTTTGCAATAGCTCACTTTCAATCATAAATGGAAAAGTAGTTTACCTGAACCATTACCATAATTAGGGTATCACTAATTACATCTACAAGTACCGATAGCATCACCATCACATAAGTTTCCATCTATTTTTCGAATAAATCACCGTTTTAAGTTTAACAAATGTACCGTGTGTCAATTTAAGATTTCAAGTTTATTAAATATTGTATTGTTTTTTCAAATTATCTAAATTCAGTTAAAAATACTCTCTCTTTCTTTCTATTAAAAATTTGTCTCTATTATGTTGAATCAAACAAATACTTAAAAATACAAAAAAATTAAATTAATATTTTTATACTTCTATTGGACTCAATTATAAGAAAAATAAATCATAAATTTTTTTGTAGTATATAAATAAATGTCAAACATTAGTTTTTCCATTATTAAGAAAATATTTTGTTACATCACTAATAGAAGTTGAGGAGGAACACGCATCTCTCAAAGAAGCAAGATATTCAAAAGGCATGATTAACTGTTACTAACTATTACATTACATATAATTGTCACAAACATGGATATGTCATGGCAATTAAGCTAAATTAACCAAATTCAATTCAAAAGCATTTAAATAGAGTAGATGATAGAGTCACCCCATTCAAACCATATCCACGCCATATTAATTTATTTTTTTTTTTTTTCTATTCACACTCTAAGTTTCATTGCTATTTATTATTATATATTTTTTGGTACAAGTTTCATTGCTATTTCTATCTCTTAAAAAAAATGTTGTACATTATTCAAGGGACAAAGCATTTAAACTCTCCCTAGTACAAACACACACATAGACATGGATCTTCTTCAAACTACAACACCTTGAACCAACAAATTATGGGTTATTGTCTCTATGTTTGTTAGACTTCAACACAAAACACAGTGTTAGGATTTTATTTGTCCTATGTTCTGTTCTTCATGAAACAGAGTCCTCTGTTTTATATTCATTGTGATGAGGTACATTCCGACAAAAAGCTTAAAGAGGCTATTTTCCTTGAGAAAAAGAGGTTCAAAAGAACATGTTTTGAGTTCAAAAAATGAAGAAAATGATGTGAGCTTGAAGAATCTTCAAAATGAAGAACCTTGTCAGAAACCCACTTGGAAATGTTTCTCTTATGAAGAGTTGTTTGATGCCACCAATGGCTTCAAATCAGGTGATTACAGTTGAAGCCTTATTTTTTATTCACAAAAAGATTATAGTATGATATTTATGTAATTTTGAGGAATAAAATTTTATTTATTTTTTGGTTTTGTGTTAGAAAATATGGTTGGAAAAGGAGGGTATGCTGAAGTTTACAAGGGAACATTGAAAAATGGGGAGGAAATTGCTGTGAAGAGATTAACAAGAACTTCAAGAGATGAAAGAAAGGAGAAAGAGTTTTTAACAGAGATTGGTACAATTGGTCATGTTCACCATTCCAATGTTTTGCCTCTTCTAGGATGTTGTATTGACAGTGGACTTTACTTTGTTTTTGAGTTATCTTCAAGAGGTTCTGTTTCATCTATTCTTCATGGTAACTACATAAACTTTTTCTACTTATTTGTCATAAAAACTTCATGTTTTGTCAAAATTTATTGTGACATTTGGCTTTGAAGAAATAAAAAAAGGGTCTTAATAATATTTATGAATCTTGTTGTTTTAGATGAAAAGTTACCTCCTTTAGATTGGAAAACAAGACATAAAATAGCTATTGGAACTGCACGTGGACTTCATTACTTGCACAAAGGTTGCAAGAGGAGAATAATTCACCGAGATATCAAGGCATCAAACATTTTATTGACAAAAGATTTTGAACCACAGGTTCTTAATTTTATAACCTTCAATGTTAATTACTTGTTTATTTTTTTTAGTTGAATCAGTGTTTCAAATACTATATATGCAGTTTTTTTTTTAATGAAAGTTTGTGTTTTGATTTTGGAAGATATCTGATTTTGGACTGGCAAAATGGCTTCCATCTCAATGGACTCATCATTCAATTGCCCCAATAGAAGGGACATTTGGGTATTCTTCTTTTTCTAAGACTCTTCATGATGATGATGTTAATCTTAATATTTGCATTTAATTTATACACACATATTTAGTGTGTAAAGTGTTTTACGCCGATAATCAATCATAATTATTTTTAAAATCATGTGTATCATTAATTATAATTTATCGACAGTATAAATTTTTTCACACACACGACGTATAGAAATTAAACTATTCTTATTTCTTTCTAAAAAAAATGTTTGAAAATTGGAATGCTTTATGTTTTGTAGACATTTGGCACCAGAATACTACTTGCATGGAGTTGTGGATGAGAAAACAGATGTATTTGCCTTTGGTGTGTTGTTGTTAGAAGTTATTTCTGGCAGGAAACCAGTGGATAGTTCTCACCAAAGCTTACACAGTTGGGTAAGTAGAGTAGTCCCACTTTTACTTGTTTTCTTTCAATTGTAAATGTCTTTTTTTGGTTTCTTCTTCTAGTCTTAGGCTAGAGTAGTAGTGCTGTTTTTTACATTGGTTTTTACTTTAATTTCTTTATTTAATTTAATAGTTTTTCTCTTACATTAAACGACATATTTGATTATTTCATTAATATTAATAAAAATGTATAAAAATTATAATAATTACTCTTATCAAATATTGATATATTTACCCTTATTATAAATATAAAGTAAAAAATATTAAATTAAAAGTGGTGCTTGTAGTCTTAATTAGATGTTACAATTAAAAAAAAAACTAATACTAATAACTTAAAAATTAAAAGTGTCAATTATTTAAAAAAAAAATAAATTCCGAATAAATCGAAGATTGTGAAACGGAGTGAGTAATTGTTATGTTAATATATAATTTTACTAAAATTTGACCCTAGTTTAAAGTAATTGATTTATTCAATCTTTTAATGGTTTTTATTATTTGGGACTAATATATGATTTATATTTGTGAATGAATAGGCTAAACCAATTTTGAACAAGGGTGAAATAGAAGAGCTGGTAGATGGAAGGCTTGAAGGTGCTTATGATGTGACACAGTTAAAAAGATTTGCCTTTGCTGCCTCTCTCTGCATCAGAGCATCTTCAACTTGGAGACCTACCATGACTGAGGTGTGTGTATAATTTCTTTGTCTTATTAGATTTCTTCTTCAAATTTTATGTCAATTTATTAAATTTGGTTGGCCTTGTTTTATTCTTTTGCTATAGAAAAAATACCAAGCTAATAATGGAGTACAACTTAAAATTGAGCGGATAGAATACTTACATTTTTATAAAGAAATATCTATATTACATGTTAGTGATTTTATTTTGTTGCCTTGATAACTTGATACACATATGTCTGAATGAAAACACATTTTAAGTAAATGTAAATGTCATGCTAATATTAACTGAATAATTAATAAAAATGATTACTGTTATTAATTGAAAGTACGATATAATCAATTGAAGAATTATTCAAGATAACAATCAAGTTAATAGGTTAATTAAATAAAATAAAAGTTAATACTACATTATTATAGGTAGCGCAATAAAGCTGTAGAGATTAGAAATGTAGTTGTGTCTGGGTCGCATTTGATGTGAGTGTGCACCCTTCATGTTTTTAAATCAGGATCAAAAAACACGGTCTGTATTGTTACTATAAATTTTGTGATTAATAATTTTTTTTTTATTTTGTCTATGTATGCCTTGCTATAAATATATTAAAATTAACTAAATTAAAAATTTTAGTACATAAATGATATGTTATTTAATTATTGGTGATTTAATTTTAATAAAATTAAAACATATTAATTTTAAGATGTACTTTTTAAAGTTCCCTCAATTGACTTCAAATCAACCATTATGATTGAACCGCGGTCAAAAGGGATTAAACACTCTACCAATATTTATTATATAAATTACTATGTGCAGATAGTGTAAACTATTGGTAGTTCCTAAAACAGTTTTTGTTTTTAATAAAATTAAGGGTAGGAGGATTAATCTAAAATAGAGAATAATTTATTAAATATTTATAAATAAATTTATATTTGTCTTTAATAATACTATTTCGAACTTTCAAATCTTAAGACATATTATCTAATATGTACCATGTGAGATTTGATTGAATTAACATAAAACAATTTTACACCGACTTTGTAGTTATGCAAACTAAATAAGATAAATATCAATGAAAAATTCAACTTTTATTTACTTTATCCAAAATAAAATATAAATAAATATAATTTTGAAAATTGAATGTATTTAAATCAAAACTTTAAATTATATACATCAATTTTTTAAAATCAATTTATTTATATTTCATTTTAATTATATAACATAATAACTTTGTGCTTGGAAATATAGTCGCACATTCCTTACCCATTCATTTCCTTTTTCCAAAGACGGAACTTCATTTTGGTGATCAGTTTAGGACAATACAAAGAGTAAAGGAAGGTATAACCACCTGTCCACCATGCTAATGCACAAGATAACTATTATGTCATAATTTTTTCGACTAAATCACCAAGTAAGACACTATCAAATACTTCCTTGGATTACCAATATTTTAAATATGTACATTCTTAACTTTAAAGTATTATTTACATTCGTTTTTTTATCAAATATCACATACATAACCTGTTAAATTATTCTATATATTTAATCATTTATTATTAATTAATTATTTATATTTAATTACTTATCAATTTGATCTTTTTAAGTAAAATGATGTAATCAAATTGAAATTTGATAGAAGGTCAAATGTGGGTGACAGGAATGTTTTTTTGTTATTGTTCGTGGCACATTTCGAGTTTACCTTCGTAGACTTCATCATCAATTTGTCATATTATCTATATTGACATGTGTGGCGTGTTCACTTGTCTAATTACTCATTTAGACTGGTTGCCAAGTTACCAATAAACTATAAACTCCAATTTCAATGCTTCAAACAATCAAATTTGTAAATATAATACCATATGTTTCATGTCATTTTATTAAATTATGATAGTTTTGTGTATCATAATTTTTCTTACGCATCGCATGAATAAGACACATTCGAATGCTATTCAGTGGCGGCCTTTTTTCTCCCAACTAAAATGATTTAATTAGTTGATGTTATATCCTACCTAATTTTGACTTTTATTATAATAGGACATGTGATAGTATATATGGTAGTCCCACACACACAAAATGTGTATATTATTTAAAATATTCAGAGACAATTTAAATTATTAAATGTGTAGCTTATATTTCGTCTCATGTCACTCTTGAGGTGTTGATTTGTACCTTTATCAACCATAGAGGTGAAAAAAACATGCAATTAATTGGAATATTGGGTCTCTAGTTTCTTGTAGTGTTTTTAAATGTTAGAAATTTTGATTACATTAGACTTTATGTTGAAAACTTGTTTTTGAGTGTTACTAGTTGAGTAAATATGTATTTTAAGCCTTCAAATTATAAGAGTTTGTTTGGTCAATTTAATCTCTTAAATTGAAAAATATTAATTACTTAATTTTGGTTACAAAAAATTTCTTTAGCGAACCTCTATTAAAACCAATAAAATGCATACATGTTGAGTTAAATAGTCTTTTATTGCATTAAAATTAAAATAAGTATAGAACCTTTGAAATTATAATGTAAAATTTGAAAAAATGACTGAATATATTAAATAACTATAATTTAAGAGACTAAATTATTATTATATAATTTTGAGATATTCAATTGAACGACTATTACAGTTTTAAAGACTAAAATGACTATTTATTTATTAATTATTGAGAAAAAACTAACTCTCATCTTAAAAAGAGATAAAATCTAAAAATAATTTATAAAAAGTATCATCCCTCATTTGATAAAAAAATCTAATATAATACAAGTCAGTTTTTAATTGTTAAATTTTCTTCAATTGACAGGTATTGGAGATAATGGAGGAGGGAGAGATGGATAAAGACAAATGGAAAATGCCTGAGGAAGAAGAAGAACAAGAAGAAGAGTTCTGGGGTTTTGAGGATTTAGAATATGAATATGACAGTTCATTTTCAATGTCTTTAATTGATTCAATTGAAAGTAATTAATTAGGATAAAAAATAAATTAGTGCATGCAGTTTTCAGTTAACATGTGTATATATATACTTGTCTTAACTTTACAGATAAATAATAATTGAGGGATTGTGGTGCATTGTTACTTACTCCTATCTTATCAAATTATATATGTCGGCAATTTCAAGAGAGGAAAATGACACCACAAGTTTGTTTTCGTGTGCTAATCATTTACTGATATAAACTCTTCATGTGAAACAAGGCAGAGAAAATTATTGGGTCTATAAAAAGGTCAAACTCATTTATTCACATTTGATAAATAATAGTAATAGAATAAATTATATTTTTATAGTTAAAAAGATCAAATTAAAGAGAATAATAAGTTAACTACCAAATAGATGGTTTCATTGCGCAATGTTCTCATTTTTTAAAATGCAAACATTTCTAGTTAAAATGTGGAGTTACATTATATGATTTCTTCATTAGGGTGGAGTCCATTAGGCCATATGGCCTAGTCACCTTGTGCAAGACTGCAAGTGTTGTTGCATTGCATTGAAGTAACAAGCTAGTTTTATGAATTTGTTGGCTGTCATGCAAGTAGCCATATGCTACATGCAGTCATAATTCACCATTAATTGGAAATTGGAAGGCCCAGTAGAGCTGTCATGTACTTTTGTAAGCATATGACATTAATTGGGGGTTCACATGTACTCATTTAAATGCATATACTCCTAAATTAAGCCCCAAATCCGAGGACAGACAAAAATTGATATAAGATTAATATTGAATTTTGTTCCTTCAAAATAAAAAATTATATTGAATTTTGTTTCTGCCACAGGTTCTAGTACTCTCTTCGGCTTTAATACAAACAAAAATTAATTAAAGAAATTAAATTTATTTAGTCCAAAATTTAAATTAAATATCATCATAAAAAAAATTAGATTTAATATATTAATTTTCTTTAACTAATTTTTATAAATATTTAAGGCCGAAAAATGTAGGTTTGTTTTTACTCACGCCATTCAATTTAACCACGGGAGGGCTTCTCTGTTTTCCTAGGGCACAAAATAAACTTAGGGTTGCTGTGCTGTGCCATATATTTTAGTACTATCATATCCCAATAAAAACTACAAGTGGGTAGATTTAATTAACGAACAAAAGTGGTCCATTGACAGTTAATGCATTCAGGAATGAATGCATACTAAGGAACATAGATTCTGGTCTAAAATATTTTCAGTAATTACAATGTATTTTATTGTGTGCGTCTTCTATTAATGGTTTTGGATAACATTGCACGAGAACTTAAATTTGAACTTCACCGCATAGTTAGGTTCCAAAATTAAACAATAAGATCACTAATGCCACAACTTTACCTATGCAAACACAAGACAAGATGAAATTATGGCACAAAAATAAGAGCAACGGTATGAAAGAGTATAAATAATATAGTACTACAATAACAATAAAGAAGCGACAGCTGATGAAGTGGTACACTTTCCCATCAGCAATTACATTGCTTCAGAGTTGATTGATTAATTAATAAAGCTACGAGAATTGTTCTTAAATCTTAAGATTAAAACATCTATAAAAGTTGTTTTCAATATTAAAATCTTGGAATGAAATGTCAGTCACAAAGTATGAATATTAATGCAGCATATGAGAATGTATTACAACTTAACTTCACCATAGTTAACACTGAATGAAAAATGTATTATAGTTGAAAAGGGTCACGGCCACAGGCTGCGTATTTTTAGCATCAAATAGGGGGTGACTTGTGTGCAGGCTTAGGAGTTAGGACCATAGCAGCTAGGTGGTCCTCTCCTCCCTTTGAAATTTCTGTAGCTCTGTCTTTATCACACCAAACAAGTTATAAATAGACGTGCATCACCCTGATTTTCCAATCTCACTACCAAACCAAACATAGGCATATAAATGAGGTATAAGTAAAAACGTGAAAGCAGTCCAATAGAATGCAGAAAACAATTAATAGCCATATAAATCACAATTCATTATACTGTTTACATGAACTGTATCTTTCATAGCATTCCCAAACTAACTATTTAAACTCATTCACAGTATCACAAGTGACAAGCCTACAAGACTCTGAAGTGAACCACATTTGTTACTGTCAAAATTTCACCCAAGAAGGGATAACTAAAGAATATATATAACTTAAAAGTAACTAGCATATCAAAATCTTTTGGGGTGGGGGACCTCTCTGGTACACTAGGCATTCTAACCAACCATTTAAAGCTGAAATCTTTAGTTGTCCAATCTCTTTCTGCTTAAGTTAACCAGATAAACAGTTCCCATCAAGATCCATGCCAACCTGCATCAACTAGTAGGGAGTGTTTACACCTGTCTCATAAGGAACAAATAACTACCTCAACTTCAAACACAATCATTTATAACTCTTCAGCTCTGTTGAATAAATTGTAAGTGGTACCAAAGAAACAAATATCCCACAAAAAAGAGATACATGCATGTAGTACGTCATTCTACAATTGATGTCCTTTTCTCCAACAGAGACTCCAAAAATTCAGAACACAATTTGGTGAGGGATGGCAACTTATGTGATGGTCCACTAAATATGGTTTCCCAAGGCCTATTTGATGCAGAAGAGAAAACCGATGAAGCCTTGTTCCTTTTTAAATCAAACATGGGTAACTCTCCATAAATTGATGCATATCCGAATTGTCCTGAAATAGTGGAGAGAGGAAAAATGAAAAGCTAAATATTATACTAGTATACAAGGCAAGAAAAAAAAGGTGGAAGTATTTTACTGACTAACTTCAATTAGTTCTTTTTTCTTTCCTTAAATAATGAAATAAAATTACATAGTGCAAAGGGTTGAAGCTGTGACTATTCGGTTCTTCCATATATGTGGAGAAAATAGTTAAAAACCTGAATTAAAACACAGTACAAGAAAGAAAGTCAACCAACCTGTTTCTTCGAGTGCAGCAAGATCATCCTGCCTAGTCATATTAAGCTCACGGGCTTCTTTGTCATATGGATCAAAGAGGACATATTCGCGATCTCCATTTATATATGCAAGCAGTGTTTGTGATGGTTTTCCATCTGGTAGGTCTGACGTATTTCCTTTAAGAAAAGCAATATTCCCTCCCTTGGCCTGAATAAAGAGAGTAAGACATAGAGCAGAAACATCTAACCACAACAAATTTATTCCACATTAATGAATTCATCCAGGCACTAGACTGGCTACAAATTAAAATAAAAAGCCCATTCTGAAAGATAAGTCTAATAACAGCTCCAAAACATTTTGATTATAAGAAACTTCTATTTCTTTGGAGATCATTATTATGTATACATACATACCTAAACATTGCCAAGAGTAGAGGAAAACATAAACACAACTAAACCTAGGGCATGTTTTGTTCGTAAAAATAGTCAATTTTCATTTCCTATTTATTTTAAATACAAAACTGAACATTGTTTTAACTTTATTTCACATTAATGAAAAACAAGTTTTTGTTTTCATACAAATCTTACAAAAAAGGAAAAGAAGTAAATACAAGATGGCAGTTTTGTTATTAAAAGAGAGATAGAAAACGAAGAGAAAAAAATTACAAATCCAAATAAACCCAGTTTATATCTCAAAGACAATGCACAAGCCTGGCTTGCACCTATTTATCCACTGATCATAATTAACAACTTTTCTTCAACCGTTATTGTTCATGAAGTTCCATGCAACTCACACTACTCAACTCTCATGAAACATGGTTAAGGCCAATAACATTTAACCTATGAATATAAAATACTTCATGAACCCCCTATTTTATAAAACATGATGAAACACAAATAAAGGCTTGTTTGAAGAAATAAAAATCCAACAAAAAAAGTTAAAATCGTGACTTTTTTCATTCAATAGATTTGCAAAAATAAAATAAAAATCAAAAGAATTAGCAATGTGCATTTTAAAAATCATTCTCAATCCTGATTAAGAGTTAAATCAGAGTAGAGTAGTCTGCAGTCAGAATTTTATCATAGACAAAGGATTTTGTAAACAAATAATACCTTCGTTACAGACCAGGAAGCCACGGGAATAGGATTTGTTGCGTTGAATACTAAGATTATTCCATCACCTTTAAACATATGTTCATTTGATTTGGGAAGCAGAGCAATGATAGCAAAATATGTTAAATCTAATGTACAGGAAACAGCTGCAAGAATGTACATAAAAAATATGTCAGATTGATACTACCCCATTCATGGAGTCATAGGTTACAAACAAGGACTATCTGGTGATATGCAAATAACAAAATTGAAAAATATAAACACAGTATCTTAATATAGTATTGCAAGATAGACAGGGTGGAACTTGAATGACAACTTCCGAAATTGAAACTACAAGAAACATTGTAAAAGCGTAGTGATTATAAAAAAAATATTGGAAAATATATTTCTTTAAACCTTCTATTTCAAGCCTGTATGACCAAGATGCAGCTAACTTTGACATACTCCAAACAATCAACTGAGGTGTAGAACCATGAGATACAGAAAGAAGATACTCTGACTTTCCAACAAAGATGAGCCTCACAATTGGCTGGAAACAAAGAGAAAAGTAGACCAACAGGTCAGAGTACAGGTACAAATCAATGAACCCTAAAATACAGAACCCAAAAGCAACACTTATAGGCATTCTTTTCATATGTGCTGGGAATTCTTTCTTTTATTTTATTTTTATACTCCTGTATTTGATGCTTCAATGCATGCTGAAAACTCCACAACCATCTGAGTGAGGAGCTGGGATGTATTATTTTTTGAAGTGGAACGCATTTGAAATATCTGTTTGAAGAAACACACACACAAAAATACAAATAGACATGACTAGAGCTCAAAAAACTCACTGATGGAGTTTCTCCTACAACAGCAATTAGTTCATTTCTGTCAGGGTCCCACAATGTAATAACAGTGTCTGCTGCAACTGCAAGCACGGAACCATCAGCTGAAAAAGCAGCAGCTCTCATCGCTTTATTTCTGCGAAGGGGTGAAGTATCAGCATGATGAGTTAGTCATATCATAAATGTAACATGATCTCAAACAGAAGCAATAAGCAGCTATATAAATATTGTTTTGCTAGTCCTACTAAAGATTAAAATTAATATTCAATTAGGCAAATTAGTAATCAAATTGAAGAGATGCCAACGGGCCAAAACGCTGTAAATGGAAGAACCTAAAATGCAAGGAATCTTGAAATTTTAAAAGATAACTTTCACACCACAGCTAATTCTGCGTTTTTATTAATTGAGAAAGAACCCTGCTCAATCACGTTAACCACTTCATTACCGCCCAACAGGCAAGAGATGGCTTAGGATTGGTGAAGCTTGCATATTGAAGGCAAAACTTGTTGGTAAAGTTTTGGTTTTTTTATTTAATATCTATAGCCTACAAAAGGAAATATTAGGTCTAGCAATCAAAGTTGGATTTATACTTATATGACCCAACAGCATGGCACATCCAGCTAAAATTCTGAGGTGTCTGGCCTTTCTGCTGAGAATCTTCGCTGCAGACCCATATCTGAAACATTAAAAAAAAATGTCACCAAAAAATCCCAAAACATTAAAAACAATGTATCTAAAACTACCTTGAAATCTCCACCATAAGATGAGCTGACAGCCACACGACGGGTCGGATGAAAAGCAATAGCAGAAATATGAGCATCCCTATTAATAAGTAGAAGCGTGTCAAATCCACTTTCTAATATATCTGAAGCATAACACATCTAAAATATAACAATGAAAAATATTATTATAGTTTTCTTGTTCAAATGATCCACGGACACACCTGTGAGGTTCATAAATAAGGGTGGACACTGAAAATCTTTTGGTATCTGAATCTAAATCCCAAAATTTTAAACAAACAAGACCTCCTATTCCTTCTTCAGGAAGCTTGACTTCTACGGTACCCATCATAGAACCATCAACAGACAGTTCCACCATGGTGACTACCACCTGCAACCACGTTATTCGATGAAAAAATAAAACAATCAATTAAATGCTTCTTTAGCTAAGACAAGATGTGTAAATACTTATTATATGCAAGATTGTCAACATATCATATTAAACGAAGCAATGGGCGAACTCACATACCGTGATCTCGTCAACTGGTTGATAATTTCTTTCACATACTTGAACCTGCAGAGCACAAACTTCGACATTTTACAACCCATGTGTTTTAAAGGTTGCCTTTAGAGTGTGTTTAGAATAAAGAAGTAAAAGTAAATTATAAATTAATGAAACTGAAAGCATTTATTACACTGAATACACAAATAATTTATTAACTGTTTTTTAAGCAATATGAAAAATTTAATAGAGGCATAGAGCATACTAAATACTCCCTAACCAGTGCCGTGAATCATTAGCTAGACCCTAAAAGTAATTATAAATTGACCTAGAAATACCAGACCAAACACCAAATCATTATTAACATAAACTAAATAATAATAAAAAATTTAATTAAAAAATAATGATACATATATATAGGAGGAGACATCAAGTGACAGCCATTTTTATGTGAGTGAGATGAGTAATCATAGCCAATATATCAAAACATGGAATAATCAACATTAAAACATAAAGCATATAGTCCTGTGACTTTTTTTAAGCTGTCCTGTGACCATTAAATAACTTCTAAACTCTTTTGAGTCTTGACAATCCACGTGTATGGGCAAGTTTTATCCGTGTCGCTCTTATATGAGAAGGGATTCTACTAGATACATCCTGTGTGTGTGTGTGAAAGAAGATGTTAACAAATTCTGCACAAAGATAAGAAAGTATTTTGTATGCAGATATCCCATGTGTGGGTTTGAAGATGTTGACAAATTCTGCACAAAGACATGAAAGTATTTTGTATGCACAAGGAGATACTAGGTTTTAACTTAAATCAATTGTATACAAAATTAGTGATAACTTCCTGAAACAACATGTTTGAAAAAATGTAAAGCCAATTTCCCGTTCAGTATTTCTTTCTGGAGGCAGGGTTGGGGAATCAGGACATTTTAATAATTTTAAAAAGAAAACTGAACATCATGCCAGTACCTCATAAAGTCCACGATTGGCAAACAAGCTGTAGAATTGAATGCCATAATTCTCGGTCTGTACAGCCACTGAACCAGAAGTGCAGTCAAAAGCTGCTTGGCTAGAAAGACTTTCACATATTTCTTGAGACGACAAAGAGGGCTGGAAAAAAGTAAATGTAATGGTTGTATCAAGCTTCAACAAATGTCCATTTAGCATAACAGTTTTAATATATTCTAAACATAGTTCGATGTGTAACTGAATTAACAAAGTCACTCATCAAATCAAATATCGTGTTTACAATGACCACCGGGTTGCAAGCTTGGATGTCTAATTAAGAAGAAAATTTATAATGGCTGTAAATAGTATAGTTTTCAATATTTTAGCATGCAGCAAGTTAATCAACATTAGAGACTTCAATATATTTGGAATAGTATTAAGAATCACTGACGACTGAACCAAGAAACAAGAATAGACCAAATATAGGAACTGACCTTGATCCCTGAAATAGACCTCATTATTTCCATGGAAGAGAGCTTTAACAAATGAATTTGGTTATCTGCACAAGATAACTGCAGAACCTTAATTAGTTAAACATTATAAGAGCTAGTTTGGTGCTGGGACTTGGGACATACCCATAGACTAACAAACATATGTTCGACAACGCAGGTAATACTTACCGAGGAAAGTGAAGGATCTGGAGAATCTATGAAATACCGAAGCGGAGATCCAATTCTTGGTAAAAATGTATTCTTTCCGGTGTCTAGCTGCCAAAGCACAAGAACTCCTTCCTTTCCGCCTATTAAAAAATGAAGCCCCACAAACAAAATTTTATATTTGAAAAGGCAACTACTTTCTGCTAAACAAAGGATACGACAGTTTGACCATCTCGATATCATCTTATATGCATTTAGCACAACTAAAGCTTTTTTAAAGACTCGGTGGTTACCACTAGACGTTTAAGATATCCACATTATTCAAAACAATTTGTAGGGTTACTTGAAACCCTAAGGACATTTACTAGGTAAATATTTAAATAAATCCTAGTCGAAGAAAATAAATATTGTTGCATATGAGCCATCAAATAATATAGGCATGCCAAGTTTAACACACATGACAGAAGGTTGAAGTCCTCATAAGATAATTGGAGAAGTTTTCTAACGGGACAAAACACAGAATTATATGCAAAAATACCTACGTTTCACTTCAAAGACAATTTCCTAGCTCATGGTTTTTATGAAAAATTCTAGGAATATGGTTTACCTGAATACAAGTAGACTCCATCCGTAGAAAATGATAAAAGACTCACTCCAGCAGAGTGCCAATGCCATGTGGAGCATGATTCAGCATCATCATTTTGCCTTACCCCAGGCTTAACTTCATTGTCAGTCATTGATGTTCCATTCAACAGCTCACCACTGTCCTGAAAGTTCTGAGCACCAACTCCTCTCCAAATTAAAATTCTTCCAGTTACATCACCGGCAGCCACAATACTCTCAGTAGGGTGGAATGCAAGAACTGAAAAGGTCTTTGTATGATGCAGGGTAAGGTTCTTTGAAACAGCAGAATCAGAGTCCATTTTAGGAACTTTCCATATGTGAAGTCTGCGTTTTTCCTTTATGCCCAAAAATTTCCCCGAGGGACTAATGGTCAAAGATACAGGCTGTTTAGTCTGTCATAATGTGAAAAAACATTCATTCACTTATGGAACAATCATACATAATCATTAAATTGTATTCTCATAAATGTTGACAACTTACTAGGATGAACAGTATATCAAATTACTTTTGAATCTGATTAGAGGAAATATTAATATGTGGAGGCAATAATCTGAAATTATCATCTTTAGAGGTTCTCTAATTATAAAGTTTCTGAATAAAAAATACAAAACAGGCCATCAAAGATCCAAATAACACAAAGCTTGGCTATTGACCTCTCCCCCGTTTCCGCCAACACCCTTACCTCTCTCTGATATCTATACTAAACAAAAATGATCATGATCAGTTAATACAAGGGAAACCCCACAACTGATTGAAATATGGAAACCTGACGTGTTGGTTGAGTTTGAATTTTGCATAACTCAAGCCTTTGAGCAGTATATATTTCATTCAATTCAAGAAGCTGATACAATCATGATGATTGCAGAACTCTAATATCCATCCAGAATTTGATAGAACATAAGCAATCACCATCACTGAAGCCTTACAGCTTAATTCACTCCCCAGTACAGTGGTAAGAGTTTGTCTTTGTAACCTCAAGGGACAGAATTCAAATACTCTCCGGGACGGAGGTAAAATGGCTATTAGTGCTGCTTTAACTAATACGAAATTTCCCCTTCCCTAAGTTTTATAAAACAAAACTCCCCCTACACAGATAAAGTTTTATACCCTCAGAGTACACTATTATTCACAACCTCAACAATCACAAGAGAACCTACAAAACAATTGTAAATAATAGTACAAAATAGTTACCTCTTTCAAGGTAAGTTTGGAAAGCTTGTGAAAGTTTGTCAAGTTACACTTTCTGATCTGTGCAGTACAAAGTTTAGGCTTATTGTCTTTCCCATTTTCAGTTTGCATACACAGATAAGCATATACATTATGCGTCTTTCCACTGTTTTCTTCTGGTGGGGACAATAATGATGGTATCACCTAAAATATTTATAAAAAAAAATAATTTTAATACATGAAAAAAAACACAGTAGTTAGTAGCAGATAATAATAATAATATCTGAAGAGATGAAGTGTTAAAATACCATGGAGAAAATAGGAAGATGGAGGTCAAGTTTCTTGATGCATTCGAGAAGTGAGAAGTCCCAATAACGAATGGTTCCGTCGAGGGAAGAAGTCCAACAGTAGCATAGAATCTTCGAACCGGGAACAACTACGACGGAGGTGACGGTGGCGGTGTGACCTTCTAATGATGAAACCTGTAAGGCGGTGGCGGTACTGAATATAGCTACGGAGCTTCCGCAGCCGACTAGAAGACGATTGGCGTCGTTGGAGAATGACGGAGGACAGGACACGTAGCTTTGTCCTCCCCTCATTGTTTGTTGCGTGTGGAACTGGAAGAATAAGGAGAGTAACGAATGAAGAGGAGATGAACACAGTATGAAAGATAGTGCCACGGAACTGAACCGGTGAGAGGAGAAGGGAGAACTGCTGTAAAACTGAACGGAGGCGTGGCGGAGGGAAACCTGTGAGGGTTTAGGGTTTTATGCAATGACCCATCGCTAAACCGGCCAAGTTTTTTTAAATTTGTTTTTATATTTTTCCGTTTAATGATGTTGTTATTTAAAATTAAAAAGATGGTTACATTGCAAAATAAAAAATAAAAAATAAAAAAGGAAATTATTCTCGTGCACTGTTTAAGGTTGAAAGTGGGTTTTGAAAATTGAAATCCAATCCAGTTTTTTTTAGAATAAAATTTCATTTTTTTTTCTTGTATGTGACTTTATGTTATTGACTGTTTGAGACAGAGTTATTGACTATTATTGATTAAATTTTTTTTTCTTCTTTTAAATGTGTTTATTTTTATTTTGTATTATTGTTGATCTGTTACAAACTCTGATTTTTGTTGAAGTTTTTTCAGTTTGATTTTGTGAGCCAATGGCTTACGGATAGTTTGACTCGAGTTCACAGTCCAACTTTGGCATATAAAACAGCTGCATCACTAAATTTATAACTGTAATGCCCTTTATCAATGAATTTGCCACTTATTCCCGAGCTTCACTTTTTTGTGAAGTCTGTCTAGGGTAGAGAATGATTGCTAATGATAAAGAAAATACCAAACCAACTAAACCACTGAATGGTTGAAAAGGATGAGACCCAAATATTGTTATAATTTAAAATAAATAAAATATATATTAAGTGATAAATTTATTTTAATCATTATTTTATATTAATATAATTGTAGTTAATATTATATTAATTTTATTTTAATTATAATATTATATTATATGTTTATTTTAATTATATTATATTATATTATATATTTATTTTAATTATATTATATAATTAATATAAAATTATAATAATATACAACTATACAATTACTTTATATTGCATTAGTTTTGGATCCATCAATTATGATTTTTTTTTATTAATATTCATATTAAAAAACGACGGTAAAATAGTATGTTATATAAAAATATAACTATAAAAATATAACATATAATATAATAAAAATTAATATTATTTGATAACGTTATCATTAAAGTTTTTTTATACGAAATATTAAAAAAAAATAGATTAAATTAAAAAGTAATAAATAATAGATAAATGTAATATTAATTAAAAAATAGTGTACTAGGGAGGAGACTGAATCAAAAAATATGAGCTGAGATTAGACTGAATCAAAAGAGTGAGTGGTGACAATTGAATTTCAAGTATGTTTAGGGGGAAGCAAATAAGGTTGTTAGATAGCCTTGTGAATTTAGATTATAATTACACTCTAATGAAGTTAAGCTCTTAGTAGAGGCTGGTTTGTTGGATTTCTCTATTTTTCTCTTGATTCTTACATAATCTCTTTTTTGGGCTTTTAGGCCTCTTTCAATTTAAAAATAAAATATTTGATTTTAGAAAAGGAAATCAAAATAAGATTAATATAAAATTTTCAGCCTTTAAACAAAACTTTCACCCTCTATTCAAACACTGCCACTCTCTCTTAATATAACAATATAAAATTTCATATATATGCACATTGTTGTTGCCAGCAATTTATTTATTTATTAATTTATTCAGTAAAACATAATAGAAACTAGTAGTAAATTTTAGAGGTAGACAAGTTGAAATTATAAATAGTGTTATTACCAGACGATCCAAATCAGACTCTTTGATATTGTCCTATATTAATGTAGGGATCATAAGGCATAAAAAATGATTTGAAGATAAAGTTCCCATCATGAGAATGGCACCACCAATATTTTTCCTTAATCAAGTGCGAATACAAAAACAGCTCCTAGGCAAGGAAAAATTAAAACACGACTTAAACTACAATACAAAGCAAAAGCAAAACATTTGCCCCAAAATAAATAAGTTGGTAATAATCAGACTCAACTTTAAGAGCTGGAAAATAACCATAACCATTGAATCATTTCAAATAACTCTTGAACATATGACGATTTTTTTCTACTCCACATGTAAATACAAAGGTATAATTAATTAATATACTCAAAGCAAGAATCTTCACATCTCACTTTTGATTTATCCTGCATAAAAATACCAATTGTCATGCTAAATGAGCTCTTCATGCATTTCGAAGTTAATAAATATTGCAAAGCAGAGGTAATATTACCATCATCACCACTAGGAAAGTCAAACACTCTGTACTTTGCTTGATATTTCTTTCACTTTTACATCTCCTTTTTCCTGCAATCAAATCAAATTTTATAATAATAAATGGAAAAAGACAAACTAATATGTCAGGTCTCATATGTATGTATGTATGAAAGTATGTGTATACGACACTTATTTATTGTTATGCTAGTCAGGTCTCATAATTAAACTATGCTCATGAACATAGGAGAAGATAGATAGAAAATTTCTAGCATGGTTGGACCTGTTTACTTCTCATGTTTCTTATTTTCATTTCAACTAATATAAGAGAACCTAGATCTAATATTTTTCTCCCCATTTTCTTTTTCAATTTTTGAAAACAAATCTAGCATTTTTTAGAAATTTTGAAAATGTCAAAATGATTTCTTCCTAGCTTACCTTCCATCTTCTCTCGTTGTTAGCATTTTAAAATAAACACAAACTTCAGAAAATGAAAATTGAAAAATGAAAAATGATTTTAGGAAGTAAACAGGCCCTAAGTTCTCATATCATTGTCATAATTGCACAACATCAATGTTTAGACATTGCTAGGGAAGAGCAATTGAATAGTACATAGAATACGTTTTGAGAATATGTCATTATGAAATTCGGGTGAGTGCTTCGGTGGACCAATACAACATATTGTCCATCGTGCAACAGTGCTTAAAAATCACTCAACTCTAACGATCATCAATGACACTCTTCGGAAGTCGAAATTTGCATCCCTCCTTGTTCTTACAGTTGAGATTGTGACCTGATTGGTGTTAGTTCGACGAGTTCAATTTCAAGGGACACATTTTCGTTTTTTGTTATTTTTATCAAATAGACATCAATCAAGTCGTTTTCTCAGTCCTTAAAATGAGAAAGACTATAAACTTCTACTTCATGAAACAACGCCTGTCATCATTGAAGAACTAGGGAAT
Organism: Cicer chorassanicum; assembly: GCA_037974735.1. Lineage (NCBI taxonomy): Eukaryota > Viridiplantae > Streptophyta > Magnoliopsida > Fabales > Fabaceae > Cicer > Cicer chorassanicum. The sequence continues at coordinate 2,361,499 of JBBPBP010000004.1, forward strand.
AAGACTCAAATTTGGTGTACTTAGAATCAATTAGCCAAATAAAAATAATAATGATAATGATCACTAACTTGATTTTAAAGAACCAGGGGAAAGGCCCTTAACTAACATGTTATTTTACATTAAGTTATACTTTTGGGGTAACTTACACATAAAGCATGTGGCACAAGGGCAGACTTAACTTAAAAGGCTTACCTATATCAAAAACAAGGACAGAACTTATATCCACTTTAAAAACAGTTAAATATTCTTGATGATGTGTACAACTGTTCATGCATCGCAGCATTGTGCATACCAATACTTAAAAAGATGAGGACATGGCACTGAACTACCTAATCACATACAGGTTTATTTTGTTCTAAATATTCTAACTGTGAAACTCACATACACTAAGTGCAGACAAGAGCAATTCAAACCCATGTCTCAACATATCAAATGCCCCTGCAGCCTTTTGCAATCTTAGCTACACTTATGAGGCAACCACATACGGATTTTTATTTATTTTTCTGAACAAATAAATCAAGGGTGGTGATATACTAATTGACACATCTAATGGCTCACACATGAGTAAGTGGTCGCTGCAGTGAATCCTAATCTAACCACATACACTAAGGATTTCAGGACTTTGCCGAGAAAAAGATTTCATTGAAACAAAAGTTCGTTTGAAAGACTAAAAATGATAGACTAACACAAGAGGTATCAGCACATCTGTTCAAATAAGAGGAAATCACATCAAAACAGGTAGAAAACTATCGAATTGTATAAGCATATTAAGCAGCATTATTGTGTTAATTAGTATATATCCAGTGACTAGCTCACCGTTCCCTTGGTCTCATAATAATCATCAAGAGCCCATTGATACTTTGACTGATTCAACCCAAACCAACGTGCCAAATGGTCATCCAAACTTGAGTGAGCTGTAAAAGGAACGGTACCAAGCATTTTATTAGTAGAATAAACAAGATAATTAGCCTATATTTGGATAAACAACATAATTAATCGCTTATTGCTTCTGTATAAGCTATTTATGTAGAATAAAATAAAGTCAAACTATTTTTGTATAAACGATAAGCTATTTTCATAAATTATGGAATACCAAAATCACTTTTTTTATAATCTATAATAAACAAGCCTGAAAAAAAGCCCTAAAACATGTCATAAGTTGTTTTCCCAACTTCTCTCACATAGCCTCACAAGTATTTATGTCAATAAATAAACTCAAATAATTCAATACAAACAGACCTTTAATCAAAAAACCAATTCGAAGTTTTATTGTTGTCTTCTGAAAATAACACTCTTAACACAAGAAAAAAAAGACCAACAGACTGAGTCATCACGCATTAAAATAATTGTTGAGCTATTAAATTAATTAATCTAAAAATAGAAAAAAAATGACTCTAGACATCCATCAACGTCTTCACTCTTCACAATCACCACAATTTTTAACATCTCATTTCATAATTCAAATACTATAAATTACTACTACTACTACTACTACTACTCCACCCCTAACAAAATTAATCACTTACACACTTATTACCTAAATTAATCTCATTCAAAATTCAATTTCATTACCTAAATTAGCTTTCATCTCATTTAATTGCATTAAAAAAATAAACATTTAAGGGAAATTAATTTTGATTTCACTAACCATTTGTTGTTCATAAATATACTCAGTAGAGAGAGAGTAAAGCGCATACCGGTTTGGACTTTGGTGACAGCGTTCTTGAAAAAACCCAAAAAGGAAGCATCGGAGGAGGAGAGGGTTTTGGAAGGAGGAAGGGGGGTGTGAATCTGAGGTGGAGGAGGTGCGATCTTAGCATTCTTGATAGTTGGAGAATGAAGAGTATCGGAAGAGGGTTTAGGGGTTGAAGGCGGCGTCATGAAAACAGTGTAAGGACCGATTTTTCCGATAACCGGAGGCGGAGGAGTAGATTCGCCGTTGACAGGCATTGCCGGAATCGAAAGGATTTGATTGGAAAATGAGAAAGAAGCACAGTTAAAGAGTGTGAAGATGTAGTAGTTTGTTGTTGATTAATGTTGGAATGTTTTGTTTTGTGTGTGTTCTGTTCTGTGCTGTGTTGTGTGTGACTGTGTGTGTACTGTACTTTGGTTGTTCCGCATTCCTTTCTTTCTCTCCAATCCCACTTTTATTTACTACTTCAATCTGCGTTACATTAAAGCTTTTACTTTTTTTTCTCAGAACAAAAAATAAAAGCTTTTTACTTTTTTTCTTTTGCCATGTCTGTTTTTTTTTTTTTTACAACTTGT
>JBBPBP010000004.1:2368911-2379020 GCA_037974735.1 Cicer chorassanicum
TGGTCTGTTTTTTATATTGTTTTCATTTTCATCATGTGTGAATCTCTATATTGCTACACTCCCCTTCGCGGCTCACCAAAGCATTTTTGAGTCTCACTTTCCAGAAGTTTAGTTGTTGATTGTAAAGTTCTTCCTTTGTAGATTCATCTTTAGCTTAGATTCAATTAAAACAAGTTTTTTTCTTCTACATGGTAACTGATACTAACATTTAAAATTTTGGTGCTTTAGGTTCTTGTGCACCAAAAGCTTCAAGGCACAAATGGAAAATTCAAAAAGAATATAATATTTTGAGGTCCTGGCAGCCATGTTTAAATTATCACTGTGGAGCCACTGAAGGAGGTTCTACATATCAAGGATGCAATAGTAAGTTTGTTGTGAAAGCGGCTCCTGAACAATCGTTTGAATCTGAACACCATGCTTTTGATCCAAAAAAAATTTTGGATGCTGTCAAAAGTTCCCTGGACGCTTTCTACAGGTTTTCCAGGCCACACACAGTTATTGGCACAGTTAAGTTTAATTTCTTTCAGATTTATGCTCAGAACTAATCCTCAAATGTTATGGTCAATACTTAATACAATTTATATGTATGAACCACTTGTTTGGATAATTGTAATATTCTGCGTGTTTTCAAAGGGCTTACAATATCTGTGTTTTGGCAGGCTTTAAGCATAATTTCTGTGTCTCTCCTTGCAGTGGAGAAATTACCAGATATATCTCCACTATTTTTTACAGGTGTGTTGGAGGTGAGACACCATATCTTTTATTTTCTCTTTAAAGTTTAAACATGCTATTGCTCCGTTGCTCCTAATTTCGTTATCTTTTTTATTCATTTTATTTACGATTTCAGGCTGTAGTAGCTGCCCTGTTTATGAATATTTATATTGTGGGCTTGAATCAATTGTCTGATGTTGAAATAGACAAGGTATGAAACTTACTATTCGAAATAATCAATTTGGATCTCTAATAATTTGTGTCCTTTGGGCTTCTGATTTTTCCAGTATAATAAATATGACGCAGGCAGAAATGCTGTCTAGTTTATCCAAAGTCGGATATTCAGAAACATATACAGACTATGTGCATGCAAGACTATTTGCTCATATGCAACAATTTGATCAGTTTATATGATCTTGACAATCAAACTCTGGTTTATGATATTGGTTTATCCAGATTCTCTAATTATTGTAGCATCTTGTTATCCATAAAACTTGCATCTTTTTATTGCTTCCAAATTTTTCCTTGGAATTACCATATGGCCTGTCTTATTATTGATCTGTGCTACATGTTTTAACTGCAGATAAACAAACCATATCTTCCATTGGCATCCGGAGAATATTCCCTTGCAACTGGTGCCATTATTGTTGCATCTTCTTCAATTCTGGTGCCATATAGATTCTTCCTTTTTTCAGTGAAATTTTTCAAGATGAGCTATACTGACAGAGTAGAAGGAGACTCACTATTTTATTTTCTTTTACAGAGTTTTTGGCTTGCCTGGATTGTAGGTTCATGGCCATTGTTTTGGGCTCTTTTCATCAGTTTTGTGCTAGGGACGGCTTATTCAATTAATGTGAGTTCTTTGGACTGCATCTAAAGTAAACTTCTCTTTTCCTTTCATATTTTAAGGCATAATAATTTAAAGAGTCTTCATTTTTAAAATCTACATGAGCAATATCATACTTGTTCAAGATCCAGCACAGCACAGAACTTGCATTGCCAAATTTCATGGTGATAAATGTCAAATAACATACATGTGGGGAGTTGATGCTGTGTAACAATAGAATGTTATCATAAAATAAAATTCATATTTTAGCAATAGCATAATTAGTTCAAGTCATAAATTTGTAATGGATTAATAGGACATACATTTTGTTCAAATAAAAAATTTAATTGCATTTTTACCGACTGTCGAACACTTATCAAGTTATTGCCACATGTATTATCTGATGCAGATTTTACTCTACCTGCATTTGAGCTTGCAGGCAGACAAATATCATGTTTTTAATGACTGTTGTGAACTAACTATCCCAAAAGTTTAAGTTATTAGGCGAAGGCACAAGAATTATTTTATTTTATTTTATTTTTCTGACACTCTTTTACATGCGAAAGCCCTTTGGGCTTGTTGCGTGAACAATACACACATCCACTTATATCAGTGTTGTCAATTGCGGACAGCGGAAAATAACAGTTTATTTAAATTTTGCTATGCTATAGTGCTATAGTCGACTTTTGACAACACTTTGTAATAAATAGTGTATCGTAGAACAATAGTGATTTGTTCAAAGTCTGATGCTCTAGCAATTTGTTCACCACTATAGCCGCCATCCGACAACAATTACATATTTTGTTGAAATTCATCCTATTTTTTAGAAGCGGTGGCAAGGGCTAGAATCTAGATCACTCAGTCAGAGACGCTCTTATATCAATCATGCCACAAACCTACTATCCCAAAAGCTTAAGTTATTTGGTGAAAAGACAAGAATGGTTTTGCAATACATCTGTCAGAAAGACACTCACAAAGAAAGCCTCATTTTGAAGAGCTATTTGTTGGTCACAGCAGAATTTTACAACCTTTGTCTTTTGAAAATTTTCAGGTGCCGCTGTTGAGATGGAAGAGATTTGCAGTGCTTGCTGCAATGTGCATTCTTTCTGTTCGTGCAGTTATAGTTCAACTTGCATTTTTCCTTCACATGCAGGTTTTGTACAATTGTTATTATGCTCTTTGGAGACTTCTAATTCTAGATGAGCGTGCATTTACTTGTATACTTGTAACAATAACAAATCTTCATCCCAAGTTTTTAGGACTGTTTCGTTCAATACATGACCAACTATTTGAAAAACCATTATCTGTATGTATTAGCATATTTTCACCATTTAGTCTTGGGAAGGTCCATATTCTCTAGCAACCCTTCAACAATATTAATTAAACTGATAAATGAAAGGAAAAAATAAATAAAGGAACGGATGCATTTTAACAATGGCATTGTGGCCACATGGTGTTTGACTAGTATGGCACAACTTTCCTTCCACCAAATCTATCTATGAAATCTGATATTTGTGGTTGCTAATTCGTGTAACAATGTCCAGACTTTCGTGTACAAGAGGCCAGTTGTCTTTTCAAGACCACTGATCTTTGCAACTGCATTCATGAGCTTCTTCTCTGTAGTTATAGCATTGTTCAAGGTAAGGCTTTTTGTTTCTTTAGGTATTTGATTGTTCTCAACATTAAAACTTTTGGTTCAATATATGTACCTAATGCAAACCTTTCTACTGAATTTATATAGGATATACCCGACATTGAAGGAGATAAAATATTTGGCATCCAATCTTTTTCAGTGCGTTTAGGTCAGAAGCGGGTATGTTCTTCAAATGCAACATCTCAACATAGTTGATTGTGCCATCCTGTATCCCATGGTTGTCCCTAACTAATCTCTTCCAGGTATTCTGGATTTGTGTTTCTCTTCTTCAATTGGCTTATGGAGTTGCCCTTGTAGTGGGAGCAACATCTTCTTGCTTATGGAGTAAATTTGTCACGGTAATATGCTAGTTACTTACACATATATTGCATTTGCAGGTGTGATATATCTTAGAAAAATTTGAATTATCTCTTAGGAGTTGATTTTTCTATTCCTTATATATCATGATTTGTTTATATTCCTTATGTATGATAAATAGTATTTTAATTTTGAGTATTTCTGTTCTCCCCCTTTATACCTGAAAGAACAAAACTATAATTTTCAACAAGTTCTCGACTACAGAGTTCATCCATTGATTTGACTTCCTTCTCATGCTGCATTTTTAATGAATATTTGGCGGTTAATATCATCATTAGCAAAGTTGCCTCCCTTCATCATCCCTTTAATTTGATTCCACCCATCCGGTTGATGTTCACTCCAATACATTCCATGTATCGTGAAAAAATTTCCTGGAAAGTTCTCCAACAAAATCAACTCCACCAAACCTCCTTAATTCCATTGCTTCTTTCAAAGTTATAAATTTTCATGCAAAACTCAAAATGGGTATCAAGGCTTTCGTTGAAGAAGATGTGAGGAAATAAGATAGTAGTTTTCTCTCTCATTCCCTCTCCTCCTAACTCCCAAAGGGCGCTTAAGGAAATATCTCCCTAGGGAATTTCAACTATATAATCTTGATATTCATCTTGAAGGTAAAAATCAATCTTTAAAGGAGGCATTCGTTCATGTGAAAGTTTAGGTCTATTATTTTAACAATGGATGTTACGTGAGTGTAAACTTGTTTAAACTTTCCAGCAATTTTGAACTTTATTCTTTGCCATTTTGTTAGGGTCTGGGACATGCCGTGCTTGCTTCAGTTCTTCACTATCGTGCCAAATCTGTAGATTTGAGAAGCAAAGCTTCCATAACATCCTTCTACATGTTTATCTGGAAGGTAATCACCTACTGTTTATCAATTTGATTTCATTATCAGTATTGTTATTCAAAAGAAATGGTCATCTGATTATTTCCTGTTTTGAGAAATAGTGGTTGTTTAAATTCTCATAACTTCCAAATTCCAATTGAAATGCAAAAGAAGAGGGTACAATAGCTACATTGAAGTTCTTTTTGTGAACATGAATTTCTATGACTAAATTAATGAACTTGGCCATTTATTAGCCTAATTATATATTGTGGTAAATTTTTTGCTACTATTCAGAAAGTAGGACACCAAGCGACATGTTTTTTTTAAACGAGGGACGTGAAATACTTTCACCAGTTTATCTATATATTTATTTCCAAATTGTTTGCTCTAAATCCTGTCTTTTTCACACATAATGTAGAACTTGAAGTTGTATTGATACCTTGTTTTTCATTGCAGCTATTTTATGCAGAGTACTTCCTCATACCATTAGTTAGATGAAAATGCCGCAGCATTGTTGATTTGAGAACTAGTTTTGATTAAAAGGTGCTGCTTTTGTCACATGCCAGCTTTGAGTTTATAATTGGTTTTAAGTTTATAACTGCAATTGTAAATGAAGGATTGTTTCTTTTAGGATGGTTTTTTTTTACTATCAGTGGTTTCTCTAATTAGTTTCTTTTACCCATTATTTTAAAAAATAAAAATAAAAACTCTTGCTTCAAACATTCTTTTTACTCTTACATGTGTGTGTGTTTTTTTTTTCCGGGTAGTCTTGTATTGTATCTCTTCATTAGTCTTGTATTGTATCTCTTCATTATCCTTTGCTTTGATAAAGTTTAAGCCTTCCATACAAGTAACTTATAGATATGTTGTTATTGCATCTTTTCCTATCTAGCATTGTCACTTTTGATCGAAAATGTATCGTGGTGTCTGACACGTGTCAATCTTTGACACGTTGATTATATTTAATTAATTCATTTTTTAAAATTATTATTGACTCCGATGTGTCAGTATCAGTATTGTGTCTGATATTCGTCTCAATGTTTTCATTTTGTAAATTTTTTTGTTTAGAGATTACTGGAAGGGTGATACTTTTTCAGTCAGCAATTTTAAGAGGTAATTGGATAAAGTTTCATAATAGGAAAACTCTCAATTAGAGTACCTATACAAATGCAAGTATGAATCAGGGTATTCAGATGAGGAATGGGTGGTTGTTGGAACATGGAAACAATAAAAATTGAAAATTGCGTGTTATTATCGTTGGTTAATGGTTACCACTCATCTGGTACAGTCAGTGGTCTGACATTTATTTTGGGATATTATTTTCTTTTAAAAAAAATTGTGATTTGTGTGGTAGGTACAATAACTCATAATTTTGAGGACGAATATGTATACTAATCAATCCATATTTGACTCAATGCCCAACTTATATATTATTATATAGTAATGTTGGTCAAATAATCTTGATTAAACTTGCCTAGCGAGTAGAGACCCTTTCACATGATTGTCATGCGGTGAAAATAACTAAAAGAAAGATGGATTATTCAGCCACCATAATTTTATAGGACGACTTCATGGAAAATCAGTTCATAATGGTAAAATGTTTTTTTTTAGATTACGATGAATAAAATGTTTTCTTTGCTCATGACAAGTTCAGTTGACATTCCTTTATTTTCCCTGTAATGTCATTGTACATCGATTCAGTTTGCATTTGATTTATATACCATGACAATGATCAAATGACAACATTAATATGAAAAAACTTGGTCACGCTAAAATTAGCCAATTTAATGTGAAAGTATAGTTTTTCCTCACACAAATGAAAGACAAAATTGCATTTGAAATGCTGTAAGTTATATAATTATACCAAAAAGATTCTTTCTTGTATTGTTTTCTCACTATCTATTTTCGTTTTGGAGTGAGGTTTCGGTTACTATGGTTTGCGATAGTCAAATTGTGCACATAATTTCGTTTTGGATTGTTTAGACTTTGTTGTCATGTTTGACTGAAAATTACTTACCCTTTCTGCTGAAGTTTTAATTATTGGAATTTCTACACACGTGTAGTAGTGGCAATAGACTAAGAGGCTCTTAGAAATTAGACTACCCCGCAAACACTTGTTACTTAGGATTTAGGAATGCCAAATCAATTTAGAATTTGAACAAGCTATTCATTTTCATCATCTTCCTTATAATAATATTTTGTTTATAGTGAATTTGTCTTTCCTTATTCTTTTTCTTTTCTTCTTTTAAGAGTTTTGAAGTTAGACTCGTGTATCTTTTCTTATAGATCCTTTTTAGTATATATACTAAATATCCTTTTCTTCTATTGTCACATTTTACTAAATATTTCAATTATATGCAACTTTAAACTTTATGGGTCTGTTTGAAAGGGGGGATTTTAGAGGGGAGGAGAAGAAAAAACTTTTTTTTTTTCTTTTTGAAATTAAATAAATTCTAAACATTTCTAAGAATGAATTAAGCGTAATCAAAATATTTTATGATCCTATTATATATATATATATATCACTCTTTTAATTTTTTTAAAAAAATATCAAATATATATTAAATTATAAACTTAATCCTCTAAAGTCTTTCAAAGTTCTCCTCCTAAATATACCCTAAATATATTAATAACTACACTGGCCCTTCATTTTGAAATTCTTTTTAGAGATTATTACTAGAATGGTGATGCTTTTTCAGTCAATAATTTTTAGAGCAAGGTGATTGGATAAGTTTCATAATAGAAAAAATCTCAATTAGGGAACTGAAAGTATGAGACTCATGTGAATGGAATGGGTGGTTGGAAACTAACAAAAATAAAAAAATAAAAATTGTTTGCGTATACTAGGTTCAGTCAGTGGTCTCACATTTATTATTGTCTATCTATTTTTTAAAAAAACAAAAATATTTGTGTGGTTGGTGCAAATATTACCCTGCTAACAATTGATATTTGACTCAAGGCCCAATATATTACTATAAAATAGGGTTGGTCAAATAATACTAGTATGTGTTAAACTCCCTAGAGACCCTTTCACATGATTTTCATGCGGTAAATAAACTAAATAAAGATGGATTATTCAGCCTCCATAATTTTATAGTAGGATGAGTTCAAGGAAAATCAGATGAATCAATTGATTAAACCACGACGATGATAACAACCACACACATATTTTCGGTCACGGTAAAGTTAGAATACTTTATGTGAAATTCTGGTTTCCCTTCTAATATATGAAGGTGCCGTTTACTGTGGAAAGTTCATCTAACTTTCCCATGATGCAAAAAATTGGCAATCTATATGTTCAAACATTCTTAAAAAGTATTTTGGCAGTCAAATATATTGTTTAAAAAATATCCGGCAGCTTAGATTTTAGGAGGGCAACCTATTGTACCGACTTTCATGTCCATCTACAATTATTTATGAATATGCCCCTAGATTATTGTAGAATTTGATATTTCTATATTTGTTAAAATTTCTTTATTTGTTATGGTGTAAGAAAAAGTATTGTGTGCGTTATTTCAGAATCGAAAATAAATGTAATTATAAATAATACTTTTACTTTTCTATCATTAAGGTGTCGAGGATAAAATCATGAGAATTTATATACAAAACTCAAAAATAAACAATACTTAAAAAAATGTGATTTGAAGTCAAAACAATTATATATATATATATATATATATATATATATATATATATATATATATATGAGAAACAAAAGTCTAAGTCACATACAATTGTTGACACATCTTTTAGCTACTTATCCTCAATACAAACACTATTGATTTGATGTATAGAAAAGTGTTATATTATTTGAAAATAAAGACTAATAGTAATTTATAAACAATATTCACACTCTTTTATTCATTGAGATACATTTTATACTAAAGATAAAATTGTGAGAGCTTGCACAAGACTCCAAAATAGACTATACGTTATAAACAATATTTATTTTTTAAGTTGATTAATACATATACATAAATTTCGTTCAAGACACAAAGGCTATCAAGGTCATGTGCCTTAGATGTTGCAATGTTTCCTAGCAAAAGGAAAAAGTTCTAACTTATAAAATAAATTATAACATATTTCAGCAAAAAGATCAAATGTGTTTTCGGATCACAAAAAAATTTGACCATTTATTCATAGTAGAGACGTCATATATGAAATTACTACACTTAATCACTACATTCAACTATCGTTGGTTAAGTATGAAAAATCATATAAACGATCAAACTATCATATCATGTTCTCTTTCAGGCTAACTAATCCTAGTTTGTATCCCACTTCTTTTTTTTATCACTTCCCCACCTTGTATATTGTGAATTTGTCCTACAATTTTTTTTCTAAATATAAAAAAATATATACTTAAAAAAAATCATCATGTTATATATTTTTTCATTAAAATAAATATAGGACTACAAATTGAAAATATGCATTCGTCAATATTTTTAGCGGCATTCACACGAAGGATTCTCATTCATCTTTGTGAAAAAACATAAGTAAAATTTAATTTTTGTATTGAACCCTGAAATTCAATTCATTTATTTTTTTTTTAATAAAAGAAGTTATCAGACGCCATTTCTTTTCTATGTTTGTAATGTCATTGTACGTCAATTGAGTTTATGATTGGATTAATCAATAATCATATACACCATTTGCCGCATTCACACAAGAATTCTTAGAGTTGAAAATATTGTGGACCCCTATATGCACAATAATGTAGCATGTGCTTCAACGGATTGATCATGAATTTTGGCATTGCTTCAAACAAATTGAGAGGGCGAAAGGAAAATAGGAGAAAGGAATGTGGACTTTGGTTGTGGATTATCTATATGGCATTATTATCGGGCTTAGAAAAGAGAGAGAAGAATAATAAGGCCACTTGGAAAAGTAGATGCTATGTGCTTCTCACTTTCCGCAAAATTTTCAAAGTCGTAGATATTCAAAGTATCGAGTTAATAGAAAACCAATTATCTTCAACAACTTCATCTACATTACTTTTTTTTTTGCCTCAATTTATTTTCCTATATCCTAAATTATATTCATGTATAGTTCCATACAGGAATGTTGGAATCTTCCAAAAAGAAAATAAGGCAATTACATGATTCCAATGGAGAAAAGGTGTACAAATAAGTGCTTACACAATCACCTTAAATTCCTAACTATTGGACGTGCTTTGTCTTTTTTAGTGGCAGCGGCTCCCTTTTCGCTTGCCTTTCTCTTTTGTTCTTTATTTTTATTTAAGAGTAGTAAAAAAACTTGAATTATCTATAATTGTTGCACCGTGCATATGGTGTAGTAGTTCTACACCATCTATAGTTAAGTCACATTTCTAATGACAATGTATTTCTTTTGTTTTAGATTATTTTCTACTACAATTGGAGATAACATAATTTCCAAGACAATTTTGTTTCAAAGCAATACATTTCTTTATTGTGCAAAATTTGATTTGAAGAGTTAGAAAATCCATAACAAATCTAATGGAATTGATTCCAACGAACTTATTATAAATATATAATTTGATTTTTTTTTATAGGCAATATAATTTGGTTATTTGACTAGATACTTTAGATACTTTGATTGAGTAAAATGAATATTTAAAATTTATAATTATACATGCACACACAAAGTAGTTAATGGATCTTAGCCCCTAAAGGAAGAGTTTTTTTTTTTTAACTATATAATTTTTAGAAGAATAGAATCTTAGAAATTTAGAGTTCCACAAGTAAGTAAAATTAGAG
>JBBPBP010000004.1:2379030-2389785 GCA_037974735.1 Cicer chorassanicum
TAAAATTAGAGGAAGAGAGCTTTAAATTAAAACAATTTTAAATTATTAGTATGTGAGATTTTTTTATGGTACAAAAGATCTTTTCGTATATATAAAATAATAAATAATATTAATTAAAAATATCAAGACCTAAGATTCTTGTGTGGGTCTTATGTTAGATTCAACCACTCATATTCTTACTTTATCAAATTAAATTTAAAATATGTTGTTCAATATTTATCCATTAGCTGGAATTTGTGAGGTATGAAACTACGAAAATAGAAAATATAAATTTGTCTATTGGTACAACAAGGTGACAAAACCAATCTTTTGTTGAATTGTGCAATTGTTTTGTAGAGAAGTTATATATTTTCTATAAATTTATGATGTTTGAAAATAAATTTTGTAATTTTTTTTAGTAAAAGACAAATATGTAAATATTTATTATATCGCAATTACATACTCAAAAAGTACCAACATATACTTAAATACAGTACTCAATAGTTATTTTAAAAATTAATTTTGATACGTATTTGATAGATAGACGAATACCATGTAAGGATACAATAACGGGTAAATGTATAACACCAATTTTTGAGTATGTATACTTTAGACACTGGTGTGAAATTGAGATAAAAATAAAATAAAAATAAAAAATGCTTTAAGCTAATTATCCAAATAGCCGGTTTAAAAAGTATGTACAATGACATTTTTGAAATTACATTTACAAACGTTAAACATTCTTAGATATAGTGGACTAGGGAAGTATATAATTTATAAAACGGAGTATTAATTTCACTTAATTGTTATAGTTTTGGTGGCTTTAGAATCCATGTCCCTATAAGTAGTGGTAGATATGAGGATAAAAGTGGAGAAACTTCTAAATACAATTGAGAGATAGTTGACAACTTTAATCGATGGTGATGGCGATGATTATGAATTCTATGGATAGTTTATTCTAGTATAATTTACAAATATTCATTTAACGTTGTTATAGTTGATTAATTAATTATCGTATTTGTTCTAAGCTATAACATACTTAATGAAAATTAATAATTTAACTAACAAAACATGATGATGTTTAAATTTAATGTGAAAATTTATGTATAAATAACTTTGCACGATTAGAAAAAATGGAGGACCGTATCTTATATATTAGATGACGCCAATTAAGGTTTTTTATTATTCCTAAATGGGACATAATTGACTTTCAATTGTGTTTAAATCTATATTAGCTAATTAATTATTTAATCAATTGTCCTACTAGAAATCTAATTATATTTATTACTTAATTTGACAACTAATTAATTAAGACTTCTAATTGATATAATTAATATAAATATATTTGTCCATATAATAATATTGAAATGTAATAAAATTATAAAATATTCCAACTGAAATAACCGGCAAAAATTAGGGCCGGGCACTCCCACTAAAGAAAAATAGAGAAACGTGAACATGATGTCCACAACGCAAAAGATTAGTATTTGTTTTATCATTTTAAGCTCTAGCAATAAGGAAAATGAAACTTTCTCCTCCAAAAAGAAATACTTAAAGTCCAGCATATATAATATATATAATTATAGATAATTAGGTGTATATATAATATGAAATGTGTAAGAAGAAAACACACCATTTGTTGTTGTTCTTAGTTAGTAGCACAAGTAGCACCCCATGGATGATTCAAAGGACACCCCACATTTGCCAATTTGCTAGCTGGTCCATTCTTGAACCATTAAATTACTATATCAACCCTAGCTGAGCTCACCGTTACATAGAAAGGAAAAATAAAAAATATCAAAGTCAAACGGATTCCAAACCAATTTGAGTACTATTTTTAGAAATATTTAGCGTATAATAGTAGGAGTACTTTTTTAAATACAAGTAGATAATTTATATTATACGGATCTAAAATTATATTGAACTTACACAAAAACTACAACAATATAATGGAGTTTTCTAACTACAAATGTCATAATAACCAATTATACAATCAATGTCTCATGGTCAAATTCTTATATAACACAAGTGTCTTACACTTGGAAATTGTTGGATTAATGCATCAATTCTATACACAAATCCGCATTGTCAACGTTGAAGTAATTAAAAATTTCAAAAAGAGTGCTATACTAATTTGACCAAATTAATAGAAGTGATGGTTATACATGGTTTAATTTGAAAATTGTGAATGCTTCGAGAAACTTGTAAGGGGAGAGTTATTAAGAGTGGTTCTGGAAGTGATAAAAAGAGAGTCACATTTACGAGCAAAACTAATTATAATTAGAGCGGTTAAGATGATTTTTTTAGAGTAATCTATCATTTTAGTTTTTAACTCAATTTCAATCTTTGACTTAGCAAAAAATTCAGACCAGTTTCTGACTCAGTCAAACGTGGCACTTTAGTTCTTGACATTAACTTTTTTATTAGTCATGTTAAATGGGTGATGTGTATGTAACACAATGATGTGTACTCTCTCTCTCCTATATAGGTATGATGAATAGACATGAACAAAATTGACATTGAGTTTTTTTTTATAAAAAAAACGAAGCTTTAAATGAAATTTTTTGTGTTTTTCTATCATTCAGTTACATTTTTTCCTTTCTCTTTTCTTCTTCCTTTAGTTACATTCTCTCACATTTCTTCTCCCTTCATCAAATCCAATAAATTATTACATACATTGACCACTAACTATAAATTATCACTTTCAAAAATTATAATGACAATAAGTGTTAGTTTTGGGAGTCTATTGTAATTATATTAGTAGCTTTACAATCTAAAATGTTCATTCATATTTTAAAACACTTAAAGTCACTTGAAATAACACAAAACACATTAACAATATGAAAGAACACAAAACACTTTAATTCAAACACTTCATTTCACTTGAAACAACACAAAATACATTAAGTTCAAGTTAGTCACTTGACAAACACAAAACACGTTACAAACTACTCGTATTAAAAACTATTCAAACTACTAAAATTAATTTATGGTTTGTCAAATCAAATCATGTGCAACATTTGTATGACAAATACACTAATGACAAACAACTTTATTTTAAAAGTCATGGAATCAAGTTTGGTATTAACACCAGCTTTAACACTTCATATGAATTTTGGTGCCTTTCAATTACTCTTTCTCGATGGATTTCACTCTTTCTTCCTTGATTTAATACACGTGTTGGAAGTGCTTCATCATTTGCAAGTGTCCCATCAACCCACATGAATTGCTTGAATTGAAGAGTTTTGTGTTTTTTAATATTGTTAATGTGTTTTGTGTTATTTTAAGTAACTTTAAGTGTTGTAAAATATGAACGAACATCTTGTATTGTAAAGTTACGAATATAATCATAATGGCCCCTCAAAAATAACATTTATTGTCATTATACTATCTGAAAGTGATAGTTGATAATTTACATGTTTTTCATCAATCAACTCTCATTGATTTTTTACAGCAAGGGTTGTTGCTATCGGGTCGAAGAAGGAAGCATTATAAACATTTAATTTGGTGCGTGTAATTATTTGGGTTATTTGGTTATTAAGAAACAAATGTTATTTGCAGACTCTCGTGCTGATTTTTTGGTCGCTCAAATAAAATTTATTTTTCGAGATTGATTTAGTATAAAGAACGAAACCATTCTTCCATAAGTTATTTGGGTTGATGTGTCAATCCTATAAAATATCTTTCTTTGATGTAATTCTATAATTTTATAATGAATTACAGGATTTCTTATACTTTTCTTAATTCATTTTGATTAAAAAAAATCTTCATTAAGTCAAATATATTATGACTTTTGTTTTAATTTGGGTGCGGATGGAGTATACTTTTGGTTACAACTATGATATAAGGGAATATATGATATATATATAATATACCCCATTGTTTCAAAAATAAAAAAAGAAACCCGCCCCAACCGTCATGAACTGATGAACACAAAATGAATTTATTTGTGAAATCCTAAAATGCGTGTGTGTATATATATATATTCATTAAATGCGTATACGATCCCCACATGCTTGCATGTTAGTCTGTTGTGCAGTCCAACTAATATAACTGTTATTTTTTGACACATTTGGAGCTGAGGAATCAAATTAATTGCTTTTTGTTGATTTGACAATTGAGTTGATGATCTCACAGTTAAGAATGTATATCCAAGAAATAAAAATATACATCAATTTATTAATGTGAATTCTTATTTATCAACTCATTTTCATATACTCGTGTCAATTGTTATACAAACATTTCATTTTACATAACTATTAAAAAAATTAATGTC
Organism: Cicer chorassanicum; assembly: GCA_037974735.1. Taxonomy (NCBI): domain Eukaryota; kingdom Viridiplantae; phylum Streptophyta; class Magnoliopsida; order Fabales; family Fabaceae; genus Cicer; species Cicer chorassanicum. The sequence goes on from JBBPBP010000004.1 coordinate 2,383,286, forward strand.
ACATTAATAAAAAATATATTTAATAATAGTTTATAATATGTTATATTTTTCATTTTATAAATCAATACTATAAAAATAAATTACGATTGATATAAAAATTTAAAATGATATCAAATCGTCTATTATTCAAATATAAATATTTAAATATATTAGAAATTTTAAAATTTCTAAAATATAATAGTTGGTTAAATGAGATATCAAAGTTGAGATATCAAAATTGTAAGTGAAGCAAAATAGAAAACACAAATTACAATTAAGCATTTAATTTAATTTAATTTGTGCCAATTGACTTGCCCTTGGGAATGGCTGTTTTTAAGAACTCAGCTGAATAGCTGGCCTACCCATGGCCATGATTTTGCTCCTCGGAAACATCCATACCCGAGACCAAAACAACTAAGATTGATTTGCTGGTATAGTATGTACACCTGTTTTATCTATTTATTTTATAAGTATAGAAGTTGACTGGGAGTGTGTCATCATCCCATTGACTACATCATATAATAATTGAATAATTAAATAGTTTACTTTAATCAAACTATTTAACTAGAGTTTTAGTAAATCATAAATTGTTAAAGGAGAATTTGAGTTCAAATTTGACTCAAATTATACTTAGTCAAATGCTACAATAATTTATTGATTTAAGTATTCTATGTATCTTTGTGTGGTTTTACCGTACAATCGAGACAAAAAATATAGAAAATAAAATTTTATATATATATATATATATATATATATATATATATATATATATATATATATATATATAATTTTTTAATAATTTTGTTAGCATCCAACTGCGATTCATGTGTTTTTGATAATTCATATACGATATTGGTATGAAGTGATGGTTGTATTTTGAAAAGCATTAGCTTTGAGATCAAGTGTCGGGTTCATTACTTATAGCGACAAAATACTCTTAAACCTAGCACTTTTGCATGCCTTAACAAAATTCACATTAAGTTTCTCTCTATTTTATTTTAATCTATTTGATTCATATTTATTGTTGTTTTGTTATTTGTGGTAATTATCAAAAGTGAGATCAAGATACACGAACTTAAGTAAATGAGTTAAAACTTCCACCACAACCCTCCATCCTCGATCAATCGATTGATCCATAGCTCGTAAAAAAAATTCAAGATTAGTCAATTAAAATTCAAACGAATCATTACACAAATCATAAAATTGTAAGTTTATTAGACTATAGCGAGAAAATAAATTAACAATTATAGAAGATTGTTTAAGTCAGTAAAAAATAACTAAATAAAGAAATAGATATTTTAAATTGATTTGATGGACCAATCCAAAAAAAACTCATTTTTTTTAGCGGGATAAGCATGATAAATCAACTTGTGTGGTAAGATACAAAATATTAATTTATTCAGTATAAATTAATGGGTCAAATAGATTGGTGAGATGAACACAAATCATTTTATCTTATTTAATGTCGGAACAATATCTTAGCAATTAAGGTGGAAATATTTCAGGTTAACCGAGATGGACCTACAGCCTTGTCTACGTCAAACTCAAGTAAGACTATACTTTTTTGAAAATAGACAAGGTTAAATTTTTTTTAGAAGTTTATTTAGCTAAAAAAAAGTTAGATTACAGATCATAAAAATATATTTTAACAGACTGACGTACTTAATTAAATAATAATATTTTTTATTACTATTATTATATATATTATAATTTGAATTTTATCTTAAATTATTATTTGCTAACTTTTTAATAATTTAATTATATTAGTTTATATTAATTTTTGACATAGTTAAATGTAATATATTATAAAACAAAATTGAAGTAAGATATCATATGAAGTCAAATTCTTTAAAATCTAGTGTTAAATCTAAAAAAAAAAATTAATTAACTCATTAATATATTTGAAGATATGCCTCATTATTATTTAAACGTATGAATATGAATATGAAAAACACTTTTATGTAACGTCACAAACAATATCAAGTTTTCTGAAGATCATACTCACTCATGCCTAAAAAATACTTATGACAAACTTTTTTGACATAAAAATAAATTTAATTCAAATGCAAATAAGAATAGTGCAGACAAAATCATCACGTGTTGAGATGTTTCACATTCATATTTTGACACCAAATCTAAATAAGAAAGCCAAAACACACTAAAGATACACATAAATGTTTAAGAAGCCAATGAGAATTAATTAAACCAAAATTTAAATGCTAACAACTAAACTAATTTCTCCACATATGACGAATGATAAAAAATAATGCAAGATCTACAGTATTTAGTTCAATTCATATTCGGAAAAAATATTTGTTGGCGTTCACTTATATCAACTATAGATGATATTTGATACAACCAATTCAACCGCGGATTGATAACTCATATTTAAAGTTGAGATGACGTTGAATTTAGTGATAGTCTCCATAAGTCTCTTACTTAAAATATGATACCCTCAAAACGAGACATTTGACTATGTAAACACCACACTTATACAAGAAAACAAACAACATCACACCATAAACAAGTACAAACCAACTTTGCATTCAAACGACAAAATAAAGAAAAAAAACTACATATGTGTAAAAAATAATTTATATAAATAAAAGAGATAATAAAATAACTTGAAGGGTTAACTTTGAATAAAAAAATAACCCTAAATTCATCTCTAATAAATAAAGAAAAATAAGAAGAAATAAACTTATGGTTAAAAAAAAAGAGTACGTGGTTGTTACTAAATTACATATCAGAATTAAGCCTTAATTTAACCTATTTTTACTAATACTATTAAAGAAAATTTTACCCTTTATCCACTTAATTATACTAATACCTCCATATTTTAATAAAAATCTAATTTTACATTTTTCCAAAGAAAAAAAAATTAAATTTTATGTTTTTTATACAATTTTGTATTCCGAAAAAACTTTAAAAATTTTAAAATATTCAGATTACAAAGTTTAAATTTTTTAAAAAATTTGTGTTCCATAATATTTTTTTAAAGTTTTCTATAAAACATTTAAAAAACTTGAAAAAATATAAAAAATTTAAATTTTCTGAAATACAAATGTATTTTGGATAATTTGTTTTTAGCTTTTGGAAATTCAAATTAAATTTAATAGAATTTTCTAAAATAAAAGCGTGCCCCGTAATTCAAGTCATCAAGTAATTAAGTTACCTTCGAAATTTCCGTAAAGAAAGTACTCCCCTTCCAAAATGTTTGTCGCTTTATGATGTTTATTACTATTATAAATTAGAAATAGCCGTACGAATTCTACAAAAATATAAAAAGAAATAATATATTCGTACTCAGTTGACCATTGAATTGGATTGGATGAATCCATCTATGTATATGATGCTATTCAGACCATTAGACAGAAAAATACTTTTTTAGGCTCGTTTAGAGATAATATAATTTTAAGTTTTAGAATATTATAATGATATGAGGAAACAAATTGAACAACTTATATAAATCCTCCAAAATCATGATTCCTTTTTTCAATATATTCCTTTTTTTAAGGAAAAAAAAAATCTAAAATATCCGTTTTGAAAAAATAAGTTTAAATATGTATTTAGTCCATGTAAATATAATACTTTTTGATTTTAGTCTATGTAAGTTTTTTTGTTTGAATTTAGTTTCTATAAAATCAAAAACAATTAAATTTAGTAAATAACGTCAAATCAAAATACGAGTTTTTTAAAGATCCTTAAACCTCTATTTTAATTTCTATTTATATTTTCTTAATAAAATAACACTAAATATTAACTAATCAATAAATAAATTTAATAATTAATAATATAAAATATTTTAATTTTTAATATATCATAAAATATGATGTGTTGGTGTGTATTTATAGACCTATATATCTTGACGGTTTATCAACTCTTTTAATAAATCTAAACAAAAAAACTTAAAGGGACTAAAATAAAAATCGTATATTTGTAGGGATCAAAAACATATTTAAACTAAAAAAAATATATCATGTTTTATTTTTCTTAGATCGTATTTTTAAAATGCGACCGTAATAATAAAATTTGGATAGAAGTTGGTCACATGGGGTCTTCTACACACATTTTTTCTCTTTATTTTTTGTATAAATTAATAAAATAAAATAAATAAAATTATAATTATTAATTAATAATTATATAAAATTATTTATAATTAGTAAAAAAATATAGAGACTAAATAAAATTATTGGTAATATTCGGACAATATTTTAACAATTATCTCTTATTTTACAACCTATTCACTTGTTAACTATTTACTATTTTCTGTGATTAAAAAACTATTTACTATTTTTTACATTGCAAATAAATTAACAACTCCAATTTTGTCACCAATTTTATTTACTGAAATATAAATTAGTGTGTCTGCGTTCTTTTTGTATGACCACGTTTTTTCCTTCCTCTATGTCGTTTAAATTTTGATTTAAAAAAATGCACAATATATAGCGACTATATCAGTTACTCGATCATAATATAAAGTATTGTTCGAATATTACCGACAACTCTACTTGATCTCTATCGTTTTTTTGTACTTTTTTTCTTCTAATTTTAATTAATTTTATATTATTAATTAATTAATATTATTTTTAATGTTTTATTTATTAATTTTTTGTTTTTAAGTTATTTCAATATATAAAATAAAAAATATATATATGAGTAGAAAATCGCATCTACCAACTATTAGCCTAAAAAAAAGTATTCACATAGTGGAGTGAAAACTAAACAAATAAGACATTTTAATATTTTATTTTTATGTAGGGTATTTTGAAATTTAAGAAAAAGGATATATAGGGGGAAAAAAAACCCAAAATCATCTTTTAATATAATTTCTTAGTTCTATTAATTTAAAAGGATTTCATATATATCGTTTACTTTTCCTCCTTCCACTTTCTCAGTTATTTGTTAAAGAGGTTTCCCTTCCTAAACTCTCAAACAGAACTTTAACAATTAATCGAAAAATTTCATGTTCAAATGCAAATAACTCAATTGCTGAATTAGTTTAGGAGTTGAAGGGTAAACATATAAATATTAGACACAATTTTCATAGTGAATTATCTCATTTTTCATTGAGAATTATTCCCCTCCTTTTCAGTTTATCATTTGCATTAAAAATTACTTCATTGTGCAACAAATATAAACACTTGTTTTCATAAAAAAAATAAATAAATAAAAATGTATACACTCCATCTCATTGATCACATTATACTTATATCTCCCAAATTAATTTACAAGAATCTGTATAGGTTTTTTCACGCTCCGCATGTTTGAGAAATTAAAAAAGTTGATTAAATAATCATCTAACTTTTGGTATATTTTTCATTAAATGGCGATTATTATTATTTGTACTTTTCTAATTTGATTTATTGAAATGATTCTTAAAATTGATTATTCTAAATTGAATGACAAAGTAAAATATACTTTACATTATTGGTACATAAAAATCAAACATTTTATTTTCTATCAAACTACTAAATAATCAATTTATTTTCTATTTTCTTTTCACTTGATTTTATTTCCTTTCGTATTCTTTCCTTAACTAAACAAAATATAAAAAGATAGAAACTAAATTATTCTAATTTAATTTTCTCAAATCCTAAAAATTACGTTTTCTTTTTCAAAAACTAAATTGAGTCTTAGAATTTTTTTCAAGAATTAAAATTAATCATCAATCTAAATTAAGATAATTGGACTAGATATATAGCTATGCAGTTTCAACTTAACCCATTGAAAGATTCTATAATCTACTCACTCACAAATGACACCTCATCAAAACAAATAACAAACTAACACGTTAAGATGTGACTAACAATCCAATATAGCAAAATGAAGTCATAATATAAAGTTACCAAATAGGTAAAAATCCCATTAGGTTAGGTGATCGGGTTGGCGGGTCAACCCGCATCCATATACACCCCTAAATGAGATCAAATCAACTAACATACTTATCAATTTTAATTCAACCGATTGGATCGACCCAACTTTTCAAACATTCATATTCAGTTTGTTTGCATTAATTTTGAGCTAAAAGTCATTTCATATGAATTATTTTAAAAAACAACAAGTTCGCTCTGATTTGACGTAGTACAATTTGATTTGGATCATATTTATATAACTTGTATTACATCAAATAACTTACTACAAACTAAATAATATCAGCGTATTAAAAAAAAAAATATTACCTATTTTAAACAAATGACGTACAACTAAAAAAATTAATTAAAAATTAAAAAAATCAACAAATAATATATTGCCTATAATAATAAAATTTATACTTTGTATATATAATTTTGATTTGATTGTTAGAAATCAGAAATTCCATGGTATCGATTTTTAAAGAAAGAAATCTAAAATTATTTAATAAAATCAGGTTCTGTTTAATTATTTAGTTTTAGGATTAATTTATAACTATGTTTTGGATCGATTTAGATATTAACATCTCTGAAAAAGACAATTTTTATATAAAAAGAAAAAAAACATAAAAAAAGATTTTCTTCCTCACTTATTATTTTAATAAAAAT
>JBBPBP010000004.1:2396982-2432886 GCA_037974735.1 Cicer chorassanicum
AAAAAAACTTTCAGAGAACAGAAATAATTATTGTCAACGCTAAATGTATATCTCAGAGAATAGAAATAATTATTGTTAACACTAAATGTATAAACGTAAATAAATAACTTATTCATTATCCATTTTCTCGATAATTTCACAAATATTCAATTATATATTTTTCCCTTTAGATTTCAACATACTGAGGTATACCAACATCTTATTATCACTGAAATTTATGTAAATTTTGATCAATAAAAAACAATAAGTTAAAAAATGTGTATTGTTAAAATTATTATTAAATTTATCATCTAAAATTTATCAAATTGAAATTAACCATTTGGTTACTCTAGTCTCATATTTATACAATATAATCATAAAATAAAATACTATTTTTTAATTTAAAAAAAACACCCTATATTTGGTGAAAAAATGTAGCACTTCCTCAGTAGTATTTTAACAAATTTTTTTTCTCAAATTAAATGTTATTTAAAATTTTCAATGTAACTGTAATAATTTATTTATACTATTTTTTAATAATTACTATATATATATTATTTAAAATATTATTATATTTTATATTTTAATAATAATAAAAAATACACCGGTAATTAAAATAAATAATTTAATATTTTTTAATATATACACAAAAATATTAAACGGCCGTTATTGTGAAACGAGAGAGTAGCAACGAGCAAGGGGTTGTTGTAAAAAATAGTAGAAACATGCGAAGGTTTTGTAAATAAAAATAAAAAAGCGGTAAGTGGGTTTAGAAGTCCAAGGCAGCACCATAGTCAACATTACAATTATGTGAATAAAATCGCACTCAAAATAATAATAATACTAATTTTGTCAAAAGAAAAAAAAATACTAAAAAATCCCTCTTTTGTGTTGTGGGTACTACTACTACTTCTCACTTGTGGGTATTATAAAGACAAGAGTTTTCCGCATCTCTCACAACCTCACTCATTTTGCATTTTTCAATTTTCCACTCCAATCCTAATCCTCATGGTCCTTTTTTTCTTTCACTGATTCATTTCTATTACCACCCCCCTCTCCCAATAATTCCTTCTCCGCTTTTCAGATTCTGAAAAACAACACTCATGGCTACCAACAAATCAATCTCCCTCGAAGAAATCAAGAACGAAACCGTTGATCTGGTATAAAATCACTAACCTCACTTTTTATTTTTCAATTCAATTTTCGTTTTTTAGCACTTTCTGCATCTAAATCTTCGTAAAGTTTCGATTTCTTTTTTCTTTTTACTATTTACGACTCTTCGATTGACTTCAAGGTCAATTTCGTAAAACCACAGTGAAAGGTTTCGTAATCATTTAGAATTTTGCTTTTGATTTATAACTGAGTACCAAATTTTTATCATCTATGGAACTTTTTATCCAAAATTTTAATTTTTCTTCTTTTTTATGAGCTACTTTTTTTTCCTCCAGTTATTTCACTGATGAGAAATTAAGGAATAAAGTACTCTGATTTAGATGAAAATATACGTGTTCTGAAAGAGACACTGGTTTGATTCCGAAAGCATTTCACAACTATACATCGAAAAAAGGAAATTTCTGAAAGCAATTTTCTCTGATACCGAACACATGAACCTTAGGTTATTTTAATTATTTTTATTTATTTTATTTTTTTATTCCTCCAGCGAATCAGTGGATCTAAACGTGATATCTACAGTTAGGTTACATTTTTCAATAAATTATTATTATTATTATTATTATTATTATTATTATTACTATTATTATTATTTGTCTAGATGTGTACCTGTTATTTTCTATGTCTAATCATCTGTCTTTTTCTCTGTCTGCGCCTTGTTTGGCAGTAGGGAATTTTAAGTACTTTTCCGTGGTACTTTTATTTCATTTTTTTCTTCTAGGTATTTTACCCTTAACTGATAAACGGTTTTCATAGTAACTCACATTTATGATTTAACATACTGATTTCTGACACAGCTAGGTCCATCCCTTTTTTTTTACTTATTTTATTTGTCCATTTTGCCCTCAACCTATTTTACAATTTTCGATAAAAACTGTTGTTTATTTTAACGAAGATTTGTTCTCTAGTGACTAGTCTTTGGGAAGTGATTCTCAAAAAATATTGTTTTTACAATTAATTTTTTTTATACCTTAAATAAAGGGTATGAATTCATTGTGTGGTGTGTTAACTGAGTCCTTGATTGATTTATTTGGTGCATGTTTGAATTAACAGTAAAATTGATTACATTATGATAGATCTACTTTATATTTTTATCAAAATCAAGTGGCACCTTGATTTTGTGAAAGTTACCTGCAATCGAAAGATGCAATTGATTGAGTTTGGTCAATTCGATGCTCTTCATGTTAAAAATTAAATAAATGTAAAGAAAGGGGCCGTAAGTTGTGAAAGGCACTAGTGCAAGGTGTCACACATGGGATGCTTGTGGTACTGTCTTCTCTGACATAAGACACTGTTTGGGCTGTGTCAAACGCGTTAGTCAACGCTTTTTTGTGGTTGGCTGGCGTCTGATGTATGTGAGCCACAGAAGCAACAGTCAGGGTCATGGATCTCATCTTAAGGACCACTTGCTTTTACCTTTTTGATTCTACTGTTGCCAGCTTCACATGTCTAAACTTTTTCAATTTTGATTTCGATTTTAGACTTTTGAAATTTCACACATTTATGCATTCAATTCGTTAATGATTATTTGAAAGTTAATTTTTTTTTACAGTTGACCGTCGGAATTTAATGCAACTATTCGGTCAATATATTGGTCATCATTTAAAAGTTAATTTTTTTTACAAGCATACAAAATTGACGTGAAATTATAAATTTACTTTTTTAAATTATTGAAAATTCTTTTATAGGAGTAAAATATATTTTCTTCTTTTGACACTCAAAAATTAAAAATGAATCTGTTTGATTTGTTTCCTTAAATATTGTGTTTTTAAAAAGTAAATTTATTGCTTTGGAACTATATTTATTGTTTGAGTATGACTTTTTACGTTAACAGTGATTTTGTTTTTAAATATTTTTCTAAAATATTTTTGAAACAGTCTTAGCCTTCATAGCATTGATTTTATGAGTTTCTTTTTGGTCCACTATCTTGGTATTTCAATAATTTGGGTGCACCTAGGAGATCTACGGACTAAACTCTCGAAAGCATGGAATTTTACTTAAGATGTCCACCTCTCCTACCAAATATTTTTTCGTAATTCAAAACATTTTTTTTTTTGAGATAAATAAACACAAGAGAGAGAAATAATTGCATTCATGAGGAATTGAAAAATAAAAAGAACAAATCATTGCTAAATTGTAACTAAAAAGTGACTCAATTTGCAATACCATTTCTTGTGGTGAGATATGCCAGTGGCTGTGTCATGTATTGGTATGTACGAAGGAATCAAGTTTTCTAATATCATTTGTGATTTTGCAGGAACGTATTCCTGTTGAGGAAGTGTTTGAACAATTAAAATGTACCAAAGAAGGATTGTCCTCGGAGGAAGGAGCCAACCGGCTTCAAATATTTGGACCAAACAAGCTAGAGGAGAAAAAGGTTAGTTCCTTTATGATCACATTAATGGATAACATATCTCCAATATATATAGTTACTAATGCAATTGCTGATTGGTAACAATACAGGAAAGCAAATTTCTCAAGTTTCTTGGATTCATGTGGAATCCACTGTCATGGGTCATGGAAGCTGCCGCTTTGATGGCAATTGGGCTTGCAAATGGTGACGGGAAGCCCCCGGATTGGCAAGATTTTGTCGGTATTGTTTGCTTGTTGGTGATCAACTCCACCATCAGTTTCATTGAAGAAAACAATGCTGGTAATGCTGCTGCTGCTCTTATGGCTGGTCTTGCTCCCAAGACAAAGGTAAGTAAATTGGATTTTGTATCTGTTTCCTGCACCGAGTAACTTAGGATTCATAGGAATCATATATGATCAAGATTTGTGTGGCCAACAAGGCCTATAATGTTTTGCGATTTTAAGAGAATGTGTATATTTTAATGAATGGTTTGCAAGTGAATCAAATCAACATAAAAGTGTGTAGAGGTCTTATATATGTTACTTGTTTAAAAATGAAACTAAATGGTTATGAATTCTGAATTCATTGTTTTGTTCCAAGATTATATATGTTATTGAATTGTTTGGGCATTTAGAAGTAACAAGCTTGGTTTAAGGACTGACTCAAAATTGCTACGCCGTTGCAGGTTCTTAGAGATGGAAAATGGACGGAGCAAGAAGCTGCAATTCTAGTCCCTGGAGACATCATAAGCATCAAACTAGGTGATATTGTTCCGGCTGATGCTCGTCTTCTTGAGGGTGATCCTTTGAAGATTGATCAGTCTGCTTTGACCGGAGAATCACTTCCTGTGACTAGAAACCCAGGGGATGAAGTTTTCTCTGGCTCAACTTGCAAACAAGGTGAAATTGAAGCTGTTGTCATTGCAACTGGTGTTCACACATTTTTTGGGAAGGCAGCTCACCTTGTGGACAGTACCAACCAAGTTGGACATTTCCAGAAGGTGCTCACCGCAATCGGAAACTTCTGCATTTGTTCCATTGCAGTTGGTATGTTGGCTGAGATCATAGTCATGTATCCAATTCAGCACCGCAAGTACAGAGACGGAATTGACAACCTTTTGGTCCTTTTGATTGGAGGAATTCCCATTGCTATGCCTACTGTGTTGTCTGTAACAATGGCCATTGGTTCTCACAGGCTCTCTCAGCAAGGTGCTATCACCAAACGTATGACTGCTATTGAAGAAATGGCTGGTATGGATGTACTTTGCAGTGACAAGACGGGTACACTCACACTTAACAAGCTGACTGTTGACAAGAACTTGATTGAGGTATTTGAAAAGGGTGTGGACAAGGAACATGTCATGCTTCTTGCTGCAAGGGCTTCTAGGACTGAAAACCAGGATGCAATAGATGCCGCCATTGTTGGAACGCTAGCTGACCCAAAAGAGGTAACTTGTCTATAAAATTGCATCAATTGCTATACTTTGGTTTGTTGTTAGATATGACTAATTATTATATTGAACAAACATATGTCCTTTGCAGGCACGGGCTGGAGTAAGAGAGATTCACTTCTTACCATTCAACCCTGTTGATAAGAGAACTGCCTTGACTTACATTGATGGCAATGGAAACTGGCATCGGGCTAGCAAAGGTGCTCCGGAGCAGGTAAGCTCGCGATTCTGTTTGTTCAATACTTGTAATATTTCTAGTTACTCTATCAATCTAAACATGTATATGTGGTGAACAGATCATGAACCTGTGCAACCTTAGGGAAGATACCAAGAGGAACATTCATGCTATTATTGACAAGTTTGCGGAGAGAGGGCTTCGTTCTCTTGCTGTTGCTAGACAGGTTTGTTATAGCTAGTATTCATGTTTGAAGTTTGACTTGAAAACTTATATTTCTTTTCACTCAGCCCCTTGGTCTCCTGTGCTACTTCTTCTGCAGGAAGTTCCTGAGAAAAATAAGGAAAGCGCCGGCAGTCCTTGGCAGTTTGTTGGTTTGTTGTCACTGTTTGACCCACCAAGGCACGACAGTGCTGAAACTATTCGGAGAGCTCTTCATCTTGGTGTCAATGTTAAGATGATTACCGGTAACTACTCTAATTCAAAGACTGACTCTTATACGTAATAGTAATTTTGCTTTCAAGCATCGTCAAGCTAATATCTGGATTTGTGTTTTGTTTTTAAGGTGATCAACTTGCCATAGCAAAGGAAACTGGCCGTAGACTTGGGATGGGAACTAATATGTATCCGTCTGCTACCTTGCTTGGTCAAGACAAAGATGCAAGTATTGCTGCACTTCCAGTTGAAGAGCTGATTGAGAAGGCCGATGGATTTGCTGGAGTATTTCCAGGTTCATACTCTACCATTTCATTTCACCATGACGATTTATGTTTTTTCTTTGTTTTCCTTCTCCTTGCTTTCTATGAGATGGTCTACTTTCTATTTGTCTCCTTACCTTATATCTATTTACAACTGCAGAGCACAAATATGAAATTGTGAAAAAGTTGCAAGAGAGGAAGCACATTTGTGGAATGACTGGAGATGGTGTTAATGACGCTCCAGCTTTGAAGAAGGCTGATATTGGTATCGCTGTTGCTGATGCTACGGATGCTGCAAGAAGTGCTTCTGATATCGTCTTGACAGAACCTGGATTGAGTGTTATCATCAGTGCAGTCTTAACTAGTAGAGCTATTTTCCAAAGAATGAAAAACTACACGGTCGGTTACTATTTGATTTCTTCATAAACAATATATTTTTGCTCTTGTAGGTTCCAAATTGACACTGTTTCCATTATTTTCTCTGCATTTCAGATCTATGCAGTATCTATCACTATCCGTATAGTGGTAAGTAAATAATAATGTTATGCCTATATGCAAATTCATTATGAAAAGAAATGAAAGAGTGTTCATCAGTTTGGGTTTTCATTCATTATTTTTTTTTACCTTCAATGTAGTTTGGCTTCATGTTCATTGCACTGATCTGGAAATTCGACTTCTCCCCTTTCATGGTTTTGATCATTGCCATTCTTAACGACGGTAAAGCCCTTGTCAGATATTTCTTGGAATATGACTTGAATTACCTTCATGATAATGATGGTCAGACATATTAATTTTTATACTACTACTAGGTACAATCATGACAATTTCGAAAGATAGGGTGAAACCATCTCCCTTGCCTGATAGCTGGAAATTGAAAGAAATATTTGCCACTGGAATTGTTCTCGGAGGTTATTTAGCATTGATGACAGTGATATTCTTCTGGGCAATAGAAGAAAATAAATTCTTCCCTGTAAGAAAAAAAAAATTAAACTAGCCTAAATTCAAGTTCTTAATTTAGATCAAACATATAATTAATAAAACACCGTTGATTATCTTTTGCAGGACAAATTTGGAGTGAGAAAACTGAATCATGATGAAAAGATGTCTGCTCTGTATCTGCAAGTCAGTATAGTTAGCCAGGCTCTTATATTTGTGACTCGTTCGCGTAGTTGGTCGTTTGTTGAACGCCCTGGAATGCTATTACTCATTGCTTTCTTCATTGCCCAGTTGGTAAGGATGATGCTCCAAAATTTAATCTTCCTTCCAAATAGGACCTGGCTAGTTTCCTTGTGCGGTTAATAATGATATATTGAACAAATTGTCTTGCAGATTGCTACATTAATAGCTGTATATGCCAACTGGGCATTCGCTAAGGTGCAAGGAATTGGTTGGGGTTGGGCAGGAGTCATCTGGCTCTACAGCATTGTCTTCTACTTTCCCCTTGACATTATGAAGTTTGCGATCCGCTACATATTGAGTGGCAAGGCTTGGAATAATCTTCTAGATAACAAGGTATTGATTGGTTCATTAACTAACTCTTTCATGTGTGTTGTCAAATGGTGAATGAGAAGATATTCATGAATTGGTTGTTTCCAAAATGCGTTTCAGACTGCCTTCACATCGAAGAAAGACTACGGAAAAGAAGAGAGGGAAGCTCAGTGGGCACTTGCACAGAGGACTCTACATGGACTTCAACCACCAGAAGCTTCTGGTATTTTCAATGAGAAGAGCAGTTACAGAGAACTCTCTGAGATTGCTGAGCAGGCTAAGAGAAGAGCTGAAGTTGCAAGGTAAACACCCATTCATTACCAAAAGCAGAAGCTATTTTGTGTTTGTTTAAAATTATATAGGTGATTTTGTACTTCTCTCTTTTATTAAAAATGATTTTCTTTCAAAGATAATCAAAATAGTTTTTCATTTTCAGCATAAAAAATGATTTTTGAAAAAAAGCTTACGCAAACATAACTTAAACACCAAGAATGATTTTTATTAATTAAAAACATGATTTTCTCACTAAACAATCTTAACCAAGCTCTATATCCTTCAGTTACAAATCTATATAATCATCATCATCATTACTATCTATCTATACAAAGATTGATTTGATCTACGCTTTCGCTTACAGGCTTCGCGAGCTTCACACACTCAAAGGACATGTCGAATCTGTGGTGAAGCTGAAAGGTTTGGACATCGATACTATCCAGCAGCACTACACAGTGTGAGAAGCTCTCTTAAATTGTAGATAAGCTGAAAGGCCAAAATTCAATGCAAAAATCAGTGAATGATAACAATAAAGAGTCAAAGAGAAGGTCTAACTACTTTAGTGCTTATTATCACCAGGAAGGGAGAGGAGACTGAACCTTTTGATTTGATGTAGCTTAGCTTTTCCTGTGTACTATTTGTTCTTTGCCTTCTTTTTGCTTCCATGATAGGAGCAAATTAGTTTCAATTTCATTTTCCTTTTATTTTTTTTAAGCTACTAGTTTCAGTTTTCCCATGCTTGTTTTTTACATGGTTTTGGGTGTTTCCTCATTTTAATTGTATGCTGCAACATTATGATCAGACAATGTCGATATTGGAATTTTTTAAGGTGGGTGAATAAATATATTTTGTAAGGTTTTATTGCCATACTCACTTAGTTGAGTTTCAATCTAATGTTTTTATTTGCTTCAATTTATGTAATTAAGTTCACGAGCTTAACAGAATTACAATATCAATGTGATTTTAGTAAAAACTACACTTTAAAGTTTCAATAAAATTACGGTACCAGAGTGATTTTGCCGAACTCATTGCAAATCCATACATGCAATAAATAAGGTAGGCATACGATAAGGAGGGATCTGTAATGCTAAAGCGCTCATGGGGTCAAATGGAATTACATCTGATAAAGAGGGATATGTTAGAATATATTTGAAATTGTAGTATATGATGGAATAACGTGAATTGAATGAAATATGCTAGTTAGTTTTTGGAAAACTGAAGATATAACACTCCACTCTATTGCATCATGCATATACCACAATTCTAAAGATACCTTAATATTTGGCTGGTTACGTCTTTTGTGCACGCACTACCTTATATAGCAAAGATAATTGGGATTCCTAAAAATCAATTTCATATTTTAAATTCATCATTCGGAAATAGACAAGGTCATATCTCACATTTTTCAATAAAGGAGATAAATATACAAATAATTAATAAGTACATTGGTTTTAATTTTAATTTTTATAAATGTAACTAGAGAGAGTATAAGACTGACATCCCGAGATCCAAACACGAAAATAATTTTCATATGCAGTTTATGTATTTATTTAGCGTGTTACAATATTCTGATTTATTTGCAAAATTCAAATAGTAATTTCACTGAAACTAACAATTTAGAGTTCAATCATGCATGACTCGTCAATGCATTTTCTATAGTACTATAGTTCTTCAGCATTCAATAAATTCCATGTTAGCTTTTGAACTTTAACATGGCAAATGGCCCTACCCAACAACAAAACACAGCTGGTTATGTCATCCATATACTCAATACAAATGAAATAATAACATCACCACTATAGAACTATAGAAAGAATAACATCACCAGTATATACAAATAATCACTGAGACCCTGCACATGCATACTTGTCCCACAAAATTTTCAAAGAGTGGTTGGCATTTAGTTTTACTTTTAGACTGATGAATCCATCAGGTATATAATATATAATAGTAGTATAGGGTCTCCTGAAATTAACCTAAAAAAGGCCTCTTTTTTTTTTGGCACAACCATAAAAGGCCTTCTAATCTAAATTTCTACTTCTTTTTTCTCATCTTTATATAGTTTTGATCATTTTATGTTTCCTCTTTGGATAAACCAATACATAAATGGGATAAAATATTCTCATAGGACAAGTAATTATATACTATAGGACTTTTTTGTAATGAATTATATATATATATATATATATATATAATAATTATATTAGCAAGAAAAAAGGTCAAAGATTTGATGAAGTCTCCTTTTTGTTTTTTGCTTTTTTTTTCTCAATGAAGACAAGATTTTGACCTTAATTACACAACACTTCAAGTTTGATCACAATTGATTTGTAATCATCACATTAGATCTAGTAGGGACATTTTGATTTGGAGTTTTAATTGTATGTAAGTATCCATTCAAACTTTCAAAGTGTGAGTGTTTGTGTCAATCCCTATCAATCTATAAATTAACTTTCTTTTAAAGTTGTAATTATGGAAAGCTATTACTCCCATTTATACAACACCTTCTTGGTTCATTTGAAAAGCCATATGAATTCAGGAACTTGGGATCAATAAGTGTGTATTTTTGGTTCTGTAGTAACAACAATTTGATTATGAATGAATTAAAGGTAAAATAAGTTATATTTAGTTAATAAATTTCAGATTAAAAATCAATTTTAAAGACAAAAACTACAAATTATAACTAATACAAAAGTATAATCAAACATGATGTGAAACTTTCATATCAATGGTTGTGAAATTTTGAACCATGTAGCATGTTCTACAATTATATTATTGCAACACTTTGTGTAGAGAGAGAGAGAGACACAATGTGTGAGTGGAAAAGGAGAAGGAGTAGGATGAGCTGGTTGATTTGAAATGAGGGGAAAATGTATGTAAATAAGAGAGAGGCAAGAATAGCAAAGTGAAAGATTACCACTTAAAGAGGTAGAATCATGTGAGAGCATTTATAGTGGGGTTTTAGTGTTTTTTGTTTTCTAGTGGCACATGGGAAGAGACTCCATTTTCTATGTATAGTTGTGAAATAAAGCAACAAGCATGTGATTGCATGTGCCATTCTAAATAAATACACCACTCTCAACATCTTTTTTCTCACAAATCTTTGTTCTGTTTCACAAAACTACTCACTAACTTCCCATGTCATCACTCTCATCTTCATATCACTTTCTTTTCTTTGCCTTACAAGTTTTAAATTTTGCATTACAATTGCATTGTAAAAGATTTTGAGGTTTCTGCAACTGTACTGTTTCAACCATATCTATTAGATTACAATATTAGTTTAATTAATTAGTTTAACTAACTAGTGTGACTTATATTGTATTTAATAGTATCAATTTTATTTTCTCGCATTATAAAGATTTGCAGCATCGTATTAGTAACAACCACAATTTAAAACCATTCTCAGCCACTTTATCCAACTACAACTTCCACTATCACAAACAACCCTTCTTCATTTTTTTTTTTAAATCCCTTTGACTATATTCTTTTTCTTTCAATTTTCTGATTAAATGGAGGCACAAAGTAATAAACGCAGACGTGTATACTCTTTGGAACCAAACAAAATAGTGCAAACTATATTTGCAAGAAACTATTTAAGTTATTTAGTTCCAGCATTGATGAAGATAAAGGAAAAAAGTTCTACAAAAGATAACAACAACCATATTGATGATATTAAGAATGTTGTTAAGTATGAAGTGGATATGGCAATGGTTTTATCAGCTCAAGGTTTTGCATGGAGTAATGGTCTTAAAGTAAAGCTTCAAAAGGATGATGAGAATGAGAAAAGAGAAGGATCATCATCAAGGATTTATGACAAAAATGATTTAGCAAAAGAAGATAATGAAGAGGATGAAAAGATGAAGAGGTTGAAAAGGTTGATACCTGGTGGAGAAGATATGTGTGATGAACAAGTTGTTAATGAGCTAGAAAGTTATATAAACTGTTTGCAAATGCAGGTTAATGTTCTACAATGTCTTCTGGCAGAGACCTGTTGATTGATTTATAATTTTATGTCTTAATTTTGCATTTCCACCAAATTCAAGATATGTTGTCTAAGAAACTATACTTTTTTTTTTCTGCTGTTTATTTTTTTGGACCTGTTTTAATTTGTTGCAATTAAAACAAGGAAAAGAAAAGTAGTTATTTCGCCAATTAATTATCTCCATTGCAATAAAGAGATTATATTTTAAAAATATTATCTTTTCATTCCTCTATACAGCATAATGTAATATAAGATGAATGACAATGCAGTTTGGTTTTAGACATTCAGAGATTTGTCAGTTAAACTATCCACACTAGTAACTTTTTGATTTGTATTAAGATTGTTAATTAGTGCAAAAGGTTATGGCATTGGTTGAAATTTAAATGTGTGGTTAGACACATTGATAAACAATGAAAAAAATATTTGAGATATAATAGAAGTGATCTATATATTTAATAAATTAAATTTGATGGAAGGAAAACTTAAATGTTATGAAAAGAAAGACACACATGAATTTAAATCACATTACCCAAATATTCAATTAATATTTTTCAAGAAAAGCGCTTTCCCTAAATCCAAATATGATTGTTTTGAATGTTCTTGCTCTAGTAGATTAGAAGTATAAGTTTTGATGGTTTTACCCTCTACCCCTACATTTAATTTTTATCTTATAAATGCAAATAAATGATTTTTTTGTCTTCGTATAAATCTTAAAATTTATAATTTTTCACCATTTTATTTTAAGTTTTCTTTACAAGTTTTTTTGGTAAAGAAGTTACGTTTTTAAAAGAATTTAAAAAAAAAAATTGGTGTGTATCGAAAAACTTGTGAATAAGTTTCCGGTAAACCCTTACTGTACCGAAAAACTTTTTCCAAGTTTTACGATAATATACATTTTTAAGCTTCCGTACCAAAAATTTTTTTTAAAGGTTTCCGATACACACGCTTTTACTCTTTTGCATCGAAAAACTTTGAACGGTAAATTTTTTTTACTGGAAATCTTCTAAAATATTTTCCGGTAATTTTTGGAAAACTTTTTTTATTGGTTTGAAAATATTAGAATAGTAAAAAAAAAAGTGAATTTGAATTGATAAAATAGTAATATATATATATATATATATATATATATATATATATATATATATATATATATATATATTTGACATTTTTAAAAATTTGTGGGGTATAGTTAAAAATGTGGGGCATAGGGTGAAGCAATCATAAGTTTTTATGTAAGCCCATTCTATTTTTGAGGCCCAATTTAGAATTGAAGTCCAATTGTACTTGAAATTTATATACCAAAAAAAAAATTAATTTCCCCTAATGGTAATTATGCCGCGTGGCAAGTGGAGAACCAGGAAATGGGTAAGGTTTGCGATGATGATAATAAACAAAAGAAACAACAACTGAAAGTCTGAAAGAATTAAGAATCAAAGGTTACAAAAATGTTGTCGTGGTCACAGCAAAGCTTCATCATCCCTCCACTAACCCTTGTTAATTCAAATTTGAGAAGCAGCAGGACCGTCGTGGTATGCTGCAGTTGTTCAGAGCCACAACAAGAACAATCTCAAACTCCATTAAGGTACATACTCTAGTCTATTGTTAATTAATTTAATTATTATTGTTGTTGAGTTGATAATATATAGAATATTTGGATAGGAATAATGAGAAGAAATTAGGGAAGTTAGCAATGGTTGCAGTGGCTGTTGGGGTGTTAACATTGGGGTCAGTTAATGTTGGTGATGCATTAGCTGCTAAAACTGGTGGCAGAGTTGGTGGTCAGGCCTTCAGGTCTTCCGCTCCTCCCCGCAACTCCGCACCAAGAATCAACAATAATAATTCCAGGTATATTCAATGTAAACTTGACTTACACGCATCTCAAATTCTTAGACTAACCAAACTAGTAATTAGGAGTGTTTTTATAATTATATTTGAATAAACAACTTAATTAAGTATTTATACATTACAATAGCTTATCTTATAATTAAGTGCTTATGTATAAACATTTTTTATATCAAAAGATATAATAAAATAAAATTATTTTTGTACAAATTATAAACTGTTTAGAGCTTATAAAAATAATCTAAAAACAATTGATGGACATTAGTAAATTATTTTCACGAATTCTCCCAAATAGTCTAAGGAGAATAGTGTTTTACATGCCTATCTCATTTGGTGATTGGAATCTTATTTGTGATAGGACCAACATCTATGTAAATCCTCGGGTGGCGCCGCCACTAGGTGGTGGATATGGGTACGGCGTGCCATACTACGGAGGCTATGGATGGTCTCCATTTTCATTCTTTGCACCTGGTCCAAGTGTAGCAGTAGGCGTTGGAGGTGGATTTGAATCTATATTTCTGTTTATTCTTCTTGGTGCTGCTGCTGCAGTTGTCAGGAGATTCTTGGGATCAAGAAATGATGATGATGATGATTACTAGCACAAAGGAGTGTGTGTTACATATAGATGTTATATTGGAAGAACAAATTATGTGACCAATTCATTTGGTGTTTTGAGCTTTATATTATTATACTTACAAACTTGGAAGAGAAGCAATCTAAGCTCAAAAATTGGGATTCCCCGGGATTAAAAAAAATACACATTTTAATTTTACGATTGAAAATATTAAACTTTAATTTAGAATGTTTGATCTTGATCAAATGACCACCAATATCTCATCTTTAAGAATGCAGAAAATTCCTACTATAGGAATTTGGGTCCCTCATGAGCTAAATTGCTCCACAACTAATAAGGTGCAATGTCAGTGTTCCGGAAATTTAATTTAAGTTAAAAACATACAAAATTTGAGTTCCATAATTAATTTTTTATAATGTATAACCTGTGTTCCTTGAATAAGAAAGGTGGTTTGAGTTCAGAAACGGATAGGGGTGTATAAGTCAAAAGTGGTGTGTAAAAGGTTATTTCTTTTTCAAGTGTTAAAACATTTCTTTGGGTCATTTCCCTAAAGACTGATATTAGGCTCAATTTTATCTTTAGATGATTGTTTATGCACCTCTCATTTTTTTCACAAAATGTTAAATATACTACAGAAATGTGTGATCTTGGTGGTGTATTTCAATCAATTTTATTCTCTTGAATTTCATTAGTTCATAGTGTCCACTATTTTAGTTAGTTAATGGGTGTTGTTCATTTTATAGATTTGGGTGAAGATAATGGTCCCTTAGTTAAGTGTTAGTAGTAAATTAAGAAAATGACAAGACGTAAAGCTACAAGAATCATGAAGTAATTGAAGAGACAAAAAGGAAAAGAAGAGAATAAAACAGCAATTAGGGGATGATAAGGTGTATGTGATGAGAGCTAATTTGGATTTAGTATGATGAGAACAAAAGAATATTTAATATAATGGGTTTGGATGAGAATGATGAATTAATAGTAATAATAAAAAAGAGTGAGAATAGTAGAAATGAAGTGAATTTAGAAGGAGGGGCATTATATGCATTTGCACGGAATAATGTGTGGTGAGTGGGTCTAGTATCTTTACGGCTTGTGCCTTTGTAAGGCTACAACGCGTGCATTTCGAGAACAAGACAATGCAACTTCAAATCTAGTACTTATGTTCTTTCTTTAATCATCATGCATAAGGCTACACCCCTCTTTTCTCTCTCTCCAAATTTCACTTTCAAAGAAAGATCGCAACCATAATTCAAAGTTTGATTAGAAATAAATAAAGTCCGACTAATAATTGTTTCACGTTAGAATTTTAATTCAATTATATCGAATGATTTGTTTTAACAGTCACTTAGCTCAATCATTTCATTCAACAAAATTGAAATTTATTCAAAATAAACTGTGCTTGAAAATTAATCTCTTTTTTAAATAAACATCAAATTACTGAGAATTTATGCAGAGGCAAATTAAGGAGAAACATGTCACAAAGGATTGATTATCCTGCATACATGTACGGAAACAACAGTCAAAATTCCAATTGTTGAATTTCCAAAAACAATCAAGTTTAGATAAGATAGTGAGATTCTATTCTATTTCTATTATTACTATAGTAAAGATAAACAAGCAGTAACTTTCAATTCTGAAGACTTTGTCTGGAATATCTTGTTCCCTGGCCTACATTGGCTTAATGTTAGGATTCTCATTTTTTCTCTCTTTATTATTAATTATACAACATTGTGGTCCCTCTTAATCTCTCTCCCCTATCCTTTCCCACATTACAGTGAAGCATCAATATATAGATAACAAAATCAACTATATAATAAAACAAACACATGTCAAATACAAAATATAATTTAACATATAGGCAGACAGACACATTGCAACTCTAGCTTTTTCTCTGGCCTCCTTCCTTCCTTCACAGCCTGTCAATATTGAATTATTAACCTCATGATTATAGTTTTTGAGCTGTTTTTCTTTGTTGTTTCTTAGTAAAGGCTTGAATGGTTCTTAATTAATTACCTGCCAAGATATTAATTTGTTGTTTTCTATGAGCTAGCTTTCTCATGTTGTTTGGAGAATCATGAGAGAATTGTAATATTACTATTGGACTTTAGTGTAAAAAATGCTGGCATGAAGGAGGAAGAAGATGTTCAATGATCTTCACCAGAGAAAGATTCAATACAGGTACTTCTTATTACAGGTATTAGTCCTACACTTAACAAATAAATATATTATGGTGTGTTGAAGTTCTGAGATTTAATGTTTCTCTAATCCATGGAATTGATATCAATTATCCATCCAGGGTAATACATCAAAATTTCTCAAGATTAACATAAAATAAGTTCACTTGCACATAACCTTCACTTGTAATTGTGAACTCCTAGTGATCTTAGTCTGTGTGATGTGTGAAATGTAATATTTGAGTTTTCTTTAATTCTTAGCTTCATGGGACTATATAAAGTTGTGTCATATTTAGAATAGCTTTTTACTTTTCTTCGGGTCAATCCAAGGATAAGGTCAGAAAAGCCAAAGTCATTGCTTTAGGCCTCCGGTTACCAAACTCAACATCCAACATAGCTGACTAATTTTATAATTTTACATCCATTTTTTTTTAAAAAAAATTACATCAATTTGTATTTTCACAATGGAAAGCAATTTTCTAATTTGTAAGGCATGGCCATACCTTTTCACTTGGTATAGAGGATGAATGAAATAAATTGTTTTAATTTTTGTTTTTAGGCATGGAAACCAAAATTGAATATTCCATAAATCTTCTAGCAACCTTAGTAGAGAGCAACAAGTTAGCTGTGGTTGGAGTGAATGTGTGGGAGCATTATTATCAGAACAAAATTAAAGGTGGCTGACCAATAACCATCACACAGGACAGGAATCAATAAATTGCAAGGTCCCATCATGGATAGGATGCTTGACAGAAACAATATAGAATCCATCAAAAGGACTATGCAGATGCATGAGGACATCTTCAAACACCAGGTAGTACCCTAATCATGTTACATACTTTTTTATGATCTGTAATAAATACTATGAGGGAAGCATACACTATAATCAATTATCAATAAAGTCAATACTATTACCAACTTTCTTAATTCTCACGATTTAGTCGACTATGTCTTATATTTAAGGACAGATAGTAACAAATTATCCAAGCAGCCACCATATGTGAAAATATTAATCTCAACTATTGATTTTGAAAGGACATTATGATCTACATTAATTTGAATCTTTACTAGTTAGCAATCATATGAATTTGGAATATTGCAGGTAAGAGAACTACACAGAGTATACAATGTGCAAAAGATGCTGATGGATGATCTTAAAAACAAAACTAGACAACAAAAGTTTTGGAATCCAATGAATGAAATAGATATAAGCCATGCTCATTCCATTGAACAGCAACATCATCATACAACACAAAGTTTGAGAGAGAATCTAGGGTCAATAGAAAGGAGTGGATGCTACTTTGGAGACAGCATCAAAATACAAAAAAGTTTTGATCTTGAAAAGCCTGCTATAGAAAACACTTTTATTGGATCGCTTGGAATTGATGAAGGTGAGGTAGGGACTAGTTCTTACAATGCATTTCAAAGTAATGAAGAAATGAAAGTGGATTTGACACTAAGCATAGGAGGTAGTAGCAAGGTTAAGAATTCCAATATGGAGATTCAATTAGCATGCTTAGATTCAACCAGTGGGAAAAGTAGAGTAGGAGAATGCAGTGACACAAATACCACCATTAACAGCAGCAGCACTGTGACATTTACTCAAGGTTTACAGCTTAAATAGTAGTTTAACTTGTTTCTTTGTAATTGTAACCTTTTAACTCTACATGGACCACTGAATTTAGATGGTATATACATTCACATTTCTAGATTAGTTTCTACTTTATTCTAATAAAAGGAAAAGTTTATACATGAATAAATAGACGAATTGGTCCTTGAAGTTGTAGATATCAGTCAAAATAGTTCATGAATTTTACGAACTCATAGATACATCCCTTAAACTGTAATGTGTTAGTTAAAATTGTTTCTCCGTTAACTTTTTCCGTTAGAGATTATGATATGACATGCTAAATGAACATGTGATCCTTCATGTAGATCCACTTCAATGCCACATCACTAGAAACTAAATTGCATATGAAATTTATGCGATAAAAATTATTTAACATGTTTAGACGTCAAGGTGACAATTCTAGAATTGACACGAAATACATGAACTTAACGGACTGCATAAGTTCGGTGATATGATATTGACGTGAGATCTACATGAAACGAAACATGTTCATTTAACGTACCATGTCATGAAAAATCTAGAAACTTGTGAATCATAAGAACTAAAATCCCATATTTAGAAATAGGAGACTAAAATTCTATTTCAGTTAAAATAGTATTACCAAAAGTGCATTTAAGCCGACCAGAAATTTGAATGGTTTGATAACTTATTTTTTGTGTTGCTTTTAGTGTCATTTGAAGCAAGCATATGGATCAAATCAATTATCAATGCTTCCATTTTATGTTGGGAAAAGTATTTATCTCTTTGTTTTGTAAAAACTTGATGCATTAATTATAATTTGATCTAGTAGCATCATGAAGCCAGGAATATACCTCAAAGAACTGAATCAATTATTAAGACAACAATGAACTATGAAATATACAAAAAATAAAACTCATAAACCCTCCAAAAGAAAAGATGATGCCATAACACAACATAGTACTTTTCTAGTTTGGCCTAGTACAATCAATCCTAATTTCACCTTGATTTCCAGTTTTAACACCAACCCTTCCCAACTTAGTAATAGCATTAATAAAAGCACTTTCAAAAGCTTTTTCATTTGATGCAAACAAATTGACTGTGTCCTTTGACCTTGAATCTGTAAACAACACTTGATCAGAAGTGAATAGACCTTTTCCTTGTTGTAGATTCTTGAAGTATTGATTATCAAACTTTTGAGGCGTGATAGGATCCATGTTTATGGCAATTCTAGGATCAACTTTTAAAGGACACATTTGTCTAAGCTGAAAAGCATATTGTAAATTTAATGATGGGTCAATTCTACTTCTAGGGCTGAATTTGTAGATTCTATTTGAGAAGCGGTTGCAATGAGAGAATCCAATTGTATGTGCACCTAACCATTCATATAGTATACACATTAATTTTTTGATTAAAATAATAAAAGTCAAATTAACAACTATTATTAATTACCTGATAATGCAACCAGATCTGTTTGAGAGAGTCCATGAATGCTAAACATGGAATTGAGCTGATTCAAATTGAAATGAGGGGCAGGAAGACTGTGTTGAACACTGGCCATTGTAGATATTCTTCCATCACGCCTTCCCAATTCAACATTATAAAATGGACCCCCTGCCTACATTATTATTGCATACTAAGATTACTATTACTATATGTAATAAATTCATGTTCTTATTGCACTCTTTTTCTTTTAAGTGACTTACGGGTGAAGTTACTAAAATAATTAGAAAGAATGTGATGAAATGAAAAGGTACCAAATTGACAACATCTCTAGTAGCCAGAGCAAGTATATCAGCACAAGAAACTTTGTTTCGACACCGAGAATCTCTATCAACAGCTGCTTTGGCCTTAACCACCGTGTCGAAGCCGTCTCCGGCTAGTGTTATATCATCAGGATGATCCTTCTCTGCCTTATTATTTGCAAGCAAAACCGAAGCATCACAACCCTGCACACACAAAATTATTTTACATGATTATTGATAATAAACATGCACAAATTTCATTAGAGTTTAATTAATTACTGACCCTGACAAAGCAATCATGAAAGAAGAGTCTAAGAGTAGCAGGAGCAGTAACAAATGTTTGTTGAAACTTTTGGTTCACAGCTGAACGAACCAATTGTTCAACATTGGGACATATATTGTTATAGAAACCACGAGTGAGTTGAGCTGATGAGGTTGTAGTTGTAGATGTGAAGAGAAGAAAAAGCAAAGACAAAAAGACAAAGCTTGGAGCTTCCATCACTAATTGATGTTCTCTTTTGATGCTACAATTGTTGTTTGCAATATCTATATGTCCACTTTATTTATAGTTAGGTAGTTATATTAACATGATACCAACTTGAGCTAGCTTATGCAAAAAGAACAAAACAATAATATTATAGTTGACATGTAATTAATTAATAAGAAATGAAATGGGTTACATTTAAACTTTTTGAAAATAATTGGAGAATGATTAATTGATGAGAATCAACACAAATTAAGGGACAGTCTGGCTAGTGATAATTAAGTATGTGTCATATTGTTATGGACTAAACTAAAGAATATTGGGGTTACAATATTAATTGACACCATGCTAGAAGCCTTTAAAAATTGAATGTTGCTTTAGTAGTAGTATATAGTATAATAATTTGCGTGAAGCATCTATAAACTGCATGCGTTCACAATCTGTTAGGACTTGTTTGGGCAGCCACACTTTAGTGTCATATAATAACAGTACTAAATACTCGGGTTCAGACGAACAATAATTAAAGTCTGATCAAATATTATTTTGATCAGAATTTAAATTTAAATTGTTTCAAACGATTTGTCTTTAATTGAGTTCAATAATTTGTTAACTTTACTCTTACAATATAATAATGGAAGAGTAGGTTTGGACAAACCAGAAAATACAGATGAACATGTTCATTAATATTAAAATGCTTATAACTTCTTTTGTCTTTAAATCTTAACTCAACGTATATACTATACTCCCAATCCTCTCCTCTAAACCTTAGCTAGTTTAGGCTTTGTTTGTGTGAGTCCGGAAGAAAAGCAAGGGGAGGATTTAAGAGGGAAAGTAAAAAAACAAAAATACGGAGAAATCTATCACTTACTTTAGAATATTTTTGAAAAAAATGAGATGAAAATACTATAAATAATACTCACTCCATTCAATAATCTATGGTATATCCCACCATTTTTTTACGAATGAGTCACCCTCATTATAGAGAAAGGAATTAATTTTAAAAGATTTACAATTTTGATCTCTCCTCTAAAATCCTCCAAATACATAAAAACAAAAAAATAGTTTAGGTGTGATTTTAATCGCCTCACATTTTAAAAATTAAATTAAATAAATATTATTTAAAATATTATATCTCATCTTATACCCTCAACGAGAAACTTATTTTTCTCTTAACCCTTTATATTATCTCTTAATTTTTTACTCATTCTTTTCCTCTTCCACAAATATACGATTTTCATCGATGTAATATAAATTTTTTTACTCACATACCAAATAATTTCAATAATTTGATTTGTGTAACCACTAGTTGAATTTTTCAATAATGATAATGAGATATTTTCATTAATTATTATGGAATATTATATAAGCTCACAAGTAAAAGTATTAGCATAAACAAATTGTATCCATATGCACATGGAAGAAGATAACTTGACAGCAAAGGCAATAAGAACAGTAGAAGGCAGCTTCCAGCAAAAACGAACAACATATATGCCAATGTATTAATTATTATGCAATATGCATGGAATTCGACACCATGACTTGCGCTTATCAATTTATCATTCCACTACCTATATATGACTTTGATCACACATGCTTTCATTTAGTTGTACAAAATTTAGAATGAGAAATTCACGGATCTAAGTCAACAACAATTTATTAAACCATACACGTATGTGGTGTCACCATATTCAAACCTTATTTAAGACTTTGTAATAGAATAATAACACTTCATTAATTTCATATAGCATGTCTGATGTCATTGTATAAATATCATAGTTTTCTAAAAATATTTAAAATAGCCGTCTTAGCTCAGTGGTAGAGCGCGTGGCTTTTAACCACGTGGTCGTGGGTTCGATCCCCACAGACGGCGAAGGCTTTATTTTTAATTATTACCTATCAGATTTTTAACTATATTCGGTTAACCACGTGGTCGTGGGTTCGATCTTATTTTTAACTATTACCTATCAGATTTTTAATTCGTATTACAAAGTCTGTATGGTGCTACTGTTATTAGTTCAGTTTGACGTGTTCTTTATATATATATAACCATCTATCCAAGTACTTGAACGTTCAATATATATATAACCAAGAAAAATGTTGACATGAAACAAAAGGAATTTGAAGATTAATTAAAAAAAAAATCATATTTTATTTCCAAAATAAATAATGAATTGAGTGCCTTTTACACTCTGCTGTACAAACTTCATACCTCTACTATCAATACAACCTTGGCATTGCAACTTGCAAGTCCAATTTCTTCCCCAAAAATATTTTGATTTAAAAAATGATTAACAAGGAACCCCAAAAAGACAAGCTCACCAACAATCCTTGTTGCTCTATAAAAGTAATAAACAAGCAGCTATAAACAAAGAAATAATCCTATACATCAAATCACTACAATGAAAAATTTGTGATTAAGTGTACTCGACTCAGAATAGCTGAACAGCCATCTTGAGTTTGTTTTGTTTCCATCTTGGCAACTTGTAAAACTCATTCTTAGCCATCTTCAGTCTCTCTTTGAACTCATCAGGTGACAGATAAGCCTGCATGCATCAAGCTCAAACAAGTTAGAATGAAAACAAAATCACGCTTCAATTATAAGATGCAACTTCCAAAGAAAGGAAGAAAAGCAATAAAAAGAGAAGGCTACAGGTTGACTGTCTTTATATTATACCTCTCGTTTAGTCACGTCAATGCCAGGCATCGGATCTGTAGAAGCGGTGTTAACACGTTCATATGGATAAACTGGAAGATCTTCAACATCTTCAGCTTCACCATCTTCCTGTATAGTATTAGATTCTTCTCTGCTGCTTGTAGAATTCTCCATGTCACTATTTGTCTCTGGGTTCGATTTGGGGGTATCTGTACTCCCGTCACATCATAGCAAGCCAGAGAAGAGAATAGGCATTTTGATTTTACAAAAGTGCAAATTCTAACAACATAAAATAAAATCTCAATGAACTCATCTACTCCATACCTTTAAGTGACCGAGGAATCAAATTATCTCGTGCTGATGGTCGTTCAAAAGTGGACGTAAGGCTAGATATGGCTGAAGATTTACGTGCAAGTGTTGCTGAATCTGGTGTCATAGATTTTGGATACAGTTTTCTAATCATTGGAGGTGGAGTTGAAAGGTTTCTAACATTTGAGCTCTCGAAAGTAGCTGCCAATGCATTGAAGGCTGGAGATCTTCCTCTCACACGAACACGGTCAGGACTAACAGACATACTGCGGGAGCGCTGGGATTTCTCTGGCAGACCACTAGACCTTCCCCCATAAGATACAGATGCTCTTCTTTTGGGTTTCTAAAAATGTATCAACCAAACACATCAATGCAAATACAATTATGAGTAAAGGTCCATACTTGTCCTTGAAAAAAGACGTCGAAACCTATTTGGTATATGATAAATGATAAGTAACAATGTGATTCTCAAAGATCTCATATGTTGGTCAAATTTGTCTTGATATGTCCTTAAAAATCATTGTAACAAGGACTAAGTCGAACCACATTTGTAATTTTTTAGGGTCAAATTAGTACTTTTATTTTCTCAAGAATAATTAGGTTTTTGTGTTTTTTTTTTCGAGTTCCAATATGGTACTTTACACTGCAATGAAAAATTATATGAAAACCAGGTCCCTACAATATTATAAGTGGAGCGAAGAGTAACAATAGAATCATCTGAGGCATGTCCATAAGAGTATTTTTTGTGTGTCTATATCATAAAATTATTTTTAATAAGGGAGGAAAATGTTATTATATATTTAAGGGGAGGAGGAGGCACTGGGCAACATTCCTTAAGGAGGATTCAAACTCTCAGTCCCTTTGGGTAACAAAGCTAGGCAGTCACAACTGCGCAAGCACCCACATGTTACATCATGCAAATTTATCTAGTTCCAACACAGACCAATATCTACCCTTAAATGAATATTCAAAAAAAGGGTTGCTCAATGTTAGAATCAAATCTTAATATAAAGGAATCAAAAAAATCAAGCTTAAGGTTTTGTAAGCTTTAACTTGATGGGGAGTGTTAGAATCAGAGAATCAAATCCTAATATTTATTATTAGGATTAGAGTTAGCTAATGGTACCAATTAGCATTTATTGTATTTACTTTATATGTTATTATAAATAGAGGTGAGTGTGGTCTGATTCAGACACACATTAAAAACATAATACTCATGATTGTAAAGGTAGCATGGAAAATCCAACTTACAACCAAAGGTGCAGTGCCCCCATTTTTCATGATTGCAAGCTTTCTTTGAAATGAGTTTCCCAGCATCTACCAAAAAAGGAATTCTCAATAGTCAGAATTTTAAGACTGTTTGAAGTCATGTAAGTATGTTATTGCACAGTAAAACTTACTGCAGATTTTGCAGAATCCCATTTAAAGAAGCGAGTGAAGAAAGGCGGCTCACTGCCTTCCATGACAATATATATCGGAGCAACATGAGATAATGTTTCTAGAAGAAAATCACGCTCAAGAAATTTCTGTACAATTCCAAGAGAATAGGTTAAGAATTGCACACCTGACTTCAGAAATACGAATACAAGATAAAAGACATTGAGTGCACTAATTTTGAAACACCAATTGCTTAAGATCTTTTAAAAATTAATTTTCCAAGAAAAAACTCTGCCAGACTTGCAGTTAAAATGCTTAATGGTGTTCTGACGATAAAAAAAGTTGTCATAGTTACATCCACATTATAAAAATTTAAAATACAGCATTTAACCAAGGAGTGACAATTGAAATAAGTTTCAGCCAAAGCAAAACCAGTTATACCTCACCAATTGGTAGAGCCTGCATTCTACTTTTCGGGTCAACCTGCTGGCCGACCCATACAAAGATTTCAGAGTGACAATCTAAGACAAAGATATCTTCTGTCATCAAATCATCCTGGGAAAAGTTGTGTATCTCTGTCACCTGTAAATATAAACATTGCCTTCATACAATGGGATCAACACAATTCAAAAATCATGCATTTAAACAGATCAGGGGTGTACAAACCTTTAAATTTCCTGCACGTTGGTCAATGAGGCAGGGAAAGAAACCATCATAAACAAGTCAGTCATTTGCCTTCAAAAAAAGATGGGTATGGGTGGATGAATATCATATAAAACTACCCAGCTAACAAAAAATTGGTCCTTACCTTCTGAGAAATTGCAAGAAAATAGGTGAGGATCATTTTCACCATCCCTTGCAATCTTTTCAGTGGGATATTCTGATTTTCCTCCTAACAATTCCCAAAACTGTTCAGATTCTGCACCTTCCCTTTGTGGTTTGCATTGTAAATCCGGCTGCAGACAGTTGGCAAGCATATGTGTTGATTAATAAACAGTGATGATATTAAAATTGGCATAATTTATAGGCTTTGTAATGTGGTTTGGGATAAATAATGCCTGCTGGGATCGAATCCAAAACCCTGGACAACTGAGGCGATTATAGTCCAATAGCAAGTTTGGCAATAACCAGTAAGTTACAGAGCTTTTGGCTAAACGGCTTAATTACCACTTAGCATGCGAGAGCTAATGTATAAGTTGTTTTTGTAAGTTCTCTTGGGGATATCATAAGCTCTTTTTACAAGTTTTTCAAACACTTATACAAGTGTTTATGTCGTAAGATAAGTCAAATAAGCTCTTCTAAGTATTTCCTTAACCATATTTAACATGCAAAAATATAAATTTGTTTGACATGAACATGTTGGTCAATTTTAAAAAAAAAACGTTGTGGTATTTGTTTGGACTATTCAAATTTTTCACATTAAGTATCTTGGAACATATCAGACCTTTATCAAATCCAGCATTCTCTCAACGAGTTCCTGGTCATCTGAAGTTGTAAGGTTTCCAGACCAAGTAAAAACAGTGGACTCACTATGAAGTATGTAGCAATAAGAGGAATTCAAGGAGGATGCGATCTGGTTGACAAAAGAAAATGAAAAGAAAAATAGTGATTATATAAATTGGCCATACAAAATGAGTGGATAGAATAGCCACTACAAACAGACAAGATGACATACTGAGTCAACTTGTATAGCTTGCATATTTTCTGGTCCTGAGCCCTGGATGCGGAATAATGCAACACTGTTCTCACTGTATGTCTCATCTGGAATTTCGTTCTCCGCGGTGTAATTCTTGTATGCATCACTAAGTCCACCCTGATAGACAATTGAAATAATTAACCAGTATTAAAGAAAAAATAATCATATCTATAGAATATTTTTCCTTAGTTATGTCAATATCAGAATCCTACAAACCTTATAAACAATAAAGCTTTGGAGAATGGAATGAAATTGAATTGGTTCACTGCCTTCATAAATATGAGCCTTCAATCAATTACACACGGATAACATCGGTAAGGACATGAGAAATGAGCATAAATTATCTCTCGACAAATTGAAAATAACAATTTAAAAAAAAAAGTACCATGGATGGGAGAAACTTCATCGACTCAACCATTTTTCTTGCTAGTGTAAGAGCTGAAGCTCTTTCTCCCTGATCTCAACAAAGAAAACTTGTAAGCATTGCAGGTTAATGAAATTTAATAACAAGACCAAATAGCTTATGCATTTATTCAACACTTTCTGGTCCCAAAACAGTTACCAATGTTGTGAATGGTGGGTGTAATGAAATTGATAAGCTATAATTCACTAGCATAGTTTTCAGCTCCGGATGAATAATTTACAGTCAGATTTTGAGTTTTTTACATAGAATACACATTCAAGAAGAACTAGAATTAAATGCTATAAATCTAAATCGTTCACCTCAACACTGTTGTTTCCAATCCATGTTCCTATAAGATGTTCCTCCCTATCTTCTCCAGGGTATGAATACTGAAAGATGTAGCAATCTCCGCTATAAAACTTTGATTGGTCAGTGGCTGCAAGAAGATTCTTTTCTTGACCATTCACACGCCAAACCTGAGCATTTATGGTATAACACTAGTCAACAATAGAAACAATTAAGCAAAAGAAAAATGCAGGAAATTAAGTATAGTCAAATTACAATCAGTCCATCCAAATAGTGAGAAGTACAGAAATAATATGGACAAACCCAAACGATTAGAACTATAGGAACCAATCTTTTATGGACACAAATGATTAGAAACTATAGGAACCAATGCTTTGTGGAAAATCAGGAACAATGGCTAAATGAGTAGAAACAATATGAAAAACCCAATTGATTGCGAACCAACACTTTGATGTATGGACCAAAACCCAAACTAGTGAAAATGTAGGTACCAATGTCTAGTAGGGATAAAAACACAAATGGATAAAACTACAGGACCAAAATCTAATTTAAATAACAAAAATTAATGTGATAATAAATTCACCAATGGGCTAATAGTTAGCAGATAAATCAAGTAAAATAAGATTGATATTTATACATCCATTTTGTGAAGGAACTATGAAGTCTCATGCGGCCCATTCTAAATGAATCTTGAAGTAGTCTTAATTTCATATATTTCAAGCATATGATATAATATAACTCTTATGCATTTAAGCCTCTCATTTTGGTGATCATATTTAGAATGTGAGATGGATGGAGTTTTGAGAATATAGTGATTGTGATTCTAAAAGATTCTCCCACTATGAAAAATCAAACACATAAGGGATATAAGACCACTAAAAATTAAAAATAGTACTGATAAAAGTTTCATCAAGAGATATCAGTATTAAATCTATTGATGAATTACTATTTTTTTGAACGAAATATTTGAGTACCTGTAAATGTCCTGTGCAATCTATGTAGGGTTGAGGTTCTTCTTTTACTGGATCAGCTTTCAAGAGGCCCTTGACATCCAACCCTTGACGTTTAAGAAGTGCTAGAAGTCATAAACAAGACATAATATTAGAGGAATATAATAACAGCCAGGCAAATAATATTGACAATGCCAGTTTAAAGGTGAAGAAATATGCAGGCTCATTACACCAAAGTTTATTTAAAACTAACCTGCTACCTTGCCACGACCATCTTCAGACATTGTTACATTAGTTGTCTGAGGCCAAGAATCAAATTTGGACCTGAACATCACTGTCTCAAATCCTTCAATTACGCGGATTATCTGGGATTTTGGTCTATTGGTGCTACGGACTAGTTCCTGTTTTTTAACCATCAGAAATCCAATAATCATTAAAACTCCAAACAAATGCTCGACAATACGAAGAAACAAAGAAGAAAAGTTACATCTGAAGCTCCACTTGCGCTTTTTCTTTCATCAAGAGATGTGTTTCTTCCCGTCCAAACAAACACCTCCAACCCACAATCTAAAATATAGCACTTGTTGGTGTCCAGTAATTCCTTTGTCAAAGAATCAGTTTCAATAGGCATTTCCTTCCCATTTTCAACACTGGAAAAATGATAGTTTTATTATAAATGGAGCATTATAGAATCTAAAGTTTCAATATAATTTGATCAGTGTAGATGTCACAATAATTAGCATTATTTTCAAGTCCTCTGAATTATCCACTTATTCAACTTCTGGCTAAAATAGTAAACTTACAAATTTGTACATTGATAAACAACATAGGTTTACAGATAATGGGGGAACTAAAACAATAGTGAAATAGGACATTACAAACACATTCAAACATTAATGAATTGAGTTCAAATATCATTGCTAAAAAATATATGAACAGATTGACAGTGTAGATGTAAATGAAAATACCAGCGGAAAAACTGAAACAACATATTACCAAAGCAACTTTGGAGGATGAGAAGCAACTGGCTTATCATCATCACTGACTGTTTTTCGTGGAAGAGGAGCAAAGCCACCAAACAAACCCCAGAATTCTCCAGATTCAGAATCTGCCATCAGCTTTCCATCCTCTTCATGGAAATTCAAGTGTATACATCCAATTAGTCATACTAAGAACTGGCCCTTAGAAGATTAGAATATACTAGTACACTTACCAATAGAAGCCACTTCACATTTCCCGTCATGGTAAGTATCCTTAATATATTGTACAACTTCCAATGCTTTAGCCCTTTCTTGAATAGATGAATTGGAACCATTAAATTGGAAGATTTTTGACTCGGTATCCAGAATAAAAATATCATCATGGTTGAGCGTAGATCGAGCAAAAGGAACCTGTAACCAACACAAATATTTAAATAACAAGTAGAAATTAATGTTTATATACGTCTGATATCTGTTTAATTGTACATACTAATAATGTACAAGTCTCAAACTTCAACGAATTAATAACAGGGGAGTAATATCAAACTTGCCTCTTTGACATTTACAACATGTTTCCCTTTGCATACAAACAACCGTGTCTTATGTTCTTCGGCTTCAACATGCTTAAAACCAGAGGCAGCTCCACCTTCTTGTGGTATAATACATGGTTTGAAATAAGACAGGAACTTCTCCGTTTCATGACCCTGCACTTCACGATACTGAACAGCACGTCCTCCTAGAACTGCATCCAATTCGACTGTTTTGATGGCTGCAACACCAGCTTCATCCTATATTATAGTTATGATAACCATTGAGCGAATGAGCACATTATAAAAAATATTGAACCAAAAACAGGTGAAAGAGGATAACAATGTACGGACAGCAAATCTTACCTGAGTGGTGTCTTTACCAAGCCAATAATGAATATCATGGCGCAGAGCACCACTTTTTGATGCCGTTGTCTACATGAAGATGATAGAGAAAAAGAAAACATTGATACTAATTAAATATATTGTTGCACATATTATTGTGAAGGAAGTGCAAGAAACTCAAAAAAACTATAAACTACTGGATTAGCATTATCCACAAAACCAAATAACAACTAATAATGTGAATTTAGCCTAAATAAGTTGTACAGCTGTACAGAGGTTGAGATTTGAACCAAAAATCTAATAAATTATATTTCTCACAGAGAAAAATAATGCTTTTCGAGAGAAGCCAACAATGTATTCATGAATATTTAAGACAAAGTAATATATTTTTCAAATGCAGAAAATCATTCTTTCAACCATTTTGTCCTAAAAGCCAAAGTCCTAGCGAAATAAGTTTCTATTAAAGGTAAAACTGACTTAGGTGAGTTAGATTCCTATATGAATTATTTTATAAAACAATTTCCCTTTTGTATTTCTTAATACTTGTTGAATGGATTCCTTCAACCAGGATAGGCCCTTTTTATTTACAAAATAGGAAACAAAATGAGTTAGCACTAGTATAGACCTTAAGATGGATGAATGGTCCCTATCACTTTGTCTTACCCATCAAGGCAATCACAACCCTTGAAAAATTGATTGAATTCATGCTAAATCATTTTTTCCTGTCGGTGTATCTTTATTCTTATGCTGAAAATCAAGTGGCATTACAGTGTGAAATGTATATTCGTGAATGTAATCATTTAGAGTTACTCCCATCTTATTAGGAAGAGTTAATTCAGCAAGAGAGCTGGACACCCAGCTGGCCAGCTGTCAAAAATCAAAACAAAAACAGAGAGTTGTTTGATAAGATAGTACATATCTGATCCTCCTTAGATCCCATACTAAATTACTAGTAGGAGCCTCAAGCACTGGACCACCCTATTTTTCACATAAACCCGGTCTTTGTTTTTAAATATGCAGGTCTTAAAAGCATAGAATTTTCATGTCGAATGTTTTAGAAAGAAAAAATGAACAAAACCAAAATTGATCTTACATGGTATTCCACATCAATACACAATATCATGATAGGAACAACTGGTAGGATTTTAAAATGTGAGTCTTCATATAACACAGTAGTAATAAACAAAATTACAAGCTTCTTGCATATGTGAGTACCAACATGAGGTTAGCATTATATGAATGAAAAACCATTCAAAACATGGGACTTACCTTCAAGATCACATATGAGTCTCCGGTGAAAAACTTTCCATAAGAAGACTGAGGGATAGGAACTGGATTAAAATTCTCAATTCGCCATATTTCAAGTCCACTATACATGGTTAAGGAGAACGCAAGAACATTGAAAAGGGATGAGCACATAATCGAAACCAAACATTCACAGCTAAATGAAGCATTAACCTTGAATGAATGAATTAATGTAGAATGAAAATATAATCAATTGAAACAATGCAACACATTATTTTTAACTTGTGCAGGATACTCTTTTTGTCCAGCTCCCTTCAATGCAGGATCCAAATCTCTCATAGAAACACCCATATTGTTCTTCTATTATTTGGTCTTTCCTGATCTAGCTTGAATCTAGCAAAAAATAGCCCTGAAAGGAGGCCGCAAATCATATAATCAATCCAGAAAATGAAAGTATGCTCTGAATGGTCTATGGCTGAAGCTGACAATGATAATTGTTTCCACTAACTTTTTCCAAGCAGAAAAATCTGGCTCCAGATAACATAATTTGTAAAGAAGACAAATCAATTTATAGATGATACAGAAGGTGAACAATATTAATTGATCCTTAAGTATACATAATTGATAATAAAAGATAAAGCTGTAAGCCCAGCCAACTTGTGTATCCGTAGAAACAATAAAATACCGTTTCTGACTTACAATTATGATAGTTAACTAACATATTAAGGTTTTATAATCTTCTGGGCACATCTTCAGCTGATGTTAATAGCCCAAATAAGCTCAAGTAAGGGTACATTGTTCACCACCACTTATGTAACCTCTTCACCATCATTCAAATTAGCAATCACAGTGAAGAACTCCAATTACAAAACTTAAAGACCTAATTTCCATATATTCATATTCCTCAGATTTTGTAAACAACTATTTACGTATGGTTGTTTACAAAAAATTAATATTGAAAACACAAATAAATAATAAAACCTCTAAAGCTTTCTGCCTCTAAATGCCAAAATGCTCAAATTACCCTGCATTTTTCTGGTGTATTTTGACTATTTTCCTCCCTGCACAATATTGGGCTTTAGAAATTGCATTTTCAATACTCATTCACATTTTTAAATATCTCTCCTCTCTTTTCTATTTTTCTCTTGTGTTTTTCTTTCGCATCCCTCAAAGTAAGGGAAACCAAACGAATAGGAACAAATCGAATATAACAGACAAAACAAAATTGTTGAAGCACATTTTCAATTCAATGCATTTCAATTCGAAGAGCATCGATATTTATAAATTTGAATGGAATTTGATATTTACAAAAGCAATGATAACAAAATGAAGATGAAATGGATTCAGCAGTACCTTATTAGCAATCCGTGAAATTCACTGTTCGAATTTAGTCACTGTTTGTTGCACATGCATGCATGTTTTCAGCAATACCTTTTTTGGGGGTAGATAGTGAAATTTAATTTTTTAATTTATTTGGGTTAAAATTTAGAGGAGGAGAGAAGAGTGATGAAGGAAATGAATGAGGGGTGATGGAGGAAGGTTAGACCCGCATTGTGAGGATTGGATTTGGATGAAAGCGAGAAACAGAAAAAACCGGACTCATGCATAGCATATATATATCTATATATATTTGCAATTGAAATTCTTATCAACTTTATACATACACTACATTTTTCTCATTTTTCATTCTCTCTATTTTATTTTTTTCTTCGAATCAACGTTTTCTCTATTTATCTTTTAATATGTAAAGATGGACTTTTTTTTTTACTAAATGTAAACATGGATAAAATTATAAGCAAAATACTTTAAATAAAAATTAATGTTATAAATAAAATATTTTAAATAAATAATAAAATTAAAAGAAATAAAGTTACACCAGACTGTGATTATAATGTATTTTTTATATATTAATTCCGTACTAGCAGACACTATTTATTTTTTTTATAAAAATAATACACGCTATAATATTTTATATGATTATTTAAAAAAGTTCAATTATTTAATTGGTAAGAAAATATAAAATTGTGACTACAATATTTTAAATAGTGGATAAAATTGAAAGAAATAAAATATTACACTAGAATTTGGTAGTTGGTATCCTTTTATTTAATTGAATAAAAATGAAAATTATAAATAAAATAGTTTAAATAAAAATTAAAATTTTAAAAAATAAGTCACATCAAAGCTTGATACAATATTTCCTTTATATATAAATATAAATACATAATAAGAAACTTTATGCATAATTATTATACATGAATAATGAATGTTAATATCTATCTAGTAGTTTTTATAATATATAACATTACATATATTAACATAAAGACATTATACATATTTATCAAAACTATCGAATTAATTAGTTTCATTTCCTCAACTATAATTGTAAGTGTTCTAATATAAATCCAAATTTTTACAATATTTTAAAAAAAAATATATTCTTTAATTTAGAACTTCATTTTTATTTCTCGTAAATAAATTGCACATATCACCGAGAATCAATAGAAACTCATATACAAACATATCATGTTAAATCACATCTCTAGCGGGGAAGCAATATTCCAATTCGTACATCATGCAATACTATTCTCTTATTCTTTATTTGTAAAAATTTTCACGTTTGTTAAAAGAAAATAGAAAGTGAATTAAATATATCTGTGTAAATATTTTCGCCTAAAAAAAGTGTAGATATTCTTAAAATATTTTTTATATATAAATATATTTAATTTATTTGTTCATTTTTGAAGACAAAGTAATATAATTAACAAAGAGTGTGTTTAGAAAAATAACAATAAATTCCAATTAATTAATATTTATAATTAAGGGCGTAAGGAAGAGAGTACATCCACAACAACGACAAACAAGACTACAACATATAATGTTGAAGAAATTACTATGGTTTCCACGTACCAACATTGATATATTTAATTAAATTACCATCCTTATATTGTTTATGGTATGTTATTTATAAATTTTAGAAGTGATCCAACTTATTTATCTAGTTACTGAATTTGCATGTGTCATTCCCTTCAATATTCAGTCGATCACACAATATCTTGATAAAAATGTCTCTTGAACGCATCCATATGAGCCTCTTGCAAACAAATAGCAACCAACAAAGATCCATCATTATCTGGACCAGGAAGAAGCAACGAATCTCCATCAAGTTCATGTGTTCCTGGCCCCATATATACCTCTTTCCCCCACCCAAAATCAAGTCCATAAATAGGCAAAGTTAACCAACTAACCACTCCTAAATTAGGGTTCCCATAAAAAGGTCCCTTATCACTCCCTATAGCATGAAGATCTTGAAACTTAGTCAAATCCTCATGTTTCTTAAAATACTCCATCCCCAATCTCACATACTCATTATTCACTTTCTCAATCGCTTCCCTTATTTTACTAGAAGCATACCCCAAAGGCTTACTCATCAAATCACCAGCAAGACTAGTAGCCACAACATCCAAAGTCGCATTCCCAAAATACCCTTTTGGTAAATTAGGATCCACACGACACCTCCAATCAACACAAACACCGAGCGCGGTTGGTTGGTCATTTCCATGCCCTCTAGCTTTACTTGCACTTCTCCAAATATGACCGGTTACCGTTTCATACCGTGTATAACCACGACCATTACTAGGTTTTCCCCAACTCTCATTCGTTGTTTTTCTCAACTTCTCAACTTGTGTTTTACTCACTTTGATAATAGCCACAGTTGTTTTTTTCTTCCTTTCTTCAACGTTATCCGTATTTCCCAACAAAAAAGGAGGTTCATTAAATTCCAGTTCAGTATTGGAACATTCTGCTAAAAAAGGAGATTGTGATTCTCCAGCATGCAAAACGTTTCTATCGAGAAACGGCGTCGTTTTAATAGGCTCGCCACGTGCAAGCCTGGCCCACTCAGAAGTGAAATGCAACGCGCTTTGTCCATCAGCAACCGCGTGTGAGACTAACAAACTAATGCTAACGCCACCGCATTTGAAGCTCGTGAGTTGAACGATAACCAAAGGAATGTCGTTAATCGGGAGCGTGTAGTCAACGTGCGGGATAAGGTAACGGTAATAATCCGAAGAGGGTGAAAAGTCACTGATATCGGTTAAAGTTAACGAGGATTGTGCTTCGATGAATTGAGCACCCAATGCGTTGCACTCGAGGTCAAAACGACCGTTGTTTTTGTCGTTCCATTGTAAACGACCAGCCAGTGGGTAAAACGGCACAAGGACTTTGCTTAAGGAATCTTTCAAGGTGGTTGCAATTTTAGTGGAAAGCCAAGTTTGTGAGGGACCATAGAAGTAAATTGTGGGAACGTGAGTTATGATACCAATTTGATCCCATTCGGATAATGGTAAACGACCACACCATGTTGGTTCAATAGGTCTCACTGAGTAACAACTTTTCAATGTTACTAATGATGAAGATGATGACATGTTTGTTTTAATGTTTGTCTCACACGTGTTTTGTTATTATTACTTTAGGTTGTGAGATCTAAAGTTTATTGGAGGTGTCTTATATATAAGTAGGAAAATTGAATGAATGAAAAAATATTTCTTTTTGTTGCCGTAAATAATGTATTCAGTTGGGTGAAATGAAATTGTTGTGATGGTGTTTTTGTTGCATGAAAGAGTTGGAATTTTAGTTTGAAATTAACTCAACGAAATGCATACATGATGATACATGCACATTTCATTTGTTTGTGAATTGTTCTGGTTGGGTTAGCCAATCAAACTTGGCTTCTATGTAAGTTTGTTTCTCACACGTAATTCACTTTTTCAATGTTGCTAAAAATCGGATTAAAGATCAAACTTATGAGACTTGTGATTCAACGAAATGGTGCAATGATCACTGAACAACTAATAAATTAATAAATAAAAAAGTAAAAGTAAAAGTAAAACGAAACATAAATTTTAAAAAAGTCTTGTGAACAAATCACGCTTGTTAAAGAAACAAAAATAAAAATTTTATATTAAAAAAAAAAACTTTTAAATTTTCATTACTTAAAAACATAAATTTCACTACATTTTTAATTGATTTTTTTCGTTTTTAGTTTTTTTAATAAGTGCTCTAAAATCAATTATTAATATTTGTTAATTAATTAATAAATTGACCAATTACCTCTTTAAATGATTGAATTAGTCGGGTTT
>JBBPBP010000004.1:2433256-2455843 GCA_037974735.1 Cicer chorassanicum
TGAGAAAAAAAGTAGGTATGAATTGAATACTCTTAAAATCAAATCGAATTTAAATTTAAAATATTTTAAAAATAAGTAAATTTAAAATAATTTTGTTGAATATAATATCCAATTAAATTTTAAGGGGACATTTGTTTCAAGTTTTCTAAATTTATCTCTGAGAACAACTTTCTAAAGAATACAGGAATGAGAACTATATTTTCAGATATTTTTTTAAAAAAATGTTTGATTAATATTTATAATATTCTTAAAAATTATTGTAAGAGGAAGGTTCATCGGTAGTTACACCAAAATTATTATCATATTCATAGTAATTTTTTTGTGGACATCCACATCCATTTTAATTCACTTTTTCATTTTATCACTTAAGAATAATTTCACAGAAATGTTGGAAGTTATGAGAAATTATTTTAGTTCTATAAACTTTTATACATAAGAATAATTTTGGCTCAAACTTTTTTTACTCAATTTTAGCTTGAAGAAAGTCAGTTTCACATAAATAATTTAGTCAATGAATAGTTGTGTGTACTGTTCAGTTAAAAATTTATTTGATTCTATCGGGTATATGTTCTTATTTTACCTAAATTTTCGATTAAAACTTAGGGATTAGTATTTATTTTAATAGTAAATAGAATAATATTAATTTTTTGTTTTTAAGTAAAAAAGAACACAATTGTAACTTGTAAGTGATGTAAAAAAAAAACACAGCTGTAAGTAGAATAATAATATTATTATTTCTCTAAAAAAAGTGGAAATATTATTATTCGCGGGTGATAGAGTGGCGGTGTGAGGTTTAGGGTTTTGGGGGATTGCGATGGCGTCGAGACCAGAGCTAGTGGCACCACCGGAGATATTCTACGACGATACCGAAGCACGCAAGTACACCTCTTCTTCCCGTATTATCGAAATCCAGGTTTTCCTTCTTCTCTATTCCTTTCTCTTTCAAATCAATATCAATATCAATTGAATTATGATTTAACTCATGACCTAAACAGGCTTCACTTTCAGAACGAGCACTTGAGCTACTCGCTTTACCTGAAGACGATGTTCCTAAATTACTCCTCGACATTGGTATAATTTCAATTCAGTTCTTTTTCATTCATTCGTTATATACACTGCGTGATGATTTTTGATTTCTGAATGATCCTTTTGTGTAGGTTGTGGATCGGGACTCAGCGGTGAA
Organism: Cicer chorassanicum; assembly: GCA_037974735.1. Classification (NCBI taxonomy): domain Eukaryota; kingdom Viridiplantae; phylum Streptophyta; class Magnoliopsida; order Fabales; family Fabaceae; genus Cicer; species Cicer chorassanicum. The sequence continues at coordinate 2,434,440 of JBBPBP010000004.1, forward strand.
ACAATCTCAGAGAATGGCCATCATTGGATTGGTCTCGATATTTCACCCTCAATGCTTAGTATGATTTCCCTTTTCTCTATTTTTTTCTTTCTCTAAAAGTATTGTATCTATTTTTCAATGTTTGTAATTTTGTTTTACAATTGTTAACTCGTAGACATTGCATTGGAGCGAGAGGTTGAGGGTGACCTTTTACTCAGTGACATGGGTCAGGTATAATAATATTCACCTGATTTAAGCTTTTTGTTGTTGTTGCCATTGTCGCTGTTTTTGCTGCTGTTTGAGTCAATTTAATGTTAATTTGCTCTGAACGCTGTCAGTTTCCATCTCCATGTTATTGATACTGTGTGTGATTTTTCTCATTACAATGTTCAAATGCATAGATTAACTTCTCCATGTGTAATAAAAATAATAACATGCATTCTCTGCACCATGCCTTTCGCTTTTATCTTACTCCTTATCTTTTGTTTCAGGGTTTAGGGCTTCGTCCTGGAGTTATTGATGGGGCCATCAGTATATCTGCCGTTCAGGTGTGCTTTCGATAACTCTGAGAAAATTAAACTAGAAAAAATTATGAGAATGTGTCAGGACTATAGTTTCGAGTTTAAAGTAACACAGAAACCATTTATTGTTATTATAGACTTATAGTTTACTTGTCACAACTAACAACCAGTTTCCCGATTTTGAACCGGGTTTGATTAAGTCATGCTTCTCTACCAAATTTGATTGGAGCATGTCTCATATTCATTACTAATATTGTGCACTCTCGTATGATAATGCAGTGGTTATGTAATGCTGATAGATCGTCTCACAACCCTCGGTTAAGATTGAAGTATGTTCCTTTCCTTATTTAATATACCACTTTTTTGTTGTTTCAATACCCATTGTTTGTTGAATCTCTTCAAACTCTAAGCATACAGTAACATGCAGGGTTTTTCCACATATCTTTATGACTTGCGCCATCTATGTTACAATTGGACTATGCTGAAAGTTTTCAATTTTAAACTGTCACTCCAATACTATCTAATTTGTATTCTTTTGTAGGGCTTTCTTTACATCTTTATACAAATGTTTGTCCAGTGGTGCTAAAGCAGTATTTCAACTGTATCCTCAAAATGTTGCCCAACGTGAATTGATTATGAGTGCTGCAATGCATGCTGGATTTGGTGGTGGCATAGTGGTGGATTTTCCACACAGGTATGAAAATCTTGCAATACTACTGGGGCTCTTCATTTCATCATGAATAATCTGCCAGAAAAATGTTTTTTAATTTTGACACTTTTAGTGTTTTTTATCATTCAACATCCAGTGAGGTGCTGTAATCACTGTTGAATAGAGTCAAGTGACAGATTAACATTATAGTGAAAAATGTTCATGTTATATTATACCATCTGTTGATATAAAGTAAAAGAATATTATGGAACTTGGGCGTTCTCTGAGATCCATTCCTCTATTCTCCTGTGATGTTACTGCTTGTTTTTGCGTAACATTATTTGTGAGAATATATGAAGCCCATATACTCTGTAATTGCTAAAGTGTCCACGTGGTATTTGTATATGAGACGCATTTCGGTGCTTTGAGAGACAGCTCTGAAAACATCTCTTAATGTTTTTATACACCCTTGTTTTTCAAGTTGTGAAAGAAAATTTAGAAGATACTACATCATACTCCTTTGTTTATTCTTTGAGAATATATAAAAATAAGGGAGACATGGCTGTGGTATTTTAGTGTGTAGATGCATGTAATCTATTTGATGTTGGTGATGACTTACTTTTTTTCTTGGTACAAGATGACGACTTACCTTAATTGGCATGGTGAATTAGATAGAATCAATGCTTTTATGGATGATACAATTAGTATTAGACAGTGAATAGAGTCTGAACACATTTTGAGTAGGATTATTGATGTTTTCTGATATTTTGATATTGGTTAGGTTAATTGGATACATTTGTGACTTATTTACCACGAAATTAATATATGTTTTTTTATGGATAAGAGAAGGACATGTATGTGTTTTTTTCCACCACCATAAGTTTTATAAAAAAAATTGGGTTAATATATCTTGGTCATATCGTATCTTATGTTTTTAAGAATTTTGCATTTTTATGTTGTATCGTGCTCGTATCGTATCAAGTATATTGGCTTCATAGGTGAGAACCAGCTGAAATATATTAAATGTCTTACTGAATCATCTTAGAATTGTGTATTCCCCCAATTTTACCTGAAAAGCAAACCATCTTAGCACATGTTGAGATGAAAGACGAGACAAATATAGATCACAAATGTGTAATGCATTGAGACATACATTGTCACATTGTTAATTATATGTAATTCTCATTCAATCCTATGATCCTCCACCTTTACTATATGTAACACTTCTAAAAGAAAATTTATGATAGTCCTGTGTTATATATTTGTGTTTTGTTTGATTTTGTTTTCAGTATTGATTTCTTTTGAAAAGAATTATCGCCTAGCCTTCTTGAGCATGGTTTTTCACTAACTGGAGAACAATTGTCTTATGTTAGTTCTAAGAAGAGAAAAGAGTTTCTTGTTCTCGCATGTGGCCAACAATCAATGAATACATCCTTGTCCATAGGAAGAACTGAAGATGAGCAAGGGTTCTCTGATCATGATGATGAAGATGAAGATGAAGAAAACCACACAGTAAGTCTCACCACATATATGTACTCAATTCATGGATGAAATAGATGTAATGAATGTTTTTTAAATTTCATCCTTCTAAAAGCATGCCTTTCGTTACAATTCATGCTTTTATTTTGTTGCTTAGTTTGTTTAATTTATAGATCACACTACCTATTCATAAATTGTATATGGCTCCTCTAAAGAATGAAACTTACTATACATGGTAAAGTAAGAAATATTGATTGATGAACAAAATCAAAGTTATTATCACATGCATATAATTTAAATTATGGATGTGTTAACATATCAATTATCCATTTTATCATCAGTGGTTACAATGTCTTTATGTAAAGTGAGACCTCCATTTTAAGGTGTTGAAACCCAATAAATTTATTTCAGATTTTTAAAATGCAAAATAGTATGATAATTTTCTTATGTAGAGATGCAATCCGTCCTCTCTGCCATGAGCTTATAGTTTGTTTTAAAAAATACTGCAGGTATGTTTCTCAGACAGGCATAGAAGACCCTTTAAGAAACAGAAAAATAATAAGAATGGCAAGGGAAGGGAATGGATACTGAGGAAGAAGGAGCAGATGAGAAGAAGAGGAAATGATGTTCCTCTAGATACCAAGTACACAGGTCGGAAACGGAAGGGTCGATTTTAATGTTTTTTGGCATTTGCCCGAGTGCTGCATCTTTATTTTGCTGTTTTGTGTCCTGAATTATTTTGTACTTGATTTTAATAGATATAATAAAATCTCTCATTTTTGTCCTGAGTTATTTTGCATTTTTACAAGTAGTTTTTCAAGCGATGAGTAATTTTAGCTGTGTCACGATTTTACATTTTATCAATATTTGGCCTTGTTGGTACCTCTTTTCAAAGGTTCAAATTTTTGAATTTCACATGTTATTGTGTGATAATTTTATGATTTAGTTTATCATGTTAACGATATGTCAGATGATGATCGTATAACATTTACGAAAAGAATGAAAGTCGTGTATGCGAAACTGAGTTAGTCATACTCAAGGGGTTTTAGCCGTCTAAGAAATCGGGGTCATTTTTGTAAAAAAGAAATCAGGGTCATTATAAATGTTTGTAAACATAATAAATGTAACACTATAATGATAATTTTACTAGATTTCAATTATAGTGACATATAGTAGATTCCAAATGTAAACAATTCCCGGGTCAATTTTTTTTAACAATTTTAATTTAGAAAAATTTTCTTTTTAAGTAGAAGCAATAGTAGCATAAATATTTAAATATTATTTTATCAGTAGTGTGTTATATATCGCGAAGCTTTCTTTGTGAAATTTCCTGACACGGACGTGTAAGGTTTATAAAAATAGAGATCGATTTTATTTGTGTTGAAGTGGAAAACATTGTGAGTCAAGAATTGACTGAAAAAATCAAAATCCACTTTTCGATTTAAGGAAAAAGAGTGGAGTTTATGAATGGATGTTTCTGGATTTTAAAGTGAGGGAAAGAAGAGCTAAAGAAAAAAAAAACGCTTTCCACTTTTTCCTTCATAATAATGGCAAAACCGAAAAAAATCTATTGGTATGATAGCAAAAATGGAAGTGCGAAAAACAAAACCCTACTTTGAAGTTGTTTTTATCTGGGCTAATGACATATTGACAATAATAGGCCCATCTACATATTTCAAAAACACAAAATTGCATTCCAAAAACCCAGACACAGTCTTATGAACCCTAAACAAACATACGAAGAATAAACGTTGATCAGAACAAACAGTAATCTTGTCGATGCATGCATGGCTGAAGTGAACAACACTCTAGTTGTGAGGAAACCTTGTTTTGATCTTCCAACCGGTTGCCCTCGATGTCTCTCTGCTTACATCTATCTCCATTTCGCTCAAATTCCATTCCAATTGAACTTCCACTTAAACCATCCTCATTCCGGTAACTAACACCCCTTTTCTGTGATTTAGCTTTATGGCTTTTCACTCCCATCTCATAAAGTTTAAACTTTTCTCTTTTTTACATCATGGGTCTAGATTTCATTTTCAATACTAATGTTCAAATTGTTTTCTATGGCTTATTGTGTTTTGTTTAGATAAAATTCCTTACTTTGAGTTTGGTGACAATGTGGCGTATAATAATGAGAATGAAGGGATCATTGAATGCTTAAAGAAAGATGTTGGCGTAGTTGATTTGGACAGTGGGGTTTCTTCACTACCTAATTGGATATCAATCAAAGCAATTATCACCACTTGGCTTGATGATGCACTTGCTTATGAACTTTGGATTGGATGTGAAGGTTCTTCTGCTTACAGTATCTATTATTCTGATCTTCCTTGGCCTATAGGGAAGGTTCTGTCTTGGAAGAAAGCTCGTTGGGTAAAGTTGAAACATGGGATAACTGATGACAATGCTGATGTGAAGAAAGAAGAGGTCAGTTTTTCTTCCGCTGCATCTTTGTACTAAATAGCCGCAAATTTCATTGTTTTACCATAATTTGGCTTCATTGCGTGTTACTACCTTGAGTACACTAATTTCATTGTTTTCTCCCTGTGGATAATAGTTCAAGTCTTTTGTGTGATTTTCTCTTTGAAATGGTATTTATGTATGGCTTTTAGTGATGGACAGATATACGGGAGAGCAAACTCTGCTTATGAGGCTCTATCGAAATTGGTAGGTGAAAAAAACTACCTATTTGAGGACAGGTAAATCATCTGGCTGAGTTATACTTATATGTGAATTTTTGGAATAAAACTTTGTTATAGCAGTATGCTGGCAGGACTTTGGTGTCATTTTCATTTTTAGAGCAAAAATTGACTTTGACATCTTGGTTATGTATTCACATGCTCTATGCTTTATTTGGCTTATGCAGTCCATCAAGTTTGGATGCTATTTTTCTTGCACATGGACTTGTTGTTCTTCAAGCTTTACCTGTAAGTGTTGCAGCCAAATATCAATCAACTGTGTTTATGACGCTTGTTTTAAGGTAGTTGTGGATATACCGATATACATTTATAGTTATGACAACGTTTAATACTCTGGGAGCTATCGTGAAGTTGGTCAAATTCTCAGATTGTGAATAAATGCTGTTTATGGCACTTCATTGAGTGAGGGAATAAACCACATTAGAGAATATCTGTATATGAAACGTGTTTCCAAATGCTTGGCTGCCAAATTGTGTCAATCTATGAAAGATACTTGAGTAAGAATAAGGTTTATGTTCAAAAGTTTCAATCTTAAAAAAAAAAAAAAAAAGAATAGTAACGCTGGCTACAAAGTATAAACAGACAAGACTTGGCAATAAAAGGCCAATCTTTCTGCTAACCTTAATTCCACAGTTCTTTTTAGACCTGCCAAACTATGTGTTTTGATTTTATTTTTCGTTTACTTTTGTGTTACTTGGTTGTTTTTGTATCACATATTACATGATAATTTAGTTTGAGAAGATTCTAACTCTATGCTTCATTTATGTACTATTAGGAATCTTCAACACTGCGGATCAACTTTTTGAAACATGATAATTTAGTTAGATATGTGCAAAATTGTAAGACAGGACTTAAAGAAGGTGGCACATCTCCTTCATCCAGTCCACAATTTCATACAGATGCATCATCATCAGGTTCTAGAAGTCAATCAACTCCGAGTAAGAAATGTTGATGATTTTGTTAATGCACAAAACCAGGAGTTACGATTATGTTATTTTACCATAACACGATGCTTTATCAAAATTGTGTTATGATAGATAATCACTTTTATTTCTTTGAATAATAGCGAGTTAACTATTCTCATTTTCACTGTTATTTTTAATTTAAATATGTATTTTTTTGGTCAATAAGGACATTGTTGTAAGTTTTAAATTTCAATTGAAACTTCTAAATTCATATGAATCACTATGTACACAGTATTAGTAAAGCTAATTTCTAAATTCTATATTTACAAAATCAATTTTTATTTTAGTATGCAAAAAAAAAAGAACAAGTTAGGCTAGCTTTGTAATAACTGATGCGTACTTGATTAAAGATTCATTGGCTTAGATTTGTGCTCGCTCATGTTTGCATAGTAAAACTAGAAATAGCTTATTAGTGCTCATGGGGATTTCCTTAGAAGTTTTGAACATGTCTAAAATCTTTCATGTGGGTAATACAATATTCTGTGAAATTTTATCAATTCAAAGGTACAAAAGTGTGTGAATTTCATGTTAGAACACTAAAAATAATAGAGAAGTTGTTTCCTTTTTTATATGCTTGCATGTATTTAGTTTTCTTTTGTTGCAAATTCAGACTATCAAGCCTTGTCACTCTTCATGAATTTGATTTATTTTTTTTCTTCATTAGGATCAAAGTCTAAGAGCAGACCGAAAAGGGAGAAAACAGAGGAGGAGAAAACCTTAAAAAGGAAAGGCAAATATTTTTTGGCAGCACAATTGATTGCTGTTGTTGTTTTTGTCACCCTTATGACATTTGATTATGCTGAAGTGGAGGAGCTAGATCATGTTGATGAAGGCCATGATCACTGACTTCACGGAGAATAAAATTAAGGCTGATAAAAACAAGTGTCTCATACACTTTCTATACTTTGCAAATGAAAATGGGAAATTACCATCCATTACTATTTACATATGATCCTTTTTTTTTGTATTCATAGAACCATAGTCTTATTTGATCAAACAAATTCATCCATTACCAAAGGAATAATGGTTTGAGTGAACCTTTGAGTTTTTCGGCTTATACTAGATTTTGGAAGAAGTTTATGAAAGGATGAGCTTAAAATAAACTTTATTTTAAATGCATAGTTACACTTTGATAAAATGGCACCTGTGTTGAAAATTAACTGAATGATTATGGTAATGAAAATAAGATTTATTCATGTTGATATTATTTACTTTAGACTTTAATTAAATTATTCACTCTAGAGAAACTGAATTTCATGAAAAGGGCTGATCTATTATATTGTTGACTGTTTTTTTCATTTTTTTTATCTATTGAATACCGTTGGCAGCTATGAAAGAAAGAAAAAGTCCCAACTTTATCTTGGGTTAGATCATGTTCTTTTGCTTTGTGACTGGATTAATCTTGTAAAATAGATTTAGTTTCTAGTTAACAATGTACTCTTAATTAAAGAGTTAGAACATTGATAAAGTAAGTCATCTCAATCAATAAATAAATCAACTGTTTATGTTATGTGGATATGATGAAGATATATCATGATTAAGTTATTTCATTTTTACTCTTTAAAGTAAAGATACTAGAAGAGTTAAATTTATAAAAGTTTATCTTTATAACCAAAATATATTAATAATTATTTAAGATATAATAATTTTTTCCAACAATAATAGTTTGGTAAATATCACTATTCTGAAAAGTGACATGTTCAGAAGCCGTCTTGTCTTGTATGTTTGTTATGCTCGATAATTTAATAATGACGGCTATGACGAAAAAAGGGAAAAAATCAAAAGAAAATGAAAGAGTATCAAAAAATTGAGAGCTTCTTTCTCTTGTTTGAACTAATAAAGAAAGATCCTGAGAATTACATCAAAACTCCTCTTTCCTACTACTCATAATTAAAAAAAAATTGAAAAAAATAAAAGAAACTCTACCAAGGGAAAGAGATTAGCATAAAACCTTTCCCTCCATCTAAACCTACCCTTAAAATAAATAACTAACTAGCTAACTAAAATAGTAAAAATCATTTGTATTCATTTTTCAGCCTCACAAGTTTTGTGCAACTTAACACTCTCCCATTGTTTAATAAGTTCATTGTATCCCTTAGCAGAACTAATAGCAAACTCTGCCATTGAGTTCATAGCACTTGACATTCCACCACAAAGTACCTTAATACCAACCTCGCCCAATTTCTCGCTACTCATTGCCAATTCTCCTCCTACCTGACCAACTTCCACCATATCCATATTTTCTTTGGATCCAACTGTCGTATTTTGCACATTATCTTCTCTTAGCTGTTGCGCATGTAAGGACCCTAATCCGTCTGCTAAAAAGTCGATGCCATCAAGCACAGCTGCTTCTTGTACGCCGTCCAGACGTCTTGACCACTGAACACAAAGTCCAAACAAAGGTTGAGTACAGCTCGACCTTCGAGGAGAGCATACTAACTTCGATGCATCAGGCTCGCATGTCATACACCGGAGAAGCCAGCCAGTTAGAGCATGAATGTAGGATCTCTGAGAAGTGATCCATACTTCGAATGTGTTTCGCCAGTTCCTTAACTCAGTTTCAAGATTAGAGGCTGTGCGCGCGAACCTGATTGGATCAATTATTGCCATGGGAGACTGTTTTCTGGCATCAAGAACGGTGGCTAGAATAATCTTGGCTTCGTCTAAGGTTTGCTTCTGTGTCTGATGACATTCTGCCATCACTTTCCACATCTTTGCTAGCCTGTAGTTTGTATATGTCAGAATCAGAAAGTCGTGGTGTTTTATGTCTAATTACATTACAAGGCATTATAGTGTGGTATATCTAGGATTGTTCATGCATTGGTTTGGTTCAGGAAGAAAACCGAACCAAACAATTAATGTTTCATCCCTGTGCCCTGGTCCTGTATTTCCGAACTGAACTGAAACTACCATTACAAAAAACTGAATTATACCAAGTGCTATCATTGACATTAACTGATATTAGGACAGTTACAAATAAAAAATTGAACTGAACCAATACTGTTTAGAAAAACAAAAAAACCAAACTGCATCGAAAGGTACCGAACTGAATCAAACTGGTATAATTCGGTTTGTGAACTACACATCACAGTCCCTTTTTTTATGCGGTTTGGTTTAGTTTTTGGTTTTTTTGACGGTCCCTAGCTATATCTGCATTTGATATGTTGGACGTAGAGTGTCTCCTTTAAAATTACAGTATACTGTTTATGTAAAAATCAGAAACAAGAGCTGAAACATAACAATCACAAACTGAGTTTGTAGTTTTATTAGGACAAGAAAAAGAAAGGCATGACCAAAAGTTCTGCACCAAAGTAGGTATATAGTCTTTACAGATTAAACAGATGACGTGTAAATTTGATGTCCCTAATGCTAAGTATTCTAAAAAGCAATGATATGGTTTAACAGTAACATAATGGAAATTTATCAGTTTGTTAAAATTTATAAGGGGAAATAATTAATGATTGTCGTACGTACCCTAGCATCAATTCCAGAAGTTGGGGATGCAACTCTTCATCCCTTAAAGTTTCAATTCTCCTTGAAATAGATTCAACTGAGTGTAATGAAACTGTTATTTGTGTATGTAGATCTCTAATGGCTGCTCTTGTTTTATCCACAGAAGAGGGTTCCTCTCCTTTTATATCATGGTTCCTTAATTGCAGACATTTTTTCTCGTAAGCAAGTCGAACACGCGCTCCATACTGTTGAAGAAGAAAATGAACATAGCATTAACTTTCCTATTATTAATATTGTATGCCATCTTAAGCATGGTGACCTGTAATCTCTAGCACCGACCTTGCTGGCCAAATGCATGTCTGGTCTTCGACACTGACATGATCGGCACATGTGATTATGTTCAATTGATTCATTTTCTCAAATTATTAGCAATACCGACGTGTCAATGTTAGTGTTCAATAGCCTACAACAATAATAATATGATAGACTAAAAGAGAAACTATTGAATTAAATTAAAAAGTTGAAGTTGGTATCTGTTACATAAGAAAGTTTTATACTACAATTAGAGGCATTGTGATTTTAATATTATACCCTATATAAAAAATTAAAGAATCAAATTAAAATGTTGAATTTGATCTTATATGAAATGCATTTAATAGTTCACTAATAGAAAGAAGTTCAGAATTATACCCTAACTTCCTCATAGAGTTTCTTCTCCCATGCATATAGCCTGTCTAATGTTGACTGGTGACTAACAGAAAACACACAATGTTCCTCCGATGGATCATCGATGCCATCGTAAGAACCTTCATCCCTAGTGAGTGAAGAATTTGTTATAATTTTCGATGAGGGCGAGCGATGAGAAGCTGAGCGAAAAAGAGCTACCGGGTTCAACAATTTGGATGCTACAAAAGAAATATAATTTAAACTTATATTCCGGAAAATTTACAAATATATACAATGAATGAAAGAAAATATGATCTACTAAAATCAAATGTGGACTTGAAAAATAAGCAAAATCATTTCAGTAAACAATACAAACACATCTTCTATAATTCGGCTTGAGTTTGGATAGCGAAAAGAAATGCATTGACCAAATGAACATCAAAGTTCATATTTTCCTTCATAAATAATGATTTTGAGAATGAATGTTATTTTTGAAACTTGAGGCTTATGGAACAGTACTGAACAATATGAAATGAAGAAGCATGAATAAACACTTTCAACAGATTGAAAATATAAAATTGTGCACTTTCACCAAACCTGACAGTTCATTAGAATTGGATAAATATTGAGATTTCTTGGCCTCTAACAATGCTGAAACAGCATTGGCTGCATTGCATATAACTGTGAATTGAGCTTCAAGATCCCTTATAACTTCTGCCATATTTGCCGGCCTTCGGTTCACGTAAACCGTAAAACCAGGCGTTTCTTCCTTACCTTCTTGATTATCAATTGCCATTTCTTTATGGATGGATTCCATGTGACCAGCAGTTTGAGCTTTTGATACTTGAAAACACTCACTGCCATTGACTTGTGAGTCTGATATTTCTTTTACAGTTTCGGTTTTAACATCTGTTCCATCCTCTTTCTTTTCCTCTTCTTCCTCATGTCCATCAACACCTTCAACCATGACTTCTTCTTTAGAAGAGTTTACATCAATTTTGGTTTCTTCTTCTGCTACATTTCTCTTTACAACAAAACCTTCTTGTTCAGTATTTACTTCCTCCGATTCCAAGTCTGGTATTCCTTCTTCTTCGCGAACCTGCCTCAGTCCTCGGTTCTCATCATCCATTACAATCTGATCATAGGTACTTTGAGTAGGGTAACCATAATTGTCCAACGACGAAAACAGGTTCCAAAAAGAATCCCATTGAGAAGACTGAGGTGCAGGAGGAGGAATAATAAGCCTATTATTATTGGGAGAATAAGCGAAAATCGAAGCATTCACAGGTGGCGATTGCATAGCGAAAAAACCATCAACATCATATTGGTGCATTGGAGAATATGTTTCAATTCGAACCATTTCGGGTGATGGAGGCCTTTCCTCAACCAAAATTGGTGGATTACCACTCGACCTTAAGTAATTAACGTTCAAAGTTGTAGTATTCGGTCCAAACTCAATCACTGTTGGACCGAATGAAGAACTTTTCGATATCGGAATGAATGCAGGACTAGTTTTCTTCTTGGAAGGCGGTGTCATGAATGAATCCAATGAAAACTCAAGTGCTTCATCTCCTTCAAAATAATCAAGCAAAGCAGCTGTTACTCTTTTTAGAGACTGAATGTATGCTACATGTCCAGTAGCAAATTGAGTTCTAAACTCAACAGCTTCTTTTATGAATCTTTTTCTATCTTTACAAAGCTTAACTGCTTCTTCATCATCTAACCTTGATTGAGAACACCCCATCTTTATACTTTAAAACCTTAAATATTTATATATCTCAGCCTTGCATTTCAAATGAAAATCAAATAACTTTCTTCTATATATCCTCAAAATTCAATCTGCAGAACCAAGGAAAATCAATATAAAAATTAAATTGAAAAAAAAAAAAAATTCAACACTAATTTTAGTAATGTATCAGTATCAATGTTAATAAAGTTTGATGCTTTTCTTTATTTTCAAGTAAGGGTTATTGAAAATTGAGACTTGGCCAAAGGAAACAAGTAATGGAGATTCCTGAAGAATAACCCTTTTTCTTCTATGCTTTCAAGAAAACAAAACTATGTTTTTAATACAATGCGAAAATATTAACAAAGCTTGGAACTTTCGATATGGGTTTTTCTTAAAACTCCAAAAAAAATAAAAATAAAACACAGACTATAAAGGAAAAGTAATCAAGAGTCACATTGGAACAAAAAATAGAAAGAAAAAAATGAATTTAGAAAAAGGGTTACAAGAAGAGGTGATAAAGAAGGTATTGGGTTTGATTGAGAATAGAAATGAAGAGTGAAGTGAAGCTGAGAATGGAGAGAACTGTACCTGGCGACAGCGGGAGGGAACAAGATGGAGCTTTGATCAGAGAGAGAGAGAGAGAGAGAGAGACGTTGAGAAAAGCAACGGTCAAAACATAGAGGAAGAATGAAACAAGTGTTTGTTGGGAACAATAAAGTGACAAATTTTAAAAGAAACAAAAATATAAATGTGTTCATGTGTGTTGGGAACAATAAAGAGACAAAATTTAAAGAAATAACATCAAGAATATATATACACACAAATAATTAAATAATATTTTCTATGATAAATAAATAATTTTTAAAATGAATGGAATTTTTTCCTTTTTAATTTTTTAAGAACTGAATGCATGGTATGCGGAGATGTTATTATATTACATATTTGATGAGCTAAATTAAAGTTATTAAATAATATGTAAATCACTGATTAAAAATTAATAAATAAAATAGGACAAAAGACTTAAATTGGTTCTTAACATTTTAGACGCGGACAATTTTAGTTCTTAAAAAAAGAAATTAAATTAATCTCTATGTCATAATATTAAAAATCAATGACATATAAATATTTAGCTTATGTAATATTTAATTTTGAAATTAAAAAGAAAAAAAAATATTGAGAATAATTAATTTAACCCAAAAATATTTATGCATCAACAATTTTTAACAATCTGATATAAATGATATGTAGTTATTGTTACCTCGTATTTGAGCGGAAAAAAAAACTAATATCAAATTTATATCAAACTTAATGCAAGGTTTAATATATCCCATTTATGTATTCGTCAAGGATCAGTTTATGGATTATTTTTTCTCATGGCCTAGAGTGACTTATTCAAGATACCATGGACCAATTTGAATGTTTACTAGTAAAATAATTTGTTACACTAACATGTGTAGAGTTGAATTGAGGGTTTCTTTTTAAAATAATTCTCTTTTCAAAAAAAATTATTAAACTCCTTTCCTTTAAAAAAATATATACTAAACTTTCTTAATTTTAAGAAACGGAAAAGTCGCCGTTTGCAATAGAGATTTCATGAAAAACAGGACCGTCTCAAATATTTTAAAAGCGTGTTCTATTCTTAAAAATTGAGTCATTAATAAAAAGAAAGTACAATTTTAATCGATAGTAAAAATAAATTTAGTCCTTATAAAAAAAATATCAATATTTTAGTCTCTACATTTTTTTTTTCACTCTTAGTTGCAATTTTGAAAAGGTTTTTTCATATAAAAAAATGACACTTTTAGTCTATAAAAAGTCTCTATAATTAAAATAGAGACTAGAAGTGAATTAAATTTTGTAACAAACTAAATTTAAAATGTCGTAATTTTGTAGGGATTGAAAATATATTTAACCTAAAAAAAATCGACCCTTATATTATATAAATAACTTTTTTTGGGGCGCTTACCAATTGGGGGCTATTTTTAAAGAATAAATTTAAAATGTCGTAATTTTGTAGGGATTAAAAATATATTTAACCAAAAATAAATTTTTAGGGCTCTTACTAATTATAGACCCTCTGCTATTGAGGTGTTTGCCCAATCCAAATAAAAATAAAAAACTTAAAGAACCCGCCGATTAAAAAGACACTTTATACTACTCAAAAAAAATTATGCTTTCTTTATCAGCAGTTAAACGTCAAAAATAAAAATTATGCTCAATGGTATACATAATCTCTCATTTGGTTCAATCAACTTACTATAGATTGGGGGTATTATATGATAACAACATCATATATCATTAGCTTTTGATCGGGTATACATAGACGATTGCATGAACAAAATTAAATATGAAGTTGGTAAGTCTAACACTCACCAAGTAATGTGATTCGACGGAGACTGATATTCTTTCATTGTGCATAAAACAATAAATTCAAGAGAGGTGCGACCAAATGACATTTCGAAGTCAACCTTCAAAGAAAATGGTATGACTGTCGGAATTTTCATACTATATATGTGTATTGTTCACATGTCATAGTTACATGTCGTTACACTCGTCAAAATTATTTAGTGCATCTGTCTGACATATATAAGGTTGTTAATGTATTCAAAATCTACAAATAAGAGTTTTCACTTATACCTAATGAAGGATATTGACCCCATATGAAGGTGAAATCGTGTATCACAATCCTAAAATGCGGAGAAGTAAAAGAGGCCATCCAAATAGTATCAAACTGAAATAGACGTTAGAGAAAAGTGTTAAGAAAATACATATTATGTCGGTTAATTGGTCATACTAAAAAATATTGTTCAAATGTTACGTGAAACTCTAGTCAATTTATATAATTTTTTGTTGTTGATTTTTAGCAAATTTAATGAGTTATATTATCATATTATTTTTTTATATTTAATCATTGATGGAGAAAAATTGTAGTATAAAGTGCCTTTGCCAAAGAGGATTTCTTTAATTATTTTTAAAATAAATTAAAAAAAATGAAATCTTTATCATAAAAGGGGATGTTCTTCATAAAATTTTATTAATGACAGTTTGTCTTTTTTTTCATTGTAAAATAATTTAATATATATTTTGTAAACGGAGTATTTTTATATTTTTTGAAAAAAAAACTTGGATGGAAGGATGTGGAAAGTCCGACTCATGAGCCGTATTAGCTGTCTTAAGTTTTATTTTATTTTATTTTTTTAAGTCTGTATTGTCTTACGTTTTATTAACAATAGTGGTGGTTAAAATTCACAATTTTGGTACTATTTCACGAGGGGAAAATATTAGTAGTTTAGATTGAACAATACATTTTTTACATATAACTCTTTCAATGTCCTAACTAAAATTATTGGATCACATCTTCGGAAACTTTCAAGTAAATTAATCTAATACACCAAATTGATCAACTTTATATAAAACTAAAGACTATTTTGAATTTTGAAATATCAATATAATTATAATATAATTGGAGGAAGTGTCAAAAGGCAACAACGATTTTGAAGTATTTATTCAAATTTTAATTGTAGGTGGATGCACACTGCATAGTGGTAAAACACGATTGAAATTTATACTCTGTACTCCTCAATTTTACCTATACTCCCACAATATTTTAAAAATATCAATTTTACATTTAATTTTATTTTTACTATTTTACCAACTATCAAATAATTCAAATTTTCTGGTACATAAAAGATTTCTAAAAATTACTGAAAAACTTTTAATAAGATTTTCGATACAGAAAGTTGATTAAAAAACTTTAAAAAAGTTTTCTTGTATAAAGGGTTAAAAGGTGTCTACCGTAAAAACTTTAAAAAGGTTTTTCGATATAAAAAGTTAATAAGGTTACAAAAGTTGTGTATCAGCAAACTCATATTCATGAAAACTAGTGAAAAATTTGTTTTCCGTTACATATCTTTAAAAAAAAATGAGTTAAAAAATAAATTAAATAAATAACAAAGTAATAAATAATTAAAAAAATAGAAATTAAAAAAAAATTCGGAAAACTATGGGTTGAAGTTTTCCGATAACTTCCGAAAATCTAAAAAAAAACTTTATGTTTTGGAAAAATTGAAATAAGTTTTCCAATAGTTCCAAAAAAATAGGAAAATTTATTTTAAGTTTTCCGTAAGTGTAATTTGTGTAGCGGAAAACTTGAAAAAAAAATTTTTAAAAAATGAAAATTATTCAAATGGTAAAATGGTGAAAAATGATAAATTTTAATATTTATATGAAAGTATTTGTGTTTTTTCCTTCTGTTTGTAAGGGTACAGATATAATTTGAGGGGTACTGTCTGTACAAGGTATAACAATCAACACGATTAGGTGGTTAAGCCCAGTTTTAGTGGTTAAGCCCAGTTTTAGTGGTTAAGCCCATTTTGTTAGCGCGCTACGTTTTCTCAATAGTCACACTCTTACCAAACAGTGTCAGGTCTCACTTATAACAACTATTAAAGTGGTCATAATAGAAATACTTTTTTTTTTCATAAACTTTTTTTATTAAAAAATTACCCATCAATCTCAAAATAATTGACCTTATTTGTCAAAAAAAAATTGTTTTAAAACAATTTATTATCTTAAGATCGGTCGATTATAATTTTTTCAATTATATTTTTTAATTAATATTATTTATATTATTTTCAATGTAATATCTTGTATTATACATTTATGTCATTAATATAATTTAACTCATTTGTTATGGAAATACATTTTTTTAATATTAGATTAAGCAACACTTATGATTTTATTATAGTCTCTCCTTATTTTAGTTTATCAAGGTGTGACCTTTATGGATGATCACCTAGTCTCTTTTGTGGAGCTCCGAATTGTAAGGTTAAAGATGATGTGTAAATAGATTTAATATGAAGATAGTATAATAAAATCGCTTCAAACTCAAATCGATTATACGTGCTATCTGATTTGTCCAAATTAATTATAAATTTGAAAGTCTTTTGATCAATGGAGAGAATGTTAATAATGATGACATGTATTTTTAGCTTTAAGAACGTCACCTCAAGACGATAAATCAAGCTACGTTACACTAAGACGACAAACAATACAAAGTTGCACTCAACAATAAGATCATAGATAAAATATGAAAGAAGAATAAATTTGTGTGAAAACCACATATTTAAATAAAAGAAAAGAACAAAATGACTTGGAGGCATGATCCCAGACCCAAAAATATCCGATTTAAATGTATTAAAATAAAATAAAAACTTAAATGTGTCTATTATTATATTTTAATTTTTAAATGTGTATTTAATTAAATAATTTAGTCTTCAAATGTATTTTTGTTTATCACTTTAGTCTATAAAATTATTAATAAAAGAGATGTTTAAAGATGTATTTGTAATTTTGATAAATTCAGATGTTATATCATTTAAGGATAAAAATGACTATTTATTATTTTGTAGTATTATAATATGACAGTTGAAAAAATAAAAATGACCCTCACAACTCAAATTTTGTGTCTATTTCTAATCACTAATAATTACGACGACATTATATAATTTTTTCTTCTTCTTATTTCTAACTCTAGCGTAAATTACTTTACGATATTACGTGAAAGTGTGAGTCATTTCCCGTAAAGGACACTATTTTTTTTAATTTATTTTATGATATTCCACTTTGTATTGAAATTTGATTATCAATTAAATGTATTACTATAGACTCAAAAATAAACAAAAATATATTTTTAAAAAGTTGATGTTTTTGGTTTAAAATGTAGACTATAATATATTAATGTTTTTGACTTACTCTTGCTTATTTTTAAGATCGGAGGTAATATTGATTTATTTTCATAAAAACTAAAGTTTTAAGAGTAAAAGAAATACTTTAGATCTTTTAATTGACACCGTCCAATTGAATTATTGTTGAGCTGAACAAAAGAATAGGGCGTGCGCATGCCAGATAAGTTGTCTTTACCTTTTTTAGGAAAGAGATATCCCACTAACTACACTGAAGACCAATTGAAATCTCTCTTTCTAAGTATTATTGTTGCAATTGGAAGTTAATGATTGTGAAGTCAAACTAATTATATTTTGTTTGAAAATGGAAGTACCCAAATATAAGAATGGGAAGGGGATTCAGCAAAATCCACCATATATATATATATATTAGTAATTAGTAACATATGAATGCTATCATATAATATGTCCCTATATGCTTTCTAACACACAATAATTTAAGAACACGTCACTGTGCGAGATAAAGTGCCGCCAGAACAACTGTGTCACATTTGACTCTAGCAACCGGAAAATAATTTGGTTATTGATTTTAAACTCCAGTTTTTTTTGTTTTTTTTTTTAAGGACACATAAAAGAAAAGATAAGAAATATTGTAGGTTTGAATCTATACTTCAACAAATTTAATATTTTATTATCTAAGCGGCACTAACAGAAATAACTAGATTTTTTTAAATATGTATTTTTTTAATATATATTTTTTGTGATTTATTTATTTTTAAAAAAATTAAAATTAACATTTTTCATAAATTTTGTTTACTTTTTAATAAAGCTATAGTGAAAATGCGAAAGTGTTGTCGAATGCCACAAATGTACACAAAATGGTGGATTGGTGAAACTTGTCCACTACACGTTGTTACTTGTTGAGCAATCATTATAGGGCCCAGCATCCTAATACAGCTTTAGATTATTTATGGTACCAATTTCAATGCCATAATCTTTTAAGAAAGCCGGTATAATTTGTAGGAATATTCTGAGATTAAGTACATATTTGATTTTAGATCGAGAATAACAAAATTACAAGTAATTTTACAAAAGTTATATCACGTAGTTTATATAAATTTACGATAATTCACTCTAATTTTATCAATTATATCGCAAAATCAAACTTAAACTAAAAGAATTGATAATTTGTATAATCTTTTAAAAATAATTTAACTAGCCTCTTTAGTCGATTAAATTAAAGGCTAGCCTATTTCAATCTATTGATATATTAATTGTGATTAAAAATCTCATACATAGAAAAATGGATAATGAATATTAGAAAGTGAAATTTAAAATTTGTCTTAAAATTCTCTATAAAGATACGATGTTCAATCCAATTATGTATTTACTCTTAGTATAATATATGCGATGATTTCTTGATTGGTCCTCTCATGATTCAACACTAACAACACAATCTTATTTGAATCACAATTTAATTGCGTTGGGTTAAATTAATTTGAAATGAGTTCATTGTTGATTTAATCATAATCTATGTTTGGATGCATGCGTAATTGTTCACATAACATTAAATATCAATTACACCTAAAGGTTTATTCATTTAGTTAAACTAAATTAATAATTTAAAATGGATAATAACAGTTAAAACTTTTACTAATATTATTTTTATCAAAATCACATCTAAGAACTTGGAATTGGTTTATCTTTTCAAAAACATCCAATTGTTTTTGTGTTAGTTTTTTTAGGCTCATCTTCAATTAATAAATGGATTAATGAATCGACTCATTTTAACAACTCTACTTTTAGGCAACTCTTGATTAAGTGATTTGTAAAATTAAGGGGTTAATGATTTCCATGTGTTTATGTCGCCATGGATTAGTCTAATGTGTGTTATTAGCTTACGAATAAAAAAAAGTCAAAATCTTAGTTCGTTTATACCTAAAAAAAGTAAAAAAAAATTATATTTGATTTTTGTTGTTGTTTTACATGAAATAGTCAAGAAGGCCGCACGTAAGTGTGAGATTTCAAGTTAGAAGTAAGATATAGTATCTTATTTAACAATTTCGACATTTTATCAGTTAAATTAGGCTTTACGATCAACCTTAATTCGTTTTTAAGGTATATATTAATGTGATTTGCCAATTTTTTTTTTAAAATTTCTTCCTAAGGTCACTGATTTAAATATATATTATCATCTCTATTTAAAAAAACCTCATTTACTTTAGGCCTATAAATATTTTAGTCCGGTCCTGTTTTATTGTATATTTTCTAATAATTTGTATCTGAAAGTAGCTTTTAAATTAGAAAAAGAATAATAATTGCCACAAAAATTTCACATTACCTCTAATTTTTTTAACATTAGTTGTAGATTTAAATTAGATAGTTTTTAGCAAATAAGCATGCTCTAAGCTCCAGTGAAAAGTGCTCTAAGTTCCCTACTAATTCCCTTAGCATATGATATATATGATCATGGACAATTTTCTAACAATTGTATATTTGATGTTGCCAATACCTTACCTTCTTTTCCACTAAACAATTATTTTGTTGGTTGATTTTGTGCGGCGATGTAATTTTAGTTTTTGATTGTATCAAAATTTTAAATTAGTTGTCAAAATATCTTTTAAATGATTTTATAAATTAATTTAATAAAACAAATATATATATATATATATATATATATATAGATTCAAAAATTAACTGATTAATTAAAAATATATTCAAAAAATAAAATGACTTATAAAAGACACATTTAAATAATTTTAATATATTCAAAAATTATTGTAACAATGAATAAAATTAAATTATTGCTTACTTCTTCTTTACGTAAGAAAACTCTCCCCATGTGACCTTATACTTTAGAAAATACTCCCTTTGCTGATGCCAATCGTATCCTTAATTTTCTTGCCCAACTCATTCTTGAATCGATAACGTATCCGATAAATGAATTCCGCACTATAAAATTAAATATATTATCTTGAGCATTTCCAACTTTATTTATATACATATCTAATTATCTCTTACTTTCTTCCTTGAATCAGCTCCACTCATCTGTAATTATTATGTTGGATAAATGAGCACTACCAAAGCTTTCAAAAGATCATTTAAAGTGGAAGGTACATGCCCAAAAAAAAAAAATAATAAGAAATTAAATAACAATATATGACTCTATGTTTGGTAAGGTGTAACATGAAACATGTTTGTTTCCTTCGTGCAGGCAGGGGAGCAAATAAAAATTCATATAGTAAACATTTTAAAATGTATATGCTATACTTTGTTGGGTATTGAGAGACCATTAGAGACTCAACTTATCAGTTTATATATGATAAGTTATCAAAACTTTTAAAAGGTAAGAGTACATATTAGGAAATTTTATATAAAGTTTAAATAAATTGGGTACCGAAAGTTACTGACCTCATAATTATATATCAAATAGAAAATATAATTTAAGAGATAAAACATAAAATTAACTATTGAAAACTAACAAAAAGCTAATAGGAATAGAAATTCCTTTCACAATTTTGTTGTTGTTGTTATAACGAATCAAAATCAAGAGATTTCCCACTAAAAAGTACTCATATTG
>JBBPBP010000004.1:2474857-2507189 GCA_037974735.1 Cicer chorassanicum
ATATTTTAATTCTTCAAAATTTGCTTGTTTCTCAATAATATTTTTCTTTTGATAAATTATACTAATATATACTAATTTGTGCATGGAGATTGTGGATGAGATGTTAACTTAGTGTTAAAATTTAACTTTGTAATTTTAAAGAAATAAATTCATATCTTTTAAAAAAAAATCCATCAAACATTTTTCTCTATATTTAGCATGGATCTTCTCCTTTATTTCTTAATCACCCTTTTCATCTTCTCTACCGCACTTCGTTACTTTCTTTTATATCCTTCACTTCTCTATTCTTTTTGTATTTTGAGTAGAAAAAATCTACACGTCTCTATCATCTATATCTCTCTCATAACTTTACAATCTCTCTTATTTATTTTTGCTCATATTTTTAATCATATCTCCCCACTTACAATTATATTAATTTCTCTAATAAAGAAATTATAGGGAAGGATACGATCAATTTTCAGAAAAAGTAAAAATTTAGTGAGTTAAAATATGTTACAATTATTGTATAGTACAACAAATGTTTAAATTCAAACATCCGTTACATTTAGATTTTGTAACTATCTTAACGGTGCAATTGCGATAACGGATCAATATATGAAAAATTATGCTTTATTCTTTATTTCCAATAAAAAATTCAAATTCTCTTTGCTTCTAATATAAGACATTGAAGATTTGGTGTGAAACATAGTCAATATTATGTTAGGCATCCCAAGGTCAGACAATTCCAAGAAAGTACCTAAAAATTTGTGTTTCCATTTTCCATTGACCACTAAGTCTTCCTAAAAAAGCCATATAAGAAAAATATTGATGACAAAATCAAAGCTGAAACAAACAAAAAGTTAGGACATTAGACCAACCTGACCATGACCAACATAGAAATTCAATGCATATTGTGCAATTTAGAAACAGGAAACTTCCTTTGTCGTTGTCAAGAAATAACCTTAATTTTTATATTATTATGGTAGATTGTATCTTCTTCCTACCACTTGCCATGCATCTTCCACCTTCCTTCCCCTTTCAGTTTATAAAACCAACCCTTCATCCAACCTTTTAAATCATAACAAGTTTTCTCATTTTCATATGCTTAATATCTGAATTATTCTCAATCCTGCTGCAGCCATGGTTCTTTCTGAAATGGACTATTTTTTTCCAGATGAGACGTCACATAGTAATATCAACTCCACTTCTCCCTTGTTTGGTTTCATAGAACTTTTCCTTTACTTTACTACATTTTTCAACAAAATCAATAAGTTCTTCTCAAGTTTCAAGTTTTTTCTTCTTTGTCAACTTCATTCTAGTAGCTCAGAGGTAAGAGTAGAGAAAAAGATATTAGAATCTAATAATTTTAACCACCAAGAGAATAATGAGTTAAATGTTGGAAGAGAAAGTGGTGAGGTTATTGAGAGGGATGAAGTGAAAATGGTGATGGAAAAAATGGGATTTTTTTGCAGCTCAGAAAGTGAGGAGCTTGATGAAAAGTATGGTTCCAATGATCTTTCTGAACTGTTTGAGGAGAAGGAGCCTAGCTTGGAGGAAGTGAAGATGGCTTTTGATGTTTTTGATGAGAACAAAGATGGTTTTATTGATGCAAAGGAGTTGCAAAGACTTCTTGTTATTTTGGGATTGAAAGAAGCATTAGAATTTCAGAACTGTCAAAAGATGATCAATAATTTTGATCAAAATCAAGATGGAAGAATTGATTTAATTGAATTTGTAAATATTATGGGAAACCTCTTCGTTTGATTTGTTTGTTCCTTTGTTTAAGGATATTCATATATAACATAATATAAGCTTATTGGATATATTTTTCTTTTCTTCTTCATAATGTTAATCAAATATTAGAATCTAGCAACAAACATTTTGAAAAAATAATTCAAGGCATCAATCTGTTATTGACGTCAGAGTTTCTTCAAAATTGCAGAAAAAAATACCCAAATTAGTTATTGAAACCGTAAGACTATATCAATCTAAATCTTCACATTATCAATATTTTAAAATATCCATAAAATTGCATAATTTTAGTCAAATTCGCCTCTTAGTGATATTAGCAGGGATTAAAAACCTTAAGTTGGTAATAACGAAGATTAATTTGAAACTAAGTGAATAATATTATAGAGGAATTTAATAACAAATCCAAATTTAAAGACTAACTTGATTAACATTGTACCATTTGATAAATCAATTTAGAATATCGATAACGTGAGGAACTTTCTATTGAATTTCGTTGACTACTTTGGTATTTACTATATTCAAACTTAAATAATATTGTTTTGCTGGGAGCATAGACCAAATCCTAAACATTCCACTGCTTGATAATCAGCTATATATGTAGGACTATAAGTCATAGCGTATGGCATATATTATATGATGTGATAGAAGAAATTACATTTATATAATATATATAATGATCTTTAAGAAAGCTCTGCCTTACTCTCTCTACCTTCAAGCTGCAAACAGAATCACATTACATATCTATATTGAGCATTATATTTAAATATTGTGGCCAATTTATAGGCAGAGAAGATGGACTCTGAATGGTTGGAACCCTTATATATCCACGTGGCTATGTACTTTTTTCCCATGCTGCTGCTCCCTATCCAAAATCCTTCTTCATCTTTGGAATCAAATCACACAATATATAGTTGACTTGTTTCACTATGCATGCATGTCTTCCTAAACATTGATGATCATTCATTAATTCGTATACTGTTGTTATGGGAATAGAATAATAAAACAAACAGTAATTAGTTAATGGTTTTCCTACCCTACCCCCACCCTCTTCTGATCATATGGCAATGTCTTCAATCCGAATTTGTTCTCATTACATTATATTTTGACTTTATTGCTTTTCTGATTTTGTGGTACTTTGCATGTTCCTAGATCATCTCTGAACGTGTCATACTACACTGGATAAGTTTAAGCTACATTAGTATTAATACAGATATTAATTATAATCAACAGTAACATCAGCAGGATCTAAACTTGATCATATTATAATATAATATATGCCTAATGATTTAATTAACCAAATGGTGTTCCTCGTTATCGATCCAAACACTTCAAAACCACTAACATTTTTTATAAACTATAGTTTAATCACTTGCATGTAACCATCAATTTCACAAGTTTGAATCTGCACGATATAATATTATAACACGTATTAATTGCTTTTCATCATTAATCGCTTTCCCTTCAACTTTTCTAAATTCTGTGACTGGCAGGAGGAATTTTATGATTAATTTCAGTCTGCAAACAGAATCAAATTCTTATAACTGGAAAATGTAGAGTCAACTGCACATGTTAAAGTGGCAAAAATTAAGATACACTCAATCAACTAATAATCTTGTGAGTCAACTTTTGGTTGTTCCAAGCTAATGGCCTAAAGTGAAAATTGATTCTGAAAGATTGATTGTTTTGGATAAGAAACAGCATGGCAATGTAGGGCCATGTCTAGCCTTAAAGAATTTGGGAATCAACTTTATGATTAGTTGTATCAATTGTGATATGAGATGTAGGATTCATTTATACATTCTACCCTTAGGCCTATAAATAATGATGAGGTGCATGTGCAATGTGCATGCAGTGAAGTGAAGTGAAATATGAGAGTGGATTAATCTCAATAACGTTTTCTGATTCAATTAAAAGGGCCTTGTATGAAAGTGTAGATAGTAGATTTGAGCCAGGGATGACTTGCCGGCGGCATATATACATATCTGTAAAGGTATTATTGTTTCGCTGACAGTTGTCCTTGGTTCATGTTTGCTCTTTATTCTCTCATATCAGACTCCAAAATGGCTTCTTCGTTGCACCCTTTCATTTCTAAGACTTAATTGAATTGAATGTGGTATATGAATCACACTTGTGATCTTCTACTTATGTCACTAGACCTTTGCATGTTTATGAAGTTATTTGCTCAGTCTTTAAATTTATAATATTATTATCCTATTAATTTGGCAGGACCTTGCTTGTTTATCAAACAAGCCAAAAAAAATAACATAATTCTTGTTAACATAGTTGTAAATTTGTGATTTTTGTGGAGTGTGCATGTTCAAATTTATTAATATTACTACTAATTCATTATTTACCATTCTCATAAAAAAAAATCCATTATTTACCATTGTTTTAAAAAAAATTAATGAACGAGAAAAACTTTCCACTGTTGAAGTAATATGAAGGATGCTCAGCTTGCCTTGCTCTGCCTCATTAGTGTCTTCAAACGCTATTCTCTTTCTATTTTCTTGACTGGCTAAGCAACAAATAGTTCAAAAGTTAAAACAATCTATCTGTTGAATTTTCTTGGAGTTATTTTATTTAAAATTGTAGTAAAATGTTTCTTAGTAAATAATGTTTTTTTTTCTTTTTCATAAACAATCAGAAACCATACTTTCAACTAAATATATCTCGATACACATCTTACGGTGCATTTCAAATTCATAGTTTAAAAATGAATGAACACTTACAGGCTTAAGCCAAGGGAGGATAGAAAAACACTGACAAAAGGTCAGCAACATATATAGCATCATCATAGAGTTAAGTAATGAACTTGTGAATAGACAGACAAAAAGGAATTGTACTTTTTCAACTTAACACTTGGAATGTTGTTACAAAGATCAACAAGAATTAGATGAGCTGATATGATTCCCCCAAAATTTACCATGTTAAATATAAAACTTATATAACAAAAAATGGAAGGGAAAAATATAATGTCATCCAACAATCCCCGAGGAAGATACACTAAATCGTTAGCCTCCTGTCAGTGTCCGGCCACAACCCTAACGGCAATGTCAGTTTACCTTGAACCCAACATCAACGGCCGACAGGCGATCAAGCCTCAATAATGCTGCAATTTACAATTCTCATGTCACATGAGAAACCAATATGAGGGCCAAAAGCAACAACTTATCTGACCAAAGAATCGATCAAACTAGCTGAGAGGATTCAAGTTCAAGGTGTTGAATAATTGGAAAATAGATGCAACAATTTATCCAGTGTTTCGGGAGTAAACTTCCTAGCAAATAGGTAACATGGCTTCTGAATCCCATTCCACAAGCAAGGCCAACTTTGCACTTCTTTCTGTAGAAACAACAGATAATTCATCAAGCTGGTTCATTTGTTCATTCTCTACAAATCAGATAAGTAAAGATCTCATATAGCTTACCTTCTCATCACTGGTGACGTGTACACTAACATCTACTGACTGCAAACATAACAAATTAACAATCACAGTGAATATCCGTGAAACATAACTTGAAGACAAAATGAAAAGGCAACGTTGGGTTGACAGATACTTGCACAGTTGCACTACATATGACTTAACTACAAAAATAATAGTTAGATTAACATTACTAAGGAAAGGGGATTCTCCAACTTGATGTCTCTTTTAATTCTCCTTAAAGTTTGATTTTGTGTTTTATTATGAAAAAGGAAAGAATTGTCATCACAAAGTCCCACTACTAACCGTCCCACCTACTTTTAAATAATTTTCTTATATGTGAAGTCATGTCCATTCAAATTTTTTAGATTTGAAAATATAAAACCGTCATCCAAAAAGCAAAATTGCATTTTTCCTTTGAACCAGCATTGCAAGCACTTTTGCTAATGCCTAAGAATGCACATGGATTGCGAACACTATATAACTCTACTCAAGCGGTACCAGTCCCAGACTTGTGTTTGAATTGATGGAAAGGGATGAAATGAAATAAAAAGACATTCATTTCCTAGCTGCTAGCCAAAACATATGAATATGGGTTATTATAGAAGTTGGTGCTAACAGAACTATACCGTGATATTCTTCAAAAGCTCATAAGTAACATCCTGAGCCCTATATGATTTTGGGTGCCATTTTCTCTCAGACCAGTCAACATGGGTTACAGACCAGTTTGCAATTCCACCAGGATCAACAATCTAAAACCAAATGCATAAGTTTGATTAGCTGAAGATTGAAAAATATTAATACAAAATAAAAGAACTATACTATAATTGAAATTCTCACCTGGAAGAAGGTTGGCAAGTAATGCTCATCAGCAATGCAATTCCGCCCCTCCAAACCAGGCTGTGATAGTAAGAATTTCACATTAACATCAAATTCAAATTTCATAGCTCCATGGACCTATAACTAATTATAGATAATTTGCAAGTCAAATTTATGCTGCCTAAGACAATAAGGTGTTGCTTGTCTAGCTTGGAAGGAAGTTCATATGAGAGAATAAAAAATTCTGAATTATCACGAGGAAATTAAATGGTCTAATCACCTTAACCATCTAAGTAACTACACTGGCACATAAGACGACTAGATATAAGTTCATTTGCACATCAGTTCTATATCACCTAGGACAATACGGTGTTTCTTTTGTAGTTTAGGGCGTAGTACATATACTGGATTTGAAGTCCCAAATCATTAACATTGCTTCCAAAACTACAAAAGAAACACCTTATTGTCCTAGGCAACATCGAACTGATGGGGATCTAAAATTCTGAATAGTTGCAAGAAAAGCATATGATCACTTTAATCACGTAAGCAAAACTGGCACACAAGACGAGACCAATGATATCTAAGGTACCAATACTCTTGGCATTCCATTTTGTTATTCTTTTAGAATTTTTTGTGGCACTTTGTACCTTTTCCTGTATGTGTTTACATACCTATAGTCATGCATCTATACTGCTAGTATTGTTTTTTGTTTCTAAGGGTAAGAAACCCATAGAGCAACAAAGCCAACACTTCTCACTAACATATTGCATAAATTTTACAAAGCATGCACATTTTGGGAAAAAACAATTGAAAACAAATTTGTTTAAATTTAAGTAACAGAATGCAACATCATTATATGCTAGAGGAAGATAATCAGAAGCCCAGCATATAGAACCACATAAAATGAAATGCTAAACTTGTTTAGCTTGATGACTAGGAAAATTTAAAGCGGAAACAAATATGGTTAAAAAACCCTTATGAGATTAAACAAAACTTCTGTAAGTTTTAACGGCGACAACATGTAAAAATAACCTCACCTGGCAGTAAGACCGAAATTTTGAGTAATACAGGTAATCAGCCATAACTATAACAGCGTGCTGCCGCTTCATAGAAAACCACTGCAGAAGAAAATGAACAATGAAGCTGAAACAAATCTACTGAATGGGCTACATGCACACACATATATCAAACAAGACACACAATGAAATAGATGTGTGGTGATACTGATTGGGCAAACAAGAGACTGTAAAGATTTTCATGCAAGTATAATTTTTTGTTATTTAAAATTTATTTATCACATTTTTATGACAAAAGACTCAATTACTGCCATGTGCTTGAATTGATATTATAGTAAACTCTATTGAACATAAATCGAACAGAAAGGTTATGGAACAATGACAACTTCGGTTGAATTCCTGTGAAAGACAATTGTAAAATGAAGTAACCATGGTCTGGACAATATTTTCAATAAGCAACTACAGGGAAAAGAAAAACGAAAATAATCTTACAAGGTGTTAGGATACAGAAATAGGGATAATTAGGAGTTTGTTAGTAGTTGTGTTCCTAGGTTGTTAGTAGTTGTATAGGTGTAACTGTTTTGGTGTTTCTGTTAGTAGTTAGTTATCCTAGACCTAATCCCTATCCTAATGTATTGGTGTTTCTTTCTGGAGCATGAAATTCATGGATTCGATAGAGTGCAGTGGGCGTTCATGAGCTTGGATGCTTCGATGCTATTTTGGTTTTGTTCTTGAGATCAAGAAAACCCAAATCCAACTTGGGAATCTTTTTCCACATGTTTGATCCGTAGATTTGGAAGGCAAAACAGTGATTGTAAAGCAGAGGAAGACAAAACCCGCAAACCAATTCTTGGTGAAATGGTAAAACCAGTTCTTGGTCTCAAACGATTCTGACCAGCAATGTGTCTTTGTCGAAACCGTCAAATCAAGAATCATGGACGACGACAAATGAACTTCAAACACCAATACCAAAACCGTCGGTCGTCGAGCAGCTTGTGGAGAGCTCTGGGCAACCCGCATCACTGGCAATAGTCTAACCACCGCCTCTGCCAGAAGCGCATGATGTCGATCATTCAAGGCGGAGAAGAAGGAGAAATGGGTCAGCAAACATCACAAACTGATGCAAGAATTGAAGACAGACACGGAGCTACGGAAGGAGGGAATAGAAGAAATGAAGAATGGAATCGAGGAATGAATTCTGGTATCAAGAAATAAATCAAGAACAGTGCCAGAACAGTTTCTGACCAGCCTTGTGCCTTGTGAAATCAAAGAATTATTATTGGAATTCAAGGAGACACCAAAGTCCACTACTGAGATGGAAGACTCTATCAAGAACAGACACACAACATCAACAAGCCAGATTCAATTGACAGAAAAAGTTTCCTGAGATTCATGACAAAAGCCACAAAGGGTTCTCAAGGGAAAGCCATTAATTCGTGTTGGGTGACAAGGCAAAGAACAACGAGAAGCAGAACTGTGGTAGTGATGAGACCAGTTCTTAGTTTCAAAGGATTCTGATCGGCCCTGTCTCTTCGTCTGAACTCTGAACCGTCATTTGTGCATGTCAACCGAGGAGATCCAAGATTTAATGGGTCAAAATCAAGATGGTGAGTGGAGCAAATAGGTCATAAAGATGAAATTTGGCGTGGCAATACATGAGGCAGCAACAGTGCTATGTTTTTTTGGCTAAAAACAGCACCCAAAACAGATCATATAGTACCAGTTTTTGGGTCACAAGTTTATCCACCAATTCAAAGGGAACAACGAGGAATTGAAGCTCCGGCAGAAGGATTTCCTTTGGTGGCAACCAGTTCATCCAGCTACCAACAATGGGATCCTGGAGGAGATTTTTTATTTTTAAATTTTAACCATTGAACAAGATGAATTTAGTATATGTCAAGTGTCAACCTTGAGGACAAGGTTGTTTTGAAGAGGGGGTGTATTGTTAGGATATAGAAATAGGGATAATTAGGAGTTTGTAAGTAGTTGTGTTCCTAGGTTGTTAATCGTTGTATAGGTGTAACTGTTTTGGTGTTTATGTTAGTAGTTAGTTACCCTAGACCTAATCCCTATCCTAATAT
Source organism: Cicer chorassanicum (assembly GCA_037974735.1). NCBI lineage: Eukaryota > Viridiplantae > Streptophyta > Magnoliopsida > Fabales > Fabaceae > Cicer > Cicer chorassanicum. Next base: position 2,483,926 of record JBBPBP010000004.1, read on the forward strand.
ATCGAAAGTCTTTAAATAGAGGCTTTCACCCATTTAGAAATTATCTTTTGACAATTTTAGAAATTGAGTGGTGTAAACCATTGTAGGAGCGTATCCGCTCTTGTATATCGTTTTCTTTGGAGAGATTCTCTCCTACTATTTCTTATCTTTTTTCTATATTAGTGTTCTACCTCTAAATCCTTGGAATCCAATTCTTGGGTTCTTAACATAATGACAGTGAGTATTCTAACTAGCAACTTCTCTCATAAGTTGAAATAAATTTATACACCTCAGCTTTTCTAGTAGCTACCTAATCAAGCTTCTCCATGAACACTTAGAAAGTAATATTTAATTTAATTGAGAAGCTCTCAAAAGCTAGAGGGAAATTCAAACTGGGCATGAACACTTTGTTCAAATTTTGCATTCTTTGAATAATAAGTAAAGTTTCTATTTAAAATACTGAATTCTATCTCCAACATGGCTTCAGCAAGAATATACCTGTGCACCCTTTCTAAAGTCCTTCACCTCAACTTCAGGTAACATGTGATCTGAGTACCTCCCATTCCCATGAGGACCAGGATCCTTAAAGCTAATAAGAAAAAGTAAAAGTTTTCGTTAGCAAAGGACATCAGATTAATAGCAAAAAGAAGAGAGACTATCAACTCAATAAGAACCACCATTATGAAATACTGCTTGACATACCAGTCTACGTAGCTGATATTCGTATGCATCAGATAATTGTAAATATAGTCAAAATGATACAGAGGCACACAACTACAAAAACCCATATAAACAAATCAGAAATTAATTAAACTAATGAATCTAGTTAATCAGAGTGAACAGAATAAAAGCAATCTCATAACCCACTCACCTATCAGAAAGTAAAACAAAGTGCTGGTTATCAGGATCTTGAAGGGCATTTGCCAACAGCCGTCTCTCTGCATCAACCATAGAAATTTTACCCCACACCACCTGCAAACAACGTGACTTCTGGTTACAGGAACCCCCACTATAAAACCACAGGTAACTGGAAGACAGATAATTACAATTACTATCAGTATTTACAATCATTAGACCTAAAACAGTTGAACTTCCAAATACTTTCAGTTTGCACCAAAAAAATCAGCAATGAGTTCAACAAATACCAATTAACCACACGAGGATACAAAATTGCTCAGGCAAGCCAAATAAAGTAAATTCAGAGTTCAAACCCAGGCTGGACCAGCTAAGGTTATGCTTATTTCAATGAATAAAACATATATGCTACAATCTCAAATTTAACAAGAAAGAGTGTTATACTTTTGTTTTAAATTGCCACTGCAAAACAATGGCATCTCAGAGGGCCTTGGCTATGTGGCTACCCGTTCTCCTTTCTGCTTTTGATAATATGAAATGTCTATGATGTTGAGGTATTAAAACATTATACTTCAAAGCCCATACATTATTATGTTGTTAAAGTACAAGATAATTCCTCAAGTCAAAAATGATATTATATTTTCAATAAAAACTCAAAATTCATGAGTCCAATAAAAAGGAAAATGACATATATATTTAAAATATCCATAAGAGAACCCAAACTCAAACATATGAGACAATACAATTCATAAATAATAGTAAACTGAACAGAAACAAAAGAATGTGAACCTGGTCACTGCGTATATCGCGATTGACAAAATAACGGCTCACATGAACTGGTTTAGTCTTCGATGCATGCACATAAACAGAGAACTTCCCTTCATGACCCTGCCAAAAAGGAGAACATCTTCCAGGTAAATGGACACTACAAGATGAATAGAACTCAGAAGCATGGACAACCAAGTACCATCCAATGAAATTACAAACAAAAAAAGTTAAGGATAATCATTCATTACACTACATTTACGAAGAATTTATTATAAAAACACACTTCACATTTTGTGTTGTGTTTATATTTATGCCCCAGTGTATTTTAAAGGTCAAATACTAAGCATAAAAAATGTTGAGGGAATCTCCCATGGCTCTGACTGGACATCATTGTCACAATTATTTCCAAGAACATTCGTCTGGGAAATAGGAACATGAGCCATGTTGACATGTGCTGTATTTAAATCATTCATCAGTTTCCTTTGCACATCATAACCCAAAAATAAGAGAGACCGCTGGCAATTTTCATGTTAAGCACCAGTTCTGGCATAATACTTCTTTTATGTAGTACTAAGAACCATCTAAGACAAATAAAAGAATTTGAGTTCCTAGAGTCATTTGAGCACACCACAAGCCAATTTCACTTACGGATAGAAGAAATGCAGAACACCAATTAAACTAATAAACTGACCGGTATTCTTCTATGTGATTAAACATAAATATATTTCAAAGGGAACATCAACTGTCTTCCAAACCGATAATTGAGAAACAATAGCTTGAATGTGCTAAAACAGACAGGTAAAGAAGCCAACTCTTACTTGGAAAAAGTTGTCCCACAATTTTTCTAATGGCAGAGAACCAGGAGACAAAAACATGAAGGCAATCTTTGATTTTTTCGAAACAACTGGTGGCGAGTTCAAAATATCCTTAATCACAACACGCGATGCAATCTCATCATCAGTGTATTCTCTTGCAGGAACAGGTGGAAGCCAATTAGAAAAACGCTTGCACCCTCTAGAAGAGAAGATATAACAGGCTGAACTACTTTGTGGCGGGTACATATAAGCACATATTAGAAAAACGCATACAAATAACACCAAGACAATAATCCACGTTGGCTTTTTCATATGAGGACGGTGGCGAGACCCAGGCAATAACTGCATATCACCCATGCCCAAACGCCAATCTTTATCTGACTTCATCTTCTAAGTAAATAACGCATCACAGTTTTCACCACCAAAAAGTCTTCTTTTCCTCCACACACACAATAATCAAGGGCAGAAGATAGTCTACTCCTTAAAATTAACCCTAAATAGATTGATGCAGACAAATCTGAAACAAAAACACATAAAGAAAGGTGCATCAGGCAGCAAATAAGTCACATTTTTCAAACTACTCAATCTTACACTAAAATTCAGTCCTAGCAAATACTTAACCATAAACACCCTTAAAAAGCAATATTCAGGAACAGAAAAATACAAAAACCTAATCAATAAAGGATTAAAAATAAAAATAGAAAGTATATAGTTCAAAATTGAAATAGTCATCACAATACACAACCACCCCAACCACCAAAAATCAAAGAGCACCGCAAATCCCTGGTTATAGTATAGTACTATACTCTACAATTTCAATTTGAAATAGTATGCAATCAGAGAAAGTACAAAAACTGAAAATGAAAGAAAGAACTTGCAAAGATACTAATTTACAATTTGAAATAAAAGATGCTACTACATCCAAATTTACAAATTAGAAAAGAAAAAAGAAGATTATTTATGAGAGAGATGTAGTGTATACTAACCTGGAATGCGGGGTTGAGGAAGATGAAAAGAAAAGAGTGATTGATTGATGAACGTAAATGATGAAATGAATAATATCAAATCTTGATAATGATTGGAAAAGAAAGATCAAGAGTTTGTGAGATGAGGGAATAATAATTAATAAAAAAAAAAATTAAATAAATAAAAAAGATTTGAAAAAGAATAGTATGCGTTTTTGATTTGTGGGAAGGACTGTAAATGGAAAGCACGTCCTTCTTTGCTTCCTGTTAATGTTTTGGGTCAGTCAAATTATGAATGCCAAGCAGCGATTGGTGATTGGTGGTGGTGGCTACTTCTTCCTTTTGATTTTTCTTTTCCTTAATTGTATCTATTTTTTGCACCAATTATTTCACCAATGTAAATCAAACTTATTAATTGTCACAAATAAATGTTATTAACATTTTTCAAAATATTAAAAAGGTTTACTTAAGTCCAAGTAACATTTTTTATTTAATAGAAGATTTTAATAAAAGAGTGAGTAGAAAATGAGGACTATGGTGACCCAAAAATACTACTAAAAGATAAAAGTTTACGTTGGATGTCACATTCTCAAAAGTTTAATAATTTTGATACACATTCATCAAGAGTAAAAAAAACTCTTGATTATTCATTCAAAAGTATAAGGAAACTAATCACTCAAAATTCACAATAAGAACAATATAAGTTTAAATATGTTTTTGATTTTTACAAATATGTTTTATTTTGAGTTTAGTCTTTATAATTTTATTTTTTTTATTTATACCCTTGCAAATTTTAACATGTTTTAAAAAAGTTATTTATGAATATTTTTAGTAAAAAATGGTGACTTAGCTAATTTTTTATGAAGTCGCACATGGTGATTGTGTAATGGTTGTTGACTAGACAATATTTAATATTTAAAATTAAAATTTATTTTATTAATTTATTTAATTAAAAATTTAAAATTATTTAATTAATTAATAAACCAATTAAATAATAAAAACTCAATAATCTTCATCTTCAACCTCAGATTTTTTAATAAAAACTCAACAACCTTTATCTTCAACCATAATTTCTTCATCTTCAACATTAAAAATTTTAAGACCTATACCTTAAACATTAGAAGAGATAAGATCTCCTCATAAGGCAATTTTTCTCTCTCTAATTCATCAGAAGTCAAAAATTTGTTGGGATCTAGAGCTTCTTTTTTTGGCTCTTGTAACTCTTGCCTTGTGTCATTATCCTTATGTTTATTCAGGGATTATTTGGGAGCAATATTGATCTGCAAAATCGCAAAACAAAATAAAATTAATAGATAAAAACAATGTTAATATGCTCCTACAACCAATCTTCTGATATGATCCTGCAATGCTAAGAAAAATAAGAGATTATAATTTTTAGAGTTTGAATCCAGATATAAGAATTTGTGATATGAAAATGAAGAATTTAGGGTTGAAGATGAAGGTTGTTGACTTTTTATTAAAAAATTTGGGGTTGAAGATGAAGATTATTGAGTTTTTATTATTTAATTAATTAATTAATTAGTTTTAAGTTTTTAATTAAATAATTAAATGAGTTACTAAAATGAATTTTAATTTTAAATATAAAATATTGTTTAGTCAACAACAATTACAAAGTACTTCATCCAAAATTAGTCATGTCACCATTTATTTACTAAAAAAAATTTATAAATAATTTTTTTAAAACTTGTTAGAATTTGCAAGGGTATAAATAAATAAAAAATTATAGGAACTAAAATCAAAACGAAATATATTTATAAAGAAAAAAACATATTTAAACCAATATTATATTTAAAATTGATCAAAGATAGTGTGAGCAATTCCCAGTCATGGGCCTTGACTCATTTATATAAGTTGCACCCTCTTCCAGTGATATTTGCACCTATTAATCTAAGTAAATTGATCCTTATTACAAAATTAACCCAACTACATATTAAATAGAAGTTTTAAGCAAAATAAAATTTATAAAATCAAATAGTTAATGCCTCCACAATGAGCTATTTAACAAGTTGAAAGATTTCGATCCATTTGAAGGTTGGTTCTTGATAGTTGGACTTGAGTGCAATAATTTATTTTGTTCAAGGCTTCTTTTGCTTTCTTTGTCTTGGACCTTGTCATTGAGCCCTCTACTGTATACATCCATCTCACTAAACGAGTCCAACCCAAACAGGCAAGAAAGAGAAAAGTTTTCCCAAATTTCAATATTTAAGACAATGAAACATATTTTTCTAATTAAATTAATTTGGTTATTTCAGAGACATGGCTGAAAAGTGTCTTATCCCATCCAATCATACTTGTTTTACAAAAAAAGTCTTCCAAAAAGGCAAGTGGACTAGTGGAGTGCCTACCTCATGGACATGGAGTATATATAAAGTTTAAAGCAAGCTTTCCAATTTTAGTTGAACTGCATTATTACTAGTGACATACTGTATTTCTAAGCAGAACCATTTACAAGTTATCAATTGATTTCATTTTTGAGAAAATTCAAATTCAAATTAGTATCATTTGTCAACTCTCAGGGGAGCCCAAGGATCAACACAAAAAAATTGATTTAATTTCATAATAAAAGCTTTTAAAACCATACATAATTTATCCATTTGACTATGAAATTAGTATCATTTGCCAACTGTTTTAATTTCCAAAAGTTGCCTTTTAAAACTCAAGTTGTCCATTTGATTATCAAATTGTGAAACCCCACTTGTGTCTATGCATGTGCACAATCACATACACATACATGAATATATATAATAATACCTATACTAGACATGTATATTATTATTCACTACTTAGATTTCTTTTAACATCTACACCAATTGAGTCATAGAGAAAATGGGGGCATGTTATTCTTACAACACATCCTCTAAACTCAAAAACAATATCACAGTAATTCACTTCAATGGTTTTGTTGAGTATTTTGATCAACCAACTTCAGCAAGCCAAGTTATTGGAAATCCACCAAAACACTTTCTTTGTACTCCAATTCAACTTCTTTCATCATTCTACAAACCATTGAAAGGAGATAGTCAACTCCAACCTGGTCAACTATATTTCCTTCTACCATTCTCAATACTACAAGCTTCTGATTTTTCTCCTGTTGATATGGCTTGTCTAGCAAAGAAGCTCACTGCAAAAGCCAAAATCAAACCATGTGATAATAAAAAATCTTCAACAGTTATTCCTATACTTAGCCAAACAAATTTGAGTACTTCTCCTACAAGGAGTCCTTGTAGAATGCAGCCATGGAAACCTATTTTGGATACTATTACAGAAAAACCATTCAACAGAAGTGAATCAGATTTGCAAGATATCACTATCAATGTTTAGTAGATAGACATCTATGTAATAATGATTATAATCATAATATATTTTAGAATTGATGTGTCTGAATTTCCTATAGCTGTACTTACCATTGTCATTAGAAAACAGATTTTCTGCTGCAATTGTGTCACACACAATTACCGATTTGGACCGTCCGATCTAAATCAATAGTTAAGTTTATTTAAAATTGATTTATTAATTGTGTCATTTGAGTCGTCTAATCTCAAGTCAATTATCGATATTTTGGTACTACTTATACTTTTACTACAGATGATTCGGGTCCATTGTTCTTAAAGTTTTAAAGAGATCCTTAACTTTAATCTTTTTTATCAAAAAGTTTCTTAACTTTGATATCAGAAGAAAGTCATACTTGTAAAGTCTTCATTTATTTTTCTTTGCTGAGCTAATCTAAATGCAAAGTCTGCATAATTTAAGAGTAACATAGACTTTCCATACGTTGTTGTCCCATCTAATTGCACAATTAAGTAATCAAACTATAATTATCATATATTGACCTCCCTATGCTTACGTATTTAAACCTTTATTATATTATTACCTCTGGATCCTTGACAGAAGGAGTTTGGAGCCCTGAAAGAACTTCTTTTGCATCATATATCACTCTAACTTCTGCTTCTGCATTATTTGCATCCTTCACTGTTACACTACTGCAACATACATTTATATATTATTATTAGGAATTGATTAGTAACATTTATACATCATCTAACTATCAAAATAGTTTAGGTAAGCGACATTCACTGTTTTTCAATGGAACACCGACATGTCAGATTAAAGATATGTCTAATATCCGACACTGACACATGTGATCTCAGATAAACAGGTAAAATTTTAGAGTGAGATAGATACCTATCCCAATATGACCTTGAATTTTATAAAGAACATTTATTGACAATGAATCAATAATCTTATATTTAATTTCTCCTAAAGTTATTCTTAAAAGTGTACTTAATTGGAGCTAAATCTAAACTTGCCTTAAAGCGTGCCAAATCATAACCTAACCCCACATTATGAAGAGACTTAGGGCGTGTTTGATTCACATTTTAAAAACTCTATTTTAGTATTTTAAAATTTAAAAACTAAAAAACTTATTTGAATTACATATTTTTAAAAACTGTTTTGTAAAACTATTTATAAGATTATATTTTTTAAAATAAAAAAAAAACAAAATAAATAAATGGTATTTTACTTTTCATTTTTCAGTTTTTTTAATTCTCATGTCAAAAACTATTTAGATTTCAAACAAGTTTTTTTTCCTTAATTCTATTCTTCAAAACAATTTTCTAAATTAAATTTAATTTGTAAAATAATTTTTAAAAACTAAAATCTAAAAATGTTTCAAACATGTCTTAATACTTGCTGCAATAGATTTGGAGTTTTATAATTCCAGAATGTGATTGGTTATGATATCAACTGTGAATGGCTTTGTGACCACAATGTTTGTCTCCTACATGACAATACCCAAACAAGTTTTATATATTTCTTCCTTTTGGCTCAATGTCATATGATGTTGGAAAACAGCCGAAATAAATAGACATCATTTATAACAAACAATTTAGATTTGGGAGAGACACTCTTGTACAAGACATAAAAATTATATTATATTAAAAATAAGATTTATTTTTATAAAAATCAAGGTGATTTAACGTAATCCTGACAAATTTATATTATATCAAACATTCACGACTATTTTAAAAGGTGTTTAATATTTTCGTCAAAAAAATATATTTTATATAAAAGGTTGAACCATTTGTCAAAAATAATAGAGACGTGTTAATAAATTCATCCAAGCCCCTTTGTCAAGTTACTTTATTTTGGTGGTAGAACCACAAATAAATTCATTTTAAATTTAGAAAATGTTAAGACGTGTCTCAAATATACATGTAACATAGAAATTTTATTTTAGAATTCGTATATTCAAATCTTTAAAAATTTTCATCCAGCAAGCAGTAATTTTGGATATCTACTATGTAGTACATAAGCAAACAAAATTACAGGGCTACGATAGGGGCAGCAGGGACCCATTTGTGAATGGGTGAACAATCACACTCCAATCTACTTTCATTACTGTAAGACACCAAAAAATTCTTAGGAGTCCAACCTTCCCCTATGCTCTCTCTTTCTCTCAACATTTTCCTCTGTCTTTCCTCCACACCTAGCTTTGCTTCTCTTGCTTTCTCCCAGTCTTTGTTAATAATGGCTTGGGTCAACTCACTCCAAATAAGGGCTGATTCAGTTTGCCACACACCCTGATAGAACAAGAGAATCTTACCATGTCACATCCAACAAAATTAACATGCCACTTAATTACTGGAACAAAACATATCAATTTTGTTCTTTTAACAACTTAAATATTCTTTATAATTAATGTAAGCAGACCACTTTGATATGTGGTCTAAAGTTGACTAACACTTGAAAATAATTCAAAACATACTCTAATGGCAACAATGGACGTTGGTTTATGTAAGCAGAAGTTTATTGTTCGGCTGAGGTAGTGATTTGATTGTTGCTCGTTCAATAAAAACAAAGAGAAAATAAATGTGTCCCTCAAAGTTCAACTCGTCGATTCGATATCATTCAATTTACCATCTTAGCAATAAGAACGAGGATGTTCGTGAACTTTTACTTCCGAAGAGTGTTACTGATCATCATTAGAGTTTAAGATGATTATTTAACATTGGTCCATCGTGGATCATATTTCGTATTGGTCCATTGAAGCACTCACCTATTAATCTTTTTTTTTTTTTTACAAAACATTCACCTATTAATCTAATAATAAAACAAAGACATAATTTTCTTCTTCACTTTTATATGGTACTGTACAATCAAGGCCGACCCAAGGCCAAAAGCTAATAAAATTAGGGCTTTAGGTCTCCAATAAATAATTAATTTTTCATGTATATTTAGATCTCAAAAAAATAAAATATTTAAATAGTACAATACATAAAAGACCTCACAGTTATAAAAAGATATAACCATTGACAGCATATTTAATTAAAATACTTTGTATCTCATAAAACAAAATGTAAAATTTAAATAAAATTATATTAAAATATTGTTATTAGTATTAAAAGGACCTTTATTTTTTATCAAGACCTTGTGTTAGAGTTTGCTTTAGGTCTCAATATGTGTTGGACCGGCCCAAAATACATTTTACTGAATACATTCATGTTTCATATCAGAAAAACTTCTGTAGGACATGCCAGGAAGAGCATGTTTCATTTGATAAACTAAAGGAGAAATATAATTAATAAATAAATGAATCATACAAGCAAGAGGAATAAGTGCAGAAAATAGAAGTTAATTACCTCTGCATTCTTGACAGTAGGAGTTTTGAGGCCTGAAATGACTTCTTTTGCATCATATATTACTTTGACTTTCCCACTTTTTGAATCCTTCACTTTAACAGTACTAATACATATATGAAATTTGATAAGAACTGTGACACTAAAATATGTAGCATAATAATTCTTGAAAAATAAACCCAAGCTCCTTTAATAAAAAAAATGACATTGACTTTTAAATACCTATCCCATTGACCATCAATTTCATATAGTACATTGGATGACGATGAATCAAGGATCTTCCCTTTAATCAATTTACTATTCCCACCGAGTCCAAGAAAAGAATAGGAAGAATTGTAAGATAACTCAGCCACAAGGCCTGTTTCCGGGCACAGTATATTAACATTGCCAACCCAATTAACTCCAGGAACTGGAAGAATTCTAATTGAGAGGCGAGGAGAATTCATTTCATATGTTTCCCCATGATTTCTCAGCTTTAGCACCCGTTTTCCATGCACTTCAGCATCAATACATGTACCTAAAGTAAAGGGACATCATTTACAACTTGAAATTTCTTGAAACAGATTCAAAATCTTATCATAACAATTTTATTGCAATGATATTAATTAATATAATTAGGAGTAAGCGTTGTCAATTTTTGAGATATATACCACGAAACTTAGGAACAGGTTGCTGGCACCATATCATTTCAATGTTTTCCTTCTCATCTGTTGCATGGAGGGCAGATACTGGAGGGTTGATGGAAACCTGCAAAAATAAAAAGTAGCAATAATATTATTATATAATTGAATTTATATCTTTAAACTGTCCAATAAATTAAGATGGGCCAAATGTTAAGACTTAAACATAAGTTCACAGGGAGAGTTCGAACTAAAAGATTAGTCTATTAGGTGGAAGAGTCTCATGACTTAAGTACCATATTATGCATTTTTATCTACTAACTTTGCCACGCTCTTTAAAAGACGACGACCATGTGGTAGTCCTTTCCTCTTCGGTGGCTTCACCCAACTATCAGTATTCGGTGAAGGTGAAGTACCTTAATTCAGCCTATAGGTAACCCTTTATGTGGTTCAACTCTCAATGGAAACACCAATTGATAGGACTCATGTCCATAAGGACAGTCTAACTCAAAAGACTAATCTATTAGGTAGAAGAGTTTCATAACTTAAATAAGACATTGAACACTTTTATCTACGCAATGCAAAGCAGGACTACTAACACAAACATTTGCACAATAATTTTTTTTGGAGTAAAAATCAAACTGGGTACTCCAGAATTTACAACATTCACAGCATGTGCACCAACCAGTTGCATAATAATGTATAGTGTATAGTATATTTGATCATTTAATTACTGAAAATGATACAACCTGCTCAAGTAGGACATTAAGGTTGCCCTTGGAAACATGGTGTGTCTCTCCAAGAATGGGACTATAGGGAGCAACCCCAAAAGAAGTAGGACGTGTGGTAGAAATACTCCATGCTACCACAGATGTGAACCTTTCCAGTGGAGTCTGGTGATTGTTGCATTTGGTCAACAAGTTTGAATTTGAAGTTGTGCAGTATACTGATTCACCATAACATTGAAGTTGTGATTTTGGGAAATTAAACAGAGGCGGCAGCTGCACATAAATAGTTAAAATATTGAATGAATTAGTCCAAGTGGAAAAGCAGAATAAGAATAATGTTATGTTAAAAGTAAAGTAAAAGAGGGAAGAAGAAGTTGCCTGTAAGTTAGTGAGATCTGATCCTGGGCGTACATTTTTGAGTAAACTTAACAAGCGAGTTATAAGATTAGGGGCTCTGTAACTGTAACCTGGCTCTAAATCTGTTGTGTCAACTTCCAATGAGAATGGCTTTGTTAGAACTATTTTTGACTGCCTCTTCCCTTCGCTTGCCTTTACACACCCAGATTTAATCAAATGTATGCTTATTTATTATTCACTTCAACATAATTCTTACAAACTTAAAACACTTTAGTAAACTTGTATGCTATATATCATAATAATAAATTAATCCCTCGTCCCCTAACAACTAGAAGGGCAAAACAGGCACAAGAAAACTGATAAAGAATTAAGAAAGAATAACAGAAGAAGAAGAAGAAGTAGTAGATGTTATAAGAAAGAAATGGAACAGTTAACACAAAAAAGCACAAGCACAAGCACACAGAGAGATGAAAACAATTGAGAAAGAAAGAGAGGATATACCATATGATATACGAGAGTTGAAGAAGAAAGAAATAAATTGAGTCCTGCGAATATTTTATTTGGAGAGAACTCAACTAATCTGTGCTGTGCTGTGCTGTGCTGTGATCGCGTCGTCGTTTATTAGATGCCCACTTTACAGCCAGCGTCAATAATTTATAATAAGAAATTCAACACTCACAAAATGTATTTTGGTTTAAATTTAGATCCAATATTTTTTACTTTTCTTTATATTTAATATTGAAAGGAGAGTATATACATCTTTTTACTCTCCCACCCACACATCACAGATTAATTAATTACTATCATCTAAAGTCAATAATTTGATCATTGAGCAGGTAATCGATTTGTTTAGAGCAGTAGGCTACCGATCAACTTGTGAATCACTTGTTGATTTGTTTAATGAGCAATTAATATATGTGATGTGTAACGTGGGGCGAAATTGGGAAGATGAGTAAAACTGAAACAGCCACGTCCATGCCTACAACTACAAAGCAGCTAGTGCCGTGTGTTCAACTGGTAAACATCAATGAATAAACATTTCTTACTCTCCCAGGTATGGACCAAACAAGCTTCTATACAACCCCAAAAATGTCAACAATACCACCTTTAATAATTTATTAGGTTAAATTACACATCTGCTCCTTTAATTTATTACGTAGATTCACTATGTTCTCATAACTATTTTTTATTCTATTTTACTCTCTTAACTTTACTTTCGTTAATCAAATTAAATTATGTTTAGTTTTCTATTTACAATTCTAAATTTTAAATGTAACTTTGTAATAAAAAAATTGATTGACATTATAAAACAACTTTCTATTATTCATTTTGAATTTTCCATTTTACATTTAAAAGTATAAAACAACTTATTATTCATTTTTCCACGAAAAATTCACATTATATTATAATAAAATATATACTCTTTTTAATAAATATATAATTAAAAGTACATTTGATTATAATTTATACAAACTTTATTTTATAAAATGACATTCGCAAAAAAAATATTCAAACATTGATTACATAAGAGAAAACTTGATTATAATTAAAAGTATGTTTTGTGAACATTAATCCAAACACATATTTAGCATTTTTCGTCAGTTAATTTTGCCTACGTGCCTTTTGTGGGCCATGATCCTAAGTATACCATGCACCTCCCCCACACATGTCCTAAAATTCAAAACTTCTTCCCTCCCCTTTTTTCTCCAAATTAGGGTTCTAATGTTGATCTTCTTCCTCTTAATGGAAAATTCCTTTCTTGTGATTTTGCATATTATGGTTTAAAGTGGCATTTTTTAGATTGTGTAAATGAAAAAAAAAAAATTGTTTTGAATTGGGATCATGTGGGTGTAGGTGAATGGTAGTGAAGGTATATCTAAGATTAACATTGTGCAATTAATACATATAACATATACTAATTATTATTTCATGTATTATACTTGCAGTAAGCAGTAACTGTTGTTGGTGAATGGGAGCAGATACATGTAAAAACTTCTCATGAAGAAGAAGCATTTAACAAATCACTAAACAATATAAGCAAAACTTTATACGTGGAAAAAACTAAGCTTCACCCCCCTTACACTTGCTTACCTTTACACCTATTTATAATTCAATATTATATATTATATCATATCATATATTTGGATGAATAAATCTAGCACCATGCCTTAACTTATTCCCCACCAACATAAAAAGAATATTACAAGCATTGCTTTTCCTTTGTCAACCAAACAAGTTTATCGCGGGAATCCTTTCGCCAGAACAGGAATCCTCACCTTATGCCCTCTGCTCCCTTTCATTAAAACCTCTCCGAAACTATAACTTCCCGTCACAGAGCGAGATGTTAGTGTCACGGTAAACTGACGCGATGCACCTGCTCGAATAGTCATTGCAGGAGGGTTGACTTCAATGGCAACAGCTGGTTCTATTCTTCCTGTGATCACATAGGTTTCTTCCTCGGCAACATTGGTTACGGTTCGGCGGACAACTTGAGTTCCCACGAGATGAGAAATTGTGATTGATGGAGTGTTGAAATTCGACGGTTTGCCCATAGTGTTGTTACATGGCATGTTAGTGTGGTTCTTTATCTCATGAACATCGATACCGGGCGTTGTGCATAAGAAGCCTATATAATCCTCATATCCTGCATAATGAATAACAAATTTATTTTTCAAAGTTAATTTGCAATTTAAACATTCTAAGACGGAGAAATTAGTTCTATATAGGGAAGAAGAAATCAAACCTGCATCAAAGATGAGGCCAGGATCCAAGGCAGCGGTTGGATCAACATGTCCGCTCCCATAGTCGAAAGGGGTAGCTTTGACAAACTTTATAGCTTCTGTTTCGGAAGTTTGCTGGGCTAGAAGAGGATTCCCTGCTCTGTCTAGAGTTGTTGATGTTGTCATCAAGGCTGATTTAATGGCAGCAGGACTCCAATGTGGATGCTTCTGCTTTATAAGAGCAGCAATTCCAGCTATATGTGGTGCAGACATGCTAGTTCCAGATATCATGGCAAATCCCTCACCTGCACAAGCAAATAATTGCTTAATATTAATCAACTCTACGATGTATCGATAGTTTTTTCTCCGTTTTTCTTCTACCCTCCTTAATATGCAATGTTTTTTTCAAGATAAATACTAACAAAACATCATTTCCAACACATCCTCTATATTTAGATGAATTTCAAGCGTCCCATTAAAAAGAGGCCCGCCCAGGTAGCCATTACTTACCAACATAATTTGGTTCATCGGTTCCATTTGGACTCCAAGCGGCCCAAATCAATGAACCAGGAGCTAATATATCTGGTTTGAGAAGATCTGCCTCTTGGAAGCTGAAGTCCTTTATATTTGGTCCTCTAGCAGAGAATAATGCCACCTGTGGTGCAGACTTGTGAAGAATAGGTACCAAACCATCACCAATTTTACCTATACCTTTGAAACTCTTCACCCGTCCAGTCCAGTCTCTTGGTGTAGAGATATTATAATAGTCTATAAGTTCCTGAAAATATAAAGATTTGCAGTACTAAATTACATGATATAGTTATGAGCATAATTTATTATAAACAGAAACAAAGCCCTATGCAGTACGGTGTAAGGGTAATCTTGTAAAATGGACCGCAGCATTTAAACACAAGTTTTACACTGTAAACCCTAAGTTTGAATCATAAATTATGAAAGGTATTGCAACCTCTCTGCAGTTGGAGATATAAGCACAACTGACTGAACTTCGTGATCAAACATTGAACTTCGCGATCAAACATTGTGTATTCTCTGTTTGAGTTTTTTGTATCTATTTTCTTTTAAACAGGGGTTGCTATTCTAACACTACATCTACATAAATATACCGGTAAAGATGAGTCTGAGTACCTTTGAATTGCTGACATCTGTGATAAGAATCCCGGGAAGGCCAACTGGGACAGGATCAAATTTTGCTCCAGGCGAAACATTTTCAACACAGAGAACAAATCCAGCTGCACCAAGGGCCTTTGCTGTTTCTGATACTTTCTTGACTGATGCAGTACCAACAACAAAGTTGAAAGAATATCCACAGAGAAGAATATTTCCTTCTATCAAGTTCTTGTTTAAAACTTCTGGTCTCTGGCAATCTGTGGGGCTGTACTTCATAACTGAAGAATCTAGCAGCACATCATTTGCAGCGACCAATGTGTATGTTCTGTTTAAATGTGTAGAAGCTGTGCAAGCCATTATACATATTTTAGATATGAGAATGATCTTAACTATGATGCTGGCACATAAGAAAATAATTTTGATATAATCAAGTAAATGAAGCGGTAAGCCAGAAAAGTGTTTTTGTTTATGTTATATTTCTTCCTCCTAATTTGGAGAAGGAAAATTAGTTCCATGTTCTCTTCAGCTACAAAGAAAATTTCCACCAAAATCTTTCAATTATATCTCCTGATATCAGTCCATTGAAAAGAATCACATTATATTTGAAGAAACATAGTAGAAAGTTGGAAAACTTACGTGATAACCCAATTCCAGCTAAGATTTTTCCATTTCCAAGCATCAAATGGTTTTTGTATCTACGATCGTCAATTGCGGCTGCTACAGATGTTATCCATGGACTATATGAAACCATTGTTTTAGGGAAAGGACCACCATTTCCAGCGGCCTGTGCAACAAATACACCGGCTTTCACAGCTCCAAGAAGTGTAGCATCAAAAGGGTTCAAAAATGTAGTTTTTGCAGCTGCTGGAGGACTGTTGGGTCCAACTGAAAGGCTGAGTATATCCACTCCATCATATACAGCCTGTTGACTCTCAGATTTTAGAAATCTTGAGATAGAATACCAGTGGAGGAAACAATGACATTGTATAGTAAATTATTTAGATAAATTGTTGAAATTACTATCAAATAAAAAAAACAAACCGCTGCAGTGGCATGCTTTCACAAAGTTATCGAGAATTCTAGTGTGTGAGTATACATGGGAGGCAGGAAGACCTAGAAAAACTATAAGTGAAACTCTTAAGAAAGACTTAGAGATTAATAAGTTGAATAGAGATATGATATATGACAGAACATTATGGTGTCGTTTGATCTATGTAGCCGACCCTACTTAGTAAGATAAGGCTTGTTTGTTGTTTTTGTATACACAGGAGGCTGAGGTCTATAATTTTCATGTACATTTGAAGTCAGTGTATAAATGTGTCATATACTTGCATACCTGATCAATTGCAGCAACTACATCTGCAACAAACCCTCCAAACAGTCTATAAAGTGCCTTGTATACAGCAATCCTGAACATAAATACACCAAATCTTTAATACAACAGAAAGGACCGTAGTTCCCAGTTTTTAGTCGATTAAGCTTATTGTTCCTCACCTGGCACGTGGAGCCATCCCACTTGCTTTCCCAAATTCATGGCCATGCATCCTCACAGGAATTCCATTATTTCCAGCTGCAATAGAGGCTGTATGACTGCCGGAGGAAAATGCAAGAAAAATAGAGGGATTGTTAAAATGTTATCAAATGCTCAGAAGATAGAATGAAAGACAACTTTTACTAAAGTTCTAATGATTTGCTCGACACTTTATGATCTCTTTCGATCTTTTAGGCAACCGGACATGTAAAGAATTCTAAGGGAATAAGTTAATAAATAAAAGAAGGTAGCAGAGCATAACCTTCCATGTCCATCTCCATCTAGAGGTGACGCAAAATCAATTGAAGGGTTGAATGCTCCAGAAGCTATTGCAGCTTGTGCAAAGTGTTGTGCTCCGATAATCTTTCCATTGCAGAAATTTCTTTTAGTATCTGGATCAACTTCACATTTTCCTCTATACTTTAGAACTGGCTCATACGGTTCGGTATTATGAGTTGCAAAACTTGGGTGATGAGGAGAGATCCCCGAGTCTACAAATCCAATCACAATGTCTTCTCCAGCTCTATCAAATCCACCTCCAGTTGGCCATACCCCAGTTGGAAGCCCTAAAAACTGCGGCGTATGCGTAGTAAGTCTCCTCACTTTCCAGTCCCTCTCGATAGATTTCACTCCGGGAGCATGTCTTAGAGTTTCTGCCTACTAATATAAGAGGACAACATAAGGAAATTAGATTGATGAAATGACTTCAAAATATATTAATTATACAATAGCAAAAGGATAACAGAAGACTTCACCTGTTCTGGGGAAATATGAACAGCAAAACCATTTATAAGATGTCGATAGCTATAGAGTTTCTTGTACGTCCCTTGCTCAAACAGCATCCCCAAAAGCATATCATGTCTTTTTTCAAGATGACGAGCATATGAAGTAACCAGTTCACTGAAAGAAGTTTAAAATAGTTTGAAAGGTAAGTCACCACACTTGTCAATATCCATTTCTTAGTTCATAATATACAGAGGAGAAAATTAAAAAAACAAAGACACATTAATTTTTAAGTGCATAAAAATAACTTTCCAAACAGAAGTTGAGTGGTGATTATTGCATCATTTTCCCCAAAAAGAAATTATCAGTTCTCACAAGTTACTTACCTATACAAGAAATATAAATATATATTTCTAAAATAAGTTAAACAACCATTGCCTTTGATCAGATGTTTTTATAGTAGTGTCTTAGTTGATTCAATCACGAATTAAATTAGTTTCTTAAAAAATCTATATTCGCATATTAACCTCAACCAGCAACAAGTCCAATCCAAGCATTAATTAATTAAAAACAATGAAAGAAACATCTCAAAGAAGTTGATAGGAACAGAAACTAAGTACCTAGTAGTATCAATCTTTTCATCAGATTCCACAGCAGTAGCTTCAAACTCATCAATACCTCCAGTATAACTTATGATTGGTTCACCTTCAACAGTTACTATGTAAATCTCACCTTTCCCAGAAACCAAAAGAACAGATAGAACAATCAACACACACCCAAATTCCAACAATCTCATTTTCACCAATTAGTTACCAACTGCAATAGTTTGCAAGATCTGTTCCATGGTTCAAATTCCAATCAAAGTCATTTCAGAAATACTAAATAAATATAAAACAAAGCAAGTTAAAGTTAGTTCACTTTCATGTTCCATATAAAAAAACTGAAGCAACCCATTTGAAAAAATAGTCCAAAGTAACAAACTTTACCAATGTTCAGTAACTTCGATCCAAGTAGCAAGCTGTTACTCACTCACATCTACTAGAACCAGAAGAAGAAGAAGAAGAAAAAAACAAAAACGTGAAAAGCTGTAAAAGCTACTAGGTAATACTAAAAAAGGAAGCAAAGAATTGTTATGAGGAAGAAAAGTAGAAAAATGGTATCAAAAGAGAAAATGGAAATGAAACTAACACATTTACTTACATTGCAGTGATGAGAGATCTAACGGTCAAAGTTAAATGCCATGGAAATTAAAAAAAAATGGTAGTTAGTGAGTGAAGAGTGAGAGAGATAGGGTTTTGCTTTTTTGATTCAATTTGAGAACATTATGATGGTTGATCTTGAATCTTGATGCAGTGAAGTAGTAATTTTTTAATTAACATTCATTATTTATTATCATTATTGTTGTTGAAATCGTTATGGGTTTTAATGATTAAATAAATTGAATTGAATTGAATTGAATTATTGGTGATTTTCAATTTTTATAATTTTATTTTTCATGTTTAACTTTAGTCTAATTTTCTGAGTTTGCTTCTTTGTTCACTGAATTTATTTATCAGTAATGAAAAGGTGGGAAGGGGACATTCGCGCGCAAGCTGTCGGAGATAGTTTACCTGGAAAGACAATATTGCCCCTGAGATTTAGTGCTGATTACGCGTTTCCGAAATTACAGGGACTGGGAAAAAGGGAACAAATTTCACATCATTACTCTTATTATTATTATTGCTAGTACTATAGTATTTAACAATAAAAGGTTTTTATTAAAACTCACGAGACCAAAATTAATTAGTTCCATTTTTAGCTTATTTAAAAATATTAAATGTAAGGCGTACCAATCTTAATTTTAACGTGAATAGAGATCTGTATCTAGTTGGATTTTATTATTAATTCGTGTAGCTCATACAATGCGTATCGTTTGGAAGATTGAATATCGAAGACATCAATGAATACTATTAATGATAATCCAACATCATATATATCCACTTTGAGTAAACAACTGGTATTTTGGTTTTTGAACGAATGAAACATTGTTAATGTAGTTTTGAGGGTATTAAAATTGTAAATACATTTTTAATATATTTTTGTTAGTAATTTTACGGATTAAGTTAACTAATAAAAAATATATTTAAAAATTAAATATATTTGAAGATTAAAATGATAGAAGGGTGATGGATCTTTACCTGATATATACATACAAAGAAAATAAGTACCCTACAGATATTAATGTTTAAGCGCATGATATTCCGCTAGATGTGGCAACTGTTCAGAAATACTATTCCAATAAAAAAAAACACATGCTTGTCATGGTCAAGATGAAGATGGAGCAAACCCTTTTATTGAATTTCTGAAAGTCATTTTCACGGCATACTTCTAAAAGTCATAAATCAGTTGTCTCTACAATGGTGATATAAACCAAAATTTACAGATGAATTAAATATTACTTACTACCTTAACAAAAACAAAATTTGTGTTATTTTATTAATTAAAAGTGATAAAAAAAATTAAACAATAACGCTGTAATCATTATGGTGCAATCCATCATATATATTATATCTGACTTTAGTCCATCCTAACGATTTGAGTAAATTATTAATAATCTTGAGAGTCAAAAAGGATGGTTTGGTGAGTAGACTCATTAGATAAATATTTCTCTTATGCTTTGTTTGGGTTTGAAGAAAAAGTGGAAGAAAACAAAATAATGTTGAAGGAATGAAAGTGGGTAGAAAGTGAAATAATTTTTTAGTTGTTTGGTAGGAGTAAAAGTGAACAGAAAATGAGAGAAAAGAAAAATATATTTTTAAAATAAAATAAATACCTAATTATAAAAATGAGGGTACATATTTTTATTTAACTTTTTTGTCTTTATCCACATATTCTCTCTCCATTCAAAATTTTCTCCAACTTTAGGTGAAGGCATTTTAAATTTGGCCCCACTACGAATTTTCTTTCCTTTCTCTTTTTTGTGCAACCCAAACAATGGAAAGATCTTTGAAGGTAAGAATTTGTCATTTTTTTCTTATATTTTAAGTGATAAATGACTACATTGATTTAAGTAAAAAAAATGACTACGTTGATTTGGATTTTTCTACCTAACATTGATTTGGATTTTTGTTTAGGATAAAACTTTAATGAGGTCCCCTTGGAGACCGTGGGAATGAGGACAGAGAGAAAAAATTCAGCAAGGGGAGAATGGAGACGAGATATATTTTGAGGGGCAGAGACGGAGCGAGAGAGTATTATATGTCCCTGCTCGTTGACATTCATAATTTGAACTTAGGCCATTTTTAGGTCATGAAGGGAACTCGAAGATCATTCACATTGGGCTAAGAGCAATCACACAAATGAGTTGGACACCACATCTTAACCAAAATCTTGAGGCATTCGATTTATAGGTCTTCTCACTTATTTGTTGTTCAACCTTCACTTTCTAAACAACGCGGGACTTCCAACTGACACTTGCTACACAATAATTTTTTCCTCAAGTGTGAGTCCATTCCATTAATGTGGTTATGTTCCTCCTAAAGTATAAGTTTTTTCATATATATATGCTTGAACAATGTTGGCTCCATACAGCAGAACACATAATTTGAACATCTTTTGTTAGGAAGACTTTCCATGAAAAGAATCGATCAAACCCTTGTTAACCATTGACTCTGATTTCACTGTTAGGTTATGAGGAGAACCCGGAGGATCATCCACATTAGACCAAGAGCAACTGCACAAATAAGTTGGACACCACATATTAACCTCAAATCTTAAGACATTAAGTTTATGAGTCTTCTCACTTATATGTTGTTCAACTTTCACTTTTATAAACAACGTGAGACTTCTAACTCACACTTGCTACACAACAATCACCACATCAAATGTTCAATCAAACAATGTCATCATTACCATTTGAGTTAGACCTTATGAAATACATTATACAACTTTAATTTATATAAGCTCTATTTAGAAACTTTAATTTAAACCGTAATTAGTTTATATAGCGAATAAGTTTGCATAACTTTTTGTAAAAAAAGTTAAAATAACTGAAGTACTTTCATATTCTTTGGCTTTTTATATATCTTTTAAAAAGATGTCGTATCACTATCTCTCAAATGCCACACAAATTGTAAGTTGAAGATTATTTGATGCATTTTAATGTTAGAGATAATTATATTAGGGGTGTTTGTTTTATAGTTTGGATATTAATTGTTTTATGTTTGAAAAATGAAAATAATTAATAAAAAACATATTTAAATATATTTTTATAATTTCAATAATGAAACTGTCTAACTAATGATATATTTGCAAATTAAAATAATTAACAAAAGACATATTTAAGTTTTTTATTTATTTATTTCAATATATGTAAGTCCTATATTGACAAATTCTCACATTTTTAATTACCAAAGTATCTAATTACTGTTGGAAAACCTTAATCACATTTAATTTATAACGAAGAGTATAATTTATCGTTGTTAAAACAATGTCGACATAAAATTATAATACAACAAAGTCATAAATTTTAATATGAAAAGAAAAAATCATTTTCTTTACGGCTTTTATAATTTATCCTTTCGAACAATGGCCCCTAAGATAAGGATATGGCACTATATGAAGGTCATTTTCAGTAACTATAGCATATCTTTATTAGAATGCATAGACCCACAATATATACACACACAACAAACATATACTCACAAATAGATAGATCACCAAAAGGCTTGATGAATTACATTTGTGGTTGGAATCTTAGGCTTGATGAGTTATATTAGTTGTTGGAATCTTGAAACTTTTTTATAAGATGGAACTTGGAAAATGCAAGATTGAAAAGACTCGTGAGAATTAATAAGTTATGTTGGTTGGAATAGACAAACGGTGTCTCTTGTGTTTTTTCTTTCTTTTGACAAAAAATTATTTACTATAGTACTGTTGCACATGTTGGGGGACCCACCAACCTTGTCTTAACGCCAATACATCACACATGTGATCTGATGAGGTGCCCTTATCGAAGGGATAAAATAATTATTAAAATTTGAAGATGATTCCAAACTATATAGATCATATAGTTCATATGTGACTCGTGAAATTTGTAGGGAAGTAAAGAATGTGAATCAAATTATACAAAATTGTTTATTTTTTTCCTTCTATGTGATGAAAGAGATGAGTACACAAAATAATTGATGAAGATCCTGTCAAAAAATGCAAATAATTGTGCCTAATTTTCTTTTTCATATATCAAAATTTTCATTCATTATATATTATTTCTAGTTCTCTTCTCTTTAGATAATATATCATTTTAATGTTAAAAAGGTCATTCATTATTTTTAGTACAGATTTATTTTACATCAATAATCAATAAGCTAGAACTTACTATAGAACTTACTACTTTGTCACCTCGTATAATGATCAATTTCAAAATTTGATAAAAAAA
>JBBPBP010000004.1:2515918-2527694 GCA_037974735.1 Cicer chorassanicum
TATTATGAGAGAGAGAGACTTATAAGCAAATTTTGTATGTATATAAGATTCATAAATATTATTTTGGTATTGTTGTCTGTTGATATCTCTATATTAATTTATTTCCATTTCTATGTCTCTTTGCTCTCTCTCTGTTGGAGAGGCAAAAAAATCAGCAGACCAATAATTTATTTTCTCTGCCATCTCCCAAATTGCCACGTAACTAATTTCCATTTCATTCTGTTTTTCCTCCTTCTTACCCAATTCAATTCTGTTTCTTCTTCAACAATTCTCTCTTCTCTTCCTTAAATCTTCATTTTTTACCACACAAATTCAATTAATTCCTCTCATTTTCTGGATTCTAGTTACCTCTGCCCATTTCAGTCGGTGCCGGAGAATCATGCCGCCGGCTCTATTGGATCCGCCATTGCCAATAACATCTTCGGTGCCATCTTTAACCTCCGACACCATTTCACCGGCACCGGCGTCGGAGAGTCAGCTATTCGATAATCTTAGAGGCTTGCAGTGGCGTGTAAATCTTGGTGTTTTGCCATCTTCTTCTTCTTCAACTTCCTTTGACGATCTTCGTCGTGCCACCGCTAATTCTAGAAGGGGGTAAGCTAATCATGCCATATTAGTGTTTTTTTTTATCCAATTCTTCAAGGATGTCAAAAAAAATTCATTTTTCGAATATTGGGTTTTAAATTTAATCCAATTTACGGTATTTGGATAATTGTTTTCCTTAAATTCAGTGCAAAGTTCATAGCTTTATGATGGGTGTTTTAATTAACTTTCTATTCCTAGCTATTGGTGGTTTTGTTTTTAACTTTGTATGTAATTGGTTATTATTCTCAATAAGCACACCTTTATGGTATTTTTTAAAGATGTAGATACAATACAATCATATGGAAATACATTGTTGACAATTTCCATTCGCTAATGCTGGTATGAGATGTTGATCTCTATTCATTCAGTTAAAGTCAATACTACATTTTTGTTTTTGTTTTTCTGTCATGTCATTATCATTTTATATCAAGGTATTGTTTCATTGGCAGAAATGAATAAATTTTGTTTCTTGATTTGGCACTGAGGGCTGTTTGTGTAAATTATTATATGGATTTCAGCGTTTGGCATTAATTTATACGTCATGTATTGTATACTGTAGTGTTGCCATCTTGAGAGACGAGATCCAAGTGTTTCTTGGTGTCTGTCATGCTCATGTATGCTCCAATTGCATTTTATTTTTGGACATGTCTTTGCTTATTTTACATGTACTGTTTCTGATCTTGTCAGGTATGCTAGTTTGAGAGGGAGGCTCTTGGTTGATCCCCACATTACAAAGGATGGAACTAGTTCACCCAATCTTGTCATGGATAACCCACTTTCACAAAATCCAAGTAAACCTTGGCACATTTTTCACTTTCCATTCCTTCTTCATATTTCATGATTGGATAAATAAATCTATTTCCCCTCATTTTGCCGATATTCTGTCATAAATTCCTATTTACTTAATGCTGTCTCCAAAATTTGGAATGCCATTGTGTAGATTTCTAGCTAGTCTATCTAACCCTCTCTGTCTCTCTTGTTTTTGAACTCCATCTGTGGTGACAATAAAATGTTCTTTATATGCAGACAGTACATGGGGTCGCTTTTTTCGCAATGCCGAGCTAGAGAGGATGGTTGATCAGGATTTATCACGTTTATACCCAGAACATGGCAACTATTTCCAGACACAAGGGTGCCAAGGCATATTGAGACGAATTTTATTATTATGGTGTCTTAGACACCCCGGGTGTGGTTATAGACAAGGTAAATTGCTCAGCCAACTAATAGCTACACACAATATGTTTTACTTTCATCCTAAATATGTTTTCGCACTTTGTGACGATTTTTATTTTTCCTTCCAACTATGTAAGTAACCGTGCTTAAATGGTTAATTTACATTAATCTATATTGAAGTGAACTTTCTCATTTATGATGGGTGTATTATTTTTCATTGCAACCTTATATAACTAGACATAGCACATTAGCACATGTAATTGAACGAAAGCTTTACTTTACCAATCACCAGAAGGCACATCATATGCTTTGTTCATTGCGAATCTCATGCTCTCTAGGCTATCGGCAACGTGCTTTAGTTACAGAGTATTAAATGATTAACTTGATGGAAAACCTGTTACTTGGTATTTATCAGCAAAAAACCTGTTACTCGGTATCTATTTGAACCAACATTATTGAGCATCTTTCATTCATTTATTTTGTAGGAATGCATGAGTTACTTGCTCCTTTGCTTTATGTTCTCCAAGTTGATGTCGAGCGCGTTGTAGAAGTTCGAAAAGTTTACGACGACCACTTCACAGACAGATTTGATAGTCTCTGTTGTCAAGAGAATGATCTTTCTTACAGCTTTGATTTTAGAAAATCTTCAGACTCGACAAAGGAGGAAATTGGCTCCCATGGAAATGCAACAAATATCCAGAGTCTTGATGAGCTTGATCCTAAGATACAGACCATTGTATTCCTAAGTGACGCTTATGGGGCTGAAGGTGAACTGGGCGTTGTTTTATCTGAGAAATTTATCGAGCACGATGCTTACTGTATGTTTGACGCTTTAATGAATGGAGCCCACGGTTCAGTTGCAATGGCCGATTTTTTCTCTTATTCCCCTGTTGCTGGGTCCCATACTGGTTTGCCACCCGTAATTGAAGCTTCTGCTGCATTGTATCATTTGCTGTCTCATGTGGATTCATCTTTGTATAGCCATCTTGTCGATCTCGGGGTTGAACCTCAGTACTTTGCTCTCCGCTGGTTGAGAGTTTTATTTGGACGGGAATTTCCACTTGACAACCTCTTGATCATTTGGGATGAAATCTTTTTATCAGATAATAGTAAAATCGAAAAGCACGTGGAGGACAACACAGACCCTGGTTTTAGGATCTTACATTCATCACGTGGAGCATTTATCTCAGCTATTGCTGTGGCAATGTTACTTCATTTAAGATCTTCACTACTTGCGACCGAAAATCCTACAATCTGTCTCCAGAGATTATTAAGCTTCCCCGAAAACACGGACATTAAAAAACTAATAGAAAAGGCTAAGTCCTTGAAGACTCTTGCATTAAGCACTGAAATTTCATCCTCAACACCTACATTTGTAGAGTATCAGAACAAGGGTAAATCGGTTATTACAAGATCAATTACCATTCCATGTGAATCAGGTTCGCCTAAAACTCCTACGAACTTAATACCTGATAATAGCTACTGGGAAGAAAAGTGGAGAGTTGTCCACAGTGCTGAAGAACTAAAACAAGATGGAGTAGAAAAACAGGTTCCATCTCAGAAAAAGAGATGGACAGAAAAGGTCAAGTTAAGTTTGAAAAGAACAGAATCTGACCCGTCTTCGTCAAGGATTACGAGTGGTCAAAATGAATCCAAGGCATCTGTTAAGCGCAGTTTGTTAGAAGATCTTTCCAAGGAACTTGGGTCAGAGGAAGATACAGAAAAACTCTACAATCACGAAATCTTGTGCCAGCAGGATAATCATTCGGTAGCGGTTGAAGTTGAGCAACTAGATGATGGCTCTGAAGGCAGCAACAATTACTGTGGTGAGGATAGATGTCTAAATAGAAACACTGTCAGTGAGGAAAACTCATTGAACCC
The DNA here is from genome assembly GCA_037974735.1 of Cicer chorassanicum. NCBI lineage: Eukaryota > Viridiplantae > Streptophyta > Magnoliopsida > Fabales > Fabaceae > Cicer > Cicer chorassanicum. The sequence continues at coordinate 2,519,558 of JBBPBP010000004.1, forward strand.
AGCTAGTCCTCCTAATGAGATCAAAGATCATGAAAATAACTCACTGAAAAGTAGTGTTGGGTCTAATTTTTCCCTTGATGAAATTAATGAAACTTCACATTGTAGTCCCATTGATTCGCCTCTTCCAATTTCCGATCATCCCGAGAGTAACATGTCTCAGGTGCCAGGGTGGAATAATGATTCCACAGGAAATTCGGCCGCACTTTCTAAAGATAGAAAACTAAATAAATTCCAGTGGTTTTGGAAGTTTGGTCGTAATAACGGCGAGTTAATGTCTGATAAAAGAGTTGGTGCTTCTGATGAGGCTGTAAAACCCACCAACAATTGTAATAATAATCAAAGTAATACATTACCCTCATCTACAGCTGGTGAGCATAGCAGTTCTGTTAATTTTAAAGGAGAATCTGTAGACCAGAATGTGATGGGAACTTTGAGGAATATTGGGCAGTCCATGCTTGAGCATATTCAGGTAAGATTCTTTCTGATTGTCACTAAAATCCAATAACAAGTTAGTGAGTGAACTCAAGATAGAATTTTGAGGATTGAAATGTGATGTGATCATCCTAAACTGATGTTCAGAAAAGTTATCTAAGGACTGTATTTTTTTTTGTAACAGGTGATTGAATCTGCTTTCCAACAAGAGCATGGTCAAGGAGCTTCACTGGATAATAATATGTCTAAAAATGTTATGGTTGGCAAAGGGCAGGTTACTGCCATGTCAGCTCTCAAGGAGCTCCGCAAAATTAGCAACCTTTTGTCTGAGATGTGAGACGAACCTTAGGTTGACCTGTATATATATACTGTATATTTTTTGTAATTTGTAATTACGATTCTTTAGCAGTGTTAATGATACAAGTGTCATCTGCTTTACTTCAGCAGTTTATGAATATATCAAGTTTTGAAGATGTTTAGAGGAATCCATATGTAAATACATGTATTTGTGTTACATTACATGAAGTGAAATAAATTATGATTCATTCCTATAATCTCATTTTATTTGGAGGTTGCAAAAGTAGTCATAAACTACTATTAATAATATTGATCACAATCATGGATTTGAATTTACTATAATCATAAAGTCGCCAATTTTGATCAACATTGAATGATTAACCTTCTAATTCTGCATTTTAGAATTAGAATCAATTTACTTAGTTGAAACACTGGTCATCTGATCTCGATTTAACGATGACAAAGTTTAAGATTGCTTTTAAGACAAAGTTGAAACATCGAGTTCACTTTTCGAGGTTGATCTAGTAAGGTTAATGAAGTGTGATTTGTCTTGATTACTCAGTTTCTACTCTTTGGAATTTTTTATATAAAAAATTAACCTTTTAATGTGAGCGGGTGCAAGTGTGCGAACAAGAAGGCCAAATGAAAAATTAATCACTGATGGTTACAAATAAAAATGTACATGTAATGTAACATTCACTGTCAAGACTTGGATTAACCCTGCTTCAAATAACAAAAGTTTCATCCTTTTTGTGGTGAGAAAGAGAGTGACGTCTACATTATATTGTAGTTCCCTTGATGGTGCATGGAACTATAAGAATAGCTAGGTACTGGTAAAGGATCTCCAAATGGATTAGAAGAACCCATAACTGACATCTGTTGAGGGTAATGAGCTTGTGAATGTTGCTGCTGCTGGTAAGGAACCATCATCATGTTGTATTGTTGTTGTTGCTGTTGTTGGAACATCATTTGCTGTTGTTGTTGTTGTTGGAACATCATTTGTTGTTGAGCCATTAATGCCATTTGTACATTAGATGGAGGTGCTACATTGTTGGATATTGCAAATGGATCTTGTTGCTGATTATTATAATTATCAAATGGATTATATATAGCCATCCCTCCTCCATATCCATAACCCGCATTTTGGAGTTGAAGTTGTCTTCTGGCATTTTCATCTTCATACAAACTGTCTAACAATAGCTTGTCAAATCCACCAGCCTGACTCGTCATAAGAGAGAACAACGGTGTTATCTTTATACAGGTTTGAAGGATTAACTGTAATCTCAATGAGCTTAAAAATATGAAAAGAACTTTAGCATGACTTCAATGCAACATTTTATGTATGAGTTTTTCTTAAGTGTCATTAGTAATGTAGCACCGAAACTTTAGATTGAAAACGTATCTAACACCAACACATGTGATTCAATTCAATCACTTCCTTTTTTTTTCCCTTATTAACAAGTTTCTACATGTCAATGTCAAAGTCAGTGTCGTCTTCGATATCGATGTTTGTGGCAGTGCTTCATAAATCACTTGTAATAAAATCATTTTCAACAACATGGATCTAGAAATTTGCCACATCTATCTAGAACATACTACTCAAAGTACTGTATTTTGATTATGTATGGTGTGACTGTTTTCAAACAGAAGTCTTATGTTATTGATGTGTGTGAACCTATATGATAGCAAGTGATGAAGTGGTAACACAAACCATTTTGCGATCTGGCGCTTCGCTCGTGTGTTTGCTTGGTGTTGTAACAAGTGCAAGTTCCCAACCAGAAGTTCCACTTATATTAGTCAAAGCAAGATTGTTCAAATTTCTCCCTACATAAAATTTGGAAACTCTTTAGAATTGGATTAAGTATCAAACAACAAGCATGATTAGCTAAATGATGTATATTATTGAGTTTTTTTTTTTGGGGCCAACAATATGATTGAGGTTTAAAAGGGGGGAAAAGATATATATATATATATATATATATAGGTATTCTCATGGATTTTATAGAATTATCCATATGAAAACTATTGCTAGCATATTACAGAATCATTTCCCATTTTTACTACTTGATTTCACACTATAGAGCTGAAGAGACAGCTAGTTACTCTACAACTTTTCTCAACTATTGTGTATTGTTAAGTAATTATTTTAGCCTCTGGAAGACTAGATAATGAATATCATTCTAGCATATATTGGTGAAGCAAATTGCAATCTCAATTATTTAGCGGCATGCACTATAAAGTTTTATATTTCTTAGAGACTGTTTGGGAGAGCTTCTCGAATTGGCTTATGACATAACCACTAATATGATAAGAGCTTATAGCATAAGTGTTTAATTAAGTTGTTTATCCAAACATGACTTTAATCAACTATCATTTATTCTAGGCCTTACCGCCAGGTGGTAGAATTGCTAGAGCCAAAGCATTGCGTTCCTCTAGTTCTCGAGCTTTTGGATTTATTTCATTTAGACCCTGCAAAGGTGGACAAATACTTATATTATTACATCAAACTATCACAAACAAGAAAACCATTAGCACATAATAACCAAAACAGACCAGCAAATCATCAGTATCATCATCAGTTGATATCAGAGGAGGAAGTTCAGCCTTCTCTGTTTGATCCTTATCAATAGGTTCTTCCTCCTTGACTTCTTCAGCTTCTTTCTCAATTGCTTGAGGCTCTTCAGTTTCTTTTTCTTCTGGTTCTTTCTTTGGTGATTGATCATTTTCTTGATGCTCCTGATGTTGAATGACCTTTGTTAACAAATAATAACATATACTCCATATACATTGGGGGCGTGCATAAAAGTTTAAGAAAAATTAACATTAAAACATGTTTAAGAAAAAACATAGCTTTGTTTGGGCATTGTAGTGGTTTCTTTAAGATACCAGTTGCAACAAATACAGAAAATTCAATGATGTTGAGTCATGCACAATAACTTGAACCAAAATATAAATGCAAGATTGTTTAGAGAAATGTAATGATAAAAACATGTAAAATAGGGTAATAGTTAAAAATGTTTTCATGGTATTTTTCTTACCAGTCTCTTAACAGTGCCTGTTGGAGGTGCTTCTTTAATGTATTCTTCCATTGTGGCAACAAAAGAGGGTGGTGGCTGTTTATATCAGGAAATAATTTAGTCACAAATCATTTGACATCAAATGAAATATACATATTAATGACAAACAGAACCTGTCTCAAAATTGGAAATTGAAAATTCCTAGCAAGGTCCAAGCCCTTGCAGTATTCATAAAAATCAGCAAGACTTTCAGCCTGCATAGCAAAAAAAATCATCAATTAGGAAAACCTTGTTCAGTATTAAAGATAATTCAATTTTGACAACAAGATGGTGAGTTAAGTAAAGCATCGTTATAGACCTGTTTGCCAGCTCTTTTATAAATAAGCAAACCCTTTATCGCGTCGTATCTCGTCATATCAAAGAACTGCAGTTTAATTTCATTAGTTAGTTCCATTCAATATTCAAGTGATTTGATCAAAATAAATAAATTGAAGTGAGATAGACATTACCTCGTCAACAAGTTTTATGATTCCATCATTGAGGGCACAATATATTTTAAAGCTTTCTTTCAATACCTGAATGATATTTCCAGAAGAGAAAAAGTATTGTTAGAGAAATAGTCACAACTCACAATACTAAAGAAATGGATTCCAAGTCAAAATAATATTTTTTAATGGAAGAAAAAAAGATACTATAAGGATGAATTAGGCTACAAAAAAAATTCATTGTAGGAAATAAATCCATGAGGGTACCAATTTCACAGTCTAATTCATAATGTACTATAGTCACTAACATGGAGAGAAAAACCATCTCTTCAATTAGTTCTATTGATCAGAGTAAGAATTATATGGATATAATTCTAAAAGATTCTCCTATGCATATATAAATTTTGCAAAGCTATTTGCAATTCTACACTTGAACAGGTTTCTTTTTATATAAAAAAAAATGACAGAATTGACACAACATTGTCTAAACTAATACTTAAAATTGCTATTATGTGAAAGAGTACAAACTAAACGTTCATACCAGGGCCAATGCATATTGTATTAGATAATTGTTGAAAGCTGATCCTTCAGGCTGCAATGTATAAAATCAAATTAAATGTTATCTAAAGGAAAGAAAGAGCAACAATGTTTCTTGCAGATGTAGCACAACATATTAGGCCTGTTTTCTTTAGGTGTTTCCAGTTTCTACTTCCATTGATAAAATAAACATTAGAGGAAGTTTTTGAAAATGCATTTTAAAAATAGATTGAATATTTTCGAAAATTTTGAAAATGTCAAAATATTGTTTTCAGTGTTTTAGAAAATGCATTATCTCTAATTAACTTCTATCTTCTCACCACTGACATAAGTTCACAACCAATGTCATTGTAGTCACCGACCGACATACAAAATAAAAGTTGAAAATGATTTTAGAAAGTAAACGTTTACCTGACAGCATACAAGTCGGTAAAGAAGTTGCTGCAATGCAGGCAGCTGCTCCAACAGCCCATCACTGGTCAACATCTTTGTTCTGCTATGTGCCTGTCAAAGCTTAAACTTACTCATTTTCTGAAAACAGTAATAAAAATTGCATTAAATTCAAATTGAAAGAAAAGTACACACCTTAGTTGAACCTGGTGATGCTTTTGTTAAACGCTCAAACTCAATGTCATATTTAAGAATTCTAAAACATTCAAGTCTTTCTTCTAAAAATTGTGCATAGGTTCGAACCCATGCAGAACAATCCCAAGCTGCATGCATTAAAAAAATTGACATAACAAAAGGGTCTTAATAAACCAATATAATGGAAAAGTTACAACAAATGATTAATCGATTAATTTACCTAGAGGGCTTGAGTCATCTTTGAAGTTAGATATTTGGAGAAAATGTACCCTGCGTGAGTAGTTTACAAGGTCTTCTTTGAAACTAGGATCACCTTCTCTCAATATCCTATGAATCACTATCAATGTCTTTATGGCAACCTGAAATCAAAGTGATATCGTGATTTTATTGAAATTTTAAAGTCAGTTTTTATCACGATTGCAATTACACATCTTGATTCTAATTATTCCATCAAACTTAATATCAATCCGAACATGCACTAATGTGTGAAAAGGACTTACTATCCAATTTCGCGTCTTCGAAAGTCTCTTGGAAAGTGCGTGTATGCAATAAGCTACATCTGCTCGTGGTTGGTGTGCTGATGTTGCATAGAATATTTCTACAAAGAAAACCAAAAGAGAGAAAAATCATTAACACAATAGAAAAGCAAATAAGTTTAATAAAATTCCAATTTGGCATTATTGTAATGTCTTCATTTCTAATTTCTTCTAACGCAAGCAACGAGATGGAAAATTAACAAACATAATAGATTGATCAACCAATGCATGCCTCATCAAAAAAAAAATATTCAAAGCAATTTAATGAAACGAATTATAAGATGAAGATCAAAAAGACCTAATCAATTTATATATGTATATATATACTCACTCCGAACGTGGCGTTCTTTTGGAGGATATTCTACGTGACTCGTAGCTTTTACAATTGCAATGTCCAATTCCTATTCCATAACAAAAACATATATAATTAATTTGAAAGAATAAAGAATGGAAAAGGAAAATGTGAATATTGAGTTAGAAAATAAATAATTGAGATAGAGAAATTAATAATATTTATATATGTATAACCTTGTATTCGCTATTGACCTTGGCTAGGCCAACCTTGGTGGAATCTTTAAGAGCTCCGTAGGCCTTTCTAAATGTTTGGAATGTTCCCATTCACCAATTAACTCCTGTTGAATTTGGAAGAGGAAAAGAGAGAAAGAAGAAGGAACAAACAAACAATGTTGTTGTTCTCTTCTTCTTTCCTCTTTGTTGTTAGTGTGTCGTTTTTCCAGCAATAAAAAGAATAAACCAATGAAAAGGGTATTTTGGTAGTTTCCCTTGGGAACATATTTGACCACGCTTTCTGCAGATTTACTCATGTCAATTTACAAATATGCCTATATAATAATATGGGTATATATTTTTGATGCTTATATGCATGTTACATTACAACGTGGAGACCATCCAATCCAAGAAAATTGGACATTTTTCTCATATTTGGAGGAGGGTTGGAATTGCCAAATTATTTTTTATTTGTTTATTTTTAAAATCAATAAAAGTGTATGGTCATTTACAGTATTTTTAGAACCTTTTTATATTCCTACAAATATTTAATTAAGCGTAATTGTATCTTCGACATTTTGTGTCCATTTCTGTTTTTTTTTGAAGAATAAAAAATAAGTTTTTGACAAAAAACAATAATTTTGTTATAAAAACATATAAATTATTTATATAAAAAAAATCAATTGTGATCCTTAGTGTTGGATATGTTTAAATATTTTTTTTTATCAATTAACGAACAAATCTATTATAAAAACTCAAATTTTTTAAATATTTAAGTCTGTTACCACTCGAATGAATTATGTGTTGATATATGTGTAAAACTCAAAGTGTATGTGACGTTAAAAATAAGAAAAATATATATATATATATATATATATATATATAGAAAAATATATATATATATATATATATATATATATATATTCAATTTTAAATTTTAAAAGTGTGACGTAAGGTAAAAGTATAAATATTTAGTAGTATAAATATATTGGTTTGAATCTGGAAAGCCTAATTCAACAAATAAATTTCGATATTGTTATTTTGAATATCATGTCTCAAGTCTGAATCTAAGATTTTGTAGTTGTGTGTGAATTTAAAGTGGTATTTACCGACAATATATGTATATATGTTCACTTGATGATCAATATATGATATAGACATATGATAACATATAGATGTTAAAGCTCATTCCCTTCAATTTTCCGGTCAGTGGTTGTGGCATTAATTCAAACCTCAATATTATTTGGTTGGGTTGTGTGTGGTATATGTGAAAAACTAGTAATTTGATTATTTTTAATCGTGACATGTGTAATATTTACTTAATAGTTAAGAAGGTGCGACTCATATCGTAGTTGCGGTTTAGAGCCTATGATACTAATTTTATGTATGATTATTACTCATGGTGTTCTCACCCTCAAGTGTGTTTGAGATATAGTAATTTATAGAAAGCGCTATGAATATGAATGGATGTTTTGATTGAGTTGATTATTTGTAGAGGGTTTTGGTTTAATGTTTTCTTGTATCAAATAAATTTTTGTATTTTTATTTCATAGTAATCCTTGTCCTAAGAATTTTTTATTTATGAAATGCCGTTTCAAATAAAATATTTATCTTATATATATATATATGATATATATATATATGTATTTTATATATATATATATATATAGATATGTATGTGATAATATATATATATATAATTATCCTTGTAAAGTTGTTAAATATTTTTTTTTTCAAATTA
>JBBPBP010000004.1:2528153-2544971 GCA_037974735.1 Cicer chorassanicum
TATATAAAAAAGGATAAAATTACCGTTTTTAATAAAATATACATATTTTTAAAAATAAATTTTCAATATTTTTACTTTAAAATTTAATATGACATTTCATTTTTTATATTTAAATTTATATTTTGTGAAGATAAATATTAGTCCGCACATTTTTTTAACATTTTTTCAATTTTTATTAAATAATACTAAACAATTATAATTTTTTTCTTGTTTCTCTTGTCTTAATCATCATGCGAGTCCATAGTGGCTACAATAATACTAAACAATAAATTTTCTTTTTTACTGTACACAATTAGAAGGATAATACATTCTTTTTTACAAAATTAGAAGGATAATACATAATCATAGCACGACTGAATGAATCGACGATGGCTTAATTGACAACTCAAAAATCAAACCAACGATAGAGAATACTTTGCCAGCTATAGCCGTTTATACGGTTAATTTCCTTTCGCCTATCAATTTCATCACCATTATAAGTACCATTTTGAAGTTATTTTATTAAAAACTAGTTTTTTTTATTAGATGAGACTATTGTAAATGATAATTTCATGGTTGAAGTAAAAACTTAAGAAATAGAATGATGAAGAAATCGCATATTTAATCTATAATATTTACTAACAATATTAGTAATAATAATAATAATAATAATAATAATAATAATAATAATTATTATTATTATTATTATTATTATTATTGACCATTGAAAAAAAAACTATTATAGAATTTAAAAATAACACATTAAAAATGATATTAATAGCATTTTCTCTATATTTATGTGAAGAATAAAAGCGAAGAACCTTCCGGTGGCCATAATCCAAAGAAACAAAGTATAATAGAATCTTGGGTTTTTATATTTTCATTGGACTACTTTCTTGGACTCTTTTCTTTTCTTTTTTATCTTTTCTTTTCTAATACAGGAAGGAACAAGAACCCCCCAAAAGTAAATGTTACAGAAAAATATACATAAATAGATAAACTCTGTTTTGAGTAAAAAAAACTGTTTTTTTTTTTTTATAATAATTATTATTTTTATTGAAGTCCCAAAAAACCATGTGATCTACTGCTACTACATATACTATATATATCATCTGTGTGCGTTTTAGCTAGCATTCAGCCTCCTAACAAATCGCCCCTGCGACATCACAAACAAGGTAGATGTGTTACCTCAATTGAGACAATCACTTATCACAAAAAAAATGATTAAGTTCATGGGTATAATTTGTACCCAAAAAAAATGTTAATAGGTTTAATAATGGTTTAAATGTATACACGGCCAATGTTAAATTATATATATATATATATAACATTTATTTTAATATTTTAAAAATTGATAAAATTTGACTAATTACATAGATAAAGAAAATTAATTAGTCATATTTTATAGTAAGTGCATAATAATTAAATTTTTTCTTTATTACACCTAACTTTTTCGCTCTTATCTTTTTTGTTTTTTTTTTTAATCCTATTTCGTGCAATTAAGGTGTTTTGTGTGAAAATTACAAAATTTGTTTTTACTAGTTGCGGTTGAGGCTAATTTGTCTAATAACTGTTAGATTAGAATAATAATATCCAATTAGGACAAAATGAAAGACAAAACATGATGATGCATATGAACTTAGACAAAAACAACATGTTCTTTTTTCAATAGTAATAATATAATCAGAAAATAATCTAAGCAGAATATTTTGATATAGAGATAAAAAGTAAAAAACAAGCATTAAGACCTGTTGATAAATTATTATTTCTGCAAAAAATACAAAGAAAGCCTAAAGATTGAAGTAGCTAAACTAAACGAGTTGAACAAAGATCCTCAAAAGTTGGACAAAAAGTGACCAACCACGACAACGGGGTCCACTCTCCATAACAAAAAGAAATGCACATCATCCAATTATCATAACCATATCATAAACTAGATTTCACTGACACATGGCATAAGATAGTAGTAGAGTAGCAGTAGTAGTAGTAAATGAAATTTCTTCAAGTGTCCTCACTCAACTGAACTGAGTCGTACCTTCATTCTTGGCCGTCGATCTGCGTTGACTTTCCTGACCTGATATCTGATCTTCTTAGAGAAGAGACGCGTACGCCGTTTTTCTTTGTAGCGCAGCACGCTAGCTTCTCTCACACCTCCAACTCCATTGTCCCACAACAAATCAATTTGTGACAACCGTGCCTGCCTCCCACAATACCAAAATCAAATTCGGCAATTATCCACTGCACTATTGACTATACTATTATATCTGTGACTATACAAGTATCTCATTTTTTTATTTCAAATAGTGTCACCAAACGTACATAGGGGGAAAATATCCAATCACCAATAACTAATTTGACCCAACACAAAATCACCTAATTCAAGACAAAAATAATAACTTCAAATGAACATCAAGTCTTGGTTCCAAACAAAAATATTTTTACTTTGACATTTTTCTGGGATGACATGTTGAAAAACATTAAATATTGTAAGGGAATGTTTCTCTTTTTTCGAAATTAAATTTTTTTAACTTGAAAAGTAAAGTAAGAGGAATGGGGCATGACATGCATGAAATACTTTACTATTTTTGTTTCAAAAAGTGTGATTCCTATATCCACGTGACTAAAATGTCACCTAGTAGCTATATTAGTAAAGTCTCCAATGTTTTTATTTATTTATTTATTGAGGAATTATATAAGTGGCCTTTTCTTTCACTTTTTTCCAAACAAAAACAGAGTAAAACAATGCTTAGCTTGTTGTTTTCTTTTGCAATATGAGGGATTAAGGTTCTAAATTTTCGTTAAGGTTTAAACAAACAAAAAAATTAGGTGTTAGATTTTGATTGGGAAGAGAAACATACATTGACGTCATTTCCCGGTGCGTCGGAGACAGGGCTGTCGTCGGCGAATGGTGTTCCTTTATCAGACCAAGCATTCCGAACGTCTTCGTAATTCAGTTTCAACAACAAACCGGTTTTCCTTTTTGGCAATTCCGTTTCTTTCAACAATTCCTCGTTCTGTTTCTCCACCGTAACAACCTTCTTCTTTTTCTTCTTGTCCGTCACCGTCACCGGCGCCGCCGATTTGTCACCGACACTGCAAATTTTGGGCGAAATTTTAAGAATATCAACAGCAGGAAAATTCCACCAATTTCCTTCATCAACATGACGAAGAGCCCTCACACCAGTTCTCTGTAACCCTAATCGGAAATCGAATTTCCCGCCAAAACCAATCCATGGATGATGAGAAGAAACGGCGTTAGAATCTTCCTCTTGTTGGACTCTACTTCCCATGATACTATCGATTCCTTCTTCGATTTCTTCATCGAGAATCGATTCGGTGTCGAAATCAATATCATCGTTCAATTCGAGGGAATTCACCATTGAACTTATCTCTCCGGGACTCTGGCAGTGACACGGTTTCACGGGTTTGGGCTCAGACGGGAAATTGGGTCTGTGGTTTTGGATTGGGCCGTGAAGTAAAAAAGATGATGACGTGTCGAAAACTCTGAAAGGTAAAAGAAGTTCAGAGGAATCTGATTGGTACGTTTTTTCTGATGAAGGTAGTTTAGTGAGTTTATTATTGTTGTTATGATTGGGGTGTGATTTTAGGTTGGGGTTGGAAAATAGGTTCGGGTAAGCGGTTGAAAGGAGTGTTGCGGCTTCGTTGTAGGTTTGGTTGGGTCGTTTTCGAGGGGTTCTTGGTTTTGTGGTGGAGATTGTGAGTGGTGAATTGGTTGATTCGGAGATGGTTGAGGAAGGAGAAGAAGAGGTTTGTGTTTGTGATGTTCGACTCCATGAACATGGTGGAGATTTAACGATATCTAAATCTAGACCGTAGGTTCTTCCCCCTGTTCCACTCAAACACGAAGACATAGTTTTATTCTAATTTGGAAAATTGAACATGTGGAAACAACAAATTGGGATTTGGAAAGGAGAAGGGGGCTCAGAAAAAAGGTACAAAGAAAAACCCTAAACCCAGAAAGTACAAGAAATAAAAGTTGCTTTTTTTTTTAATTAAAAAAAAAGAAGAGAGAGTGATGGAATAAAAGAAGTGAGGAAAAAGCCAAGAGGTTTAGTTTAGGAAAAGAAGTTCAAAAGTAAGTGTAAAGAGAAGAGAGCATTGCAAAGTGGCAGAAAGAAAAAATCTCCGAAATTGGTGTTGGCCGAGAAAGGAAAGTACTAGAAAGAAAGGGAAGGTGGCCAATGAATTGAAGAAGAAAAGAGAAGTGTTAATTATAAGTGAGATGAAGAGAGAGAGAGAGAGAGAGAGAGAGAAGTCACGGGAGAGGAAAGATAAAAGGGAAAGGTTCGTCTGTAAATATAGGCAAGAGTGACAGAGAGAGAGAGAGAGGGGGGAGGAATAAGGGCAGCACCGACTGTGTCTCACACACACACACACACAGAGTTGCAGAGAGAGGAGGTTTGTTGTTAGTAAGATGAGAATGAGAACGGAGGAAGAGACAGTTTCTGTGCTATTCCGAATGTGGGGACTCCTGCTCTCATTAACCTCTTTTTCAGTTTTCCTTCTCTTTTTTCACCACTTCTTCAATTATTCTACTCTCTCCTTTTACTATTATGTCCTTCCTTCCTCCTTTCTTCTTATTTTCAAATTTACTTTCTTTTTCATTATCTATTCTTAAATTTCATTCTTCTAAACTCATAATTTAATAAATTGAGTAAATTAATTATTAATATTATAATTATTTATTAATAGTTGACATAAATTATTTTATTCTCTTATTAAATTGAATTGTTTGAGTTTATTAAATAGCATATAATAGATGTTTCTACCCATTTTATGCAAGTGGAGATTATCAATGAAATGTTTTTACAAGGCAATTTTAATTGCATGTGTTGATAATATATATAAATATAAAATAATTTACATAAATGCTTAATCATGTTTAAATTTTTGTATGGATATTTTAAAACATTGTTTTTTTTATGTAAATGGTAATAATTAATTAGGCATTTATTTGAAAATATTTATACTATAGCATATATGTAAATTAAAATTTTATAGCAACCTGCAAAAAAAAATTGTATAGTAATAATTAAAATTACACAAAAATTGGAACTTTAAACTTGGGCAGTTTAGTAATTGAGCAATGAAAGTGTTGAGTTGGCAGGGGCAACAATATATGATGTAGCTTAGAGGATAATTACTGCAAAAAGGTTTTTTAGGGATATATGGAAAAGGGTCTTATCTGATGACGAGGCACAGTTTGATTGGATATTTTAGATTTTCAGGGCTTGCGTGGTATGAAATAGCGGTTCATCAGTTTTCACGTGTATGAATGAAAGAGGTGAAATCTTATATGATCAATGATTCCGACCTTTTTGTTCTCTTTCGCAATTTAATCTGTGGCATCTCAACTATATACGTTGCCATTCTTATGTTCAATGACTCCTTATTACCACCAATTCAAAATCTTTTCTTTTCCCCCCGATAACAACCTTCCAAATTTCATGTCCATATTAAACACACACTCCTAATTTATTCATTTTTTTGTTCTTGTTCTGTGTGAGATAATTAAGACATTTAAATAAGTTAAGACGGTTTTGGAGAGGCGGCTGTATTCTCTTTTACTACAAAAATGTACTAATGTAATTATGTAAAGTGTCATGTGTGCATTCAATGCTTACTATCGGTGACCAATTTAACCATTATTTTATAAGAAGACAAAAATATATATATCAGATTAGAAGAGTTAAAATAAAATTAATAAATTTATTAATAAATAATTTCTTCAATTATTTTATTTTTACTTATTTTTAATAAACAATGAAATAGTTAAGTATAAAAAATAGAACAATTAAATATAAAAATATATCAGTTTATTAAAAAAATAATAATAACGAAAGACTACTCCACATAGTCTATTCTTTGTATTTGGTTAAAATTTATCCTCAAAATTTAATGATTTCCTGCAAATCCAAATGACAACAATCCCAATTTATATAGAGAATGGGATTGGTGCCCAACTATGTGTTGATTTTTTTAATATTATACACAAACGACTACTATATGGTTCCATCATGTTACATGACCCTAAAAGCGTAATTACTTTTCTATATATTTTTCAGTGTATTATTATATAACTTTGTTTCGTGTGTTTTTACTTGTCTTTTTTATTGGTTATCCAATCATTGTGTGTTTTCACACAGAAAGCAGATTGGTACTACATAGCTATATTAAATTCTTCAATTATAAAGTACATGACTTTATTCCTATCAAAGAGCATCATTGTTTAGAATATGTAATTCTTTATAAAGTACACGACATTATTGATAATTATAAAATGTTTTTATAAGTTACTTTCAAAAATTATCAGTAATTTATCTAAACATTATAATTAGTTACATAAACAAAGTCAATATTAATTTATGGATTTCATTTACAAACATATGTATGTGTCTAATTTATATTTCATATTAAATAAATTATCCATAATTTTTTAAAGGCAACTTAATTCTCACTCCTATAAAATATATCACTTAATTCCCAATCAAATTACAATGCATGTCTAAATAACAATAAACTTATCATCCCTATGCTATAATTTATTTTTGTCGATTTTTTAAATAACTCATGTTAGCGTTCATGTCAATTCATAATTTTTAAATGATTTTAAACTGTACATTTTATATTTACAAGCCTTGCGTAATAAAAAAAAACTACGATATTTATTATTTAAACGCAAAAAATCTAAAAGTACGAAGCAAACTTTATTCACAAAACCAGCAACTCAAGGGCCCGTGTCATACGTACCGATTTAAACCCATATATATAAATTTTGAAAACAAATTTAAAATGATTTTTCTGAGTAAAATATGCAAATAAAAAATCTTTTAAAAACACAAAGTAAGTTATTTTATTTTATTTTTAGTGATTTTCGACAAATTAAAGTGATAGGTAATTACAAATAAGAAACTAAAAAAAGTATATATATATATATATATATATATATATATATATATATCTTGGAAAAAAATCTTGAAGCAAACATTGTGAGAGTACTTTTAGTTTCTAAATCTGAGTACAGATCTGGGATGCTCATCAAATATTGGGATTGTACTTTTGCCAATGTCTACGCAAAATCATATTTTAATTAAGTTTGAACTCTTAGATTGTGTAACTTTATCATATGTTCTGGTGTTAAAAAAAAAATTACATGTCACTATGTACATTCTGCATTAAGTTTTTTCTATAAATTGGATTATTTGCATTAAATGTCTATAAATACTTATTTATTTAATTGACTATATAAGTTTATAAGTTTATATATCTTTAATGTAATTCAATTACTAATATTATTCAATTTATTTTTTTTCTATTTATCTCTTATCAATGACTTAATTCAAAAATCATAATAGATATTTCTATCATTAAGTGTTGGTTTTGAGTTTCGAAAACTGTTTAGAAAATTACAATTTATGCCACCGAAGATATTGTTGGGTTGAGTGGCGGACTATATCGCTATCCTTAAGACATTTCGCAGCACTGTCCAAATTGTGCAAGGCAGACTATCAACCACAAAGTCTCCATGATAAAACAACTTAGATTCACTGTATCAGAGTTCCACTGCATCGTAGAAAACCGTTTTAGAATTACACCATCTATATGACGATTAAAATCACTCTCAATATGACGATTAAAGTCATTCGCAATATGGTACTATGACCACTCATAAATCAAATGGACTATGGCACAAAAAAACCGTTCTAAAAGACTACGACACAAAAACATCTCAAAA
This sequence comes from Cicer chorassanicum, assembly GCA_037974735.1. Classification (NCBI taxonomy): domain Eukaryota; kingdom Viridiplantae; phylum Streptophyta; class Magnoliopsida; order Fabales; family Fabaceae; genus Cicer; species Cicer chorassanicum. The sequence continues at coordinate 2,535,889 of JBBPBP010000004.1, forward strand.
AGACTACGACACAAAAACTGGTCTAAAAGACTACAGCACAAACACCGTTCATGGTGGTATTAAGACCACTAAAAATCAACGGAACTACGGCATAACAACCGCTCTGAAAAACGAAGGGACTGCGGCATAAAAACCGCTATACAAAGGAATGGACTACAACATAACAACCGCTCTAAAAAAACGCAGTCCTACCGCTATACAAAGGAATGGACTACAACATAACAACCGCTCTAAAAAAACGAAGGGACTGCGGCATAATAACCGCTCTAAAAATCGAAGGGACAAAAAGAAAAGGGAGAAGTGACTCAGAAATTAGTCGAGCAGAATAGAAAAGAGAGAAAAGAGAAAGTTAGAAAATGCATCAAACTTTGGTGTGCTTTTCACAATAGTTTGAAACTCATAATATAGTGATGAAAGCAAACTCACATATGATTTCTAATCAATGTGAGACTTTAACAAATTAAGAGTTGAAAACTACTCAAAATATGAGAATTTTCTAATGTGAGACTTAAAAAAAAAATTCCAATGTAGGACTTGAATTTTTAAAAAACATGTTTCTTTCCACTTGAATTTACAAAAAAAAATTATTTCCAATGTAGAACTTCAACAAATTTTTAAGTAAACACAATAATATACTTTATGTTCCAACATTAAGTAATGGGCACATTATACCATGTACACCCAAAAAAATCCAAGCTAAAACCTTAAGAATTAAAAGGCAGAGAGAGAAGGCAAAACAAGTAAGATGATGTCGCATAGTTCATTAGAGTCAATCAAGAGTGAACTCCGATTACAACACCATTGTGTTCTCTATTGTGACTCTTGTCAATCCTATCATCAGATCTTTAATTTGCACTTAGGCTCGATGACCTCCTCCATTTACCATTTTTAATTAGACCTAAACAACATTTTGACGCAAGGTGTATACAAAAGACTATGAATGGGAAAAGAGATATAGTGTACATATTGCATGTTAAAATTTAATGCAACCACTAATAAACGTTATTCACAGCCGACTATGTATCATGACGGTCCACCATCAACATTGCAATATCGATGGATTCGATTTTTAGTTGGTTTAACAATGTTGAGTTTGTGATGAAGTATTCATGCTATTCAATCCTTGTATAACAGTCTTGAGGAAGAAGAAGGATCCTTAAATAGCAAGCTAAATAAGTATCTAATTGATCGTATGTTAGTATTATAATCATAAAAAGTTATTTAAATTAATTTGTTGAGATGATCATCATAAGGTGGTTGGGGTGAATTGAAGTAACAATCAAATTACGAGTTCAATTTTTTTTATTTAACAAAAATTAACAATTAACTACATTATCTAATTTTAGAAAGAAAAAAAAACATTGTAGTGCTCTAATCAGTACAAGTATTTAGATACATTTAAAAAAACACCTTAAAAATTACTAATAAATTGTTTTTCAATAGGCTTTTAATAAATACAATTTTCAAATTGATTTGTTATTTCATATTTGAAATTATTTTTTATGAGAAGAAAGAAACAAAATATTCAGATAAAGAAAACAAATTTCGATTTTTATTTTTGTTTTTTATACGATAATCAAGCACGGGAACTTTTTTTTTATGGATATAAACATGCAGAGATGCACTTGAATTTTAATTGGTGGGTGAAAATGGTCATTTTATTTAAATATAAAATTGTTGACAGGTAATAAATGCTTCACTTTTTGTTTGTGTCTCATAACCGAATGTCCTTTTCTAGTAAGATACTTAGACAAAATATCCGATTGCACATTCCAAGTTGAAACTTAAATTAAAATTTCAAATATATATATTAATAGATAAAAAAAAATATTTTTTTTTGATAAAAATCCTACAAAGATATATTTATTTTTCATTTTATATATTGAATCCTCTTATTGCTATTATTATTTTACAATATCAACAAATAATAGAGGAAACTTTTTATGTGCACAATATTTTTTAGTATACACAAACATTTCTCGTATATTATATTTAGTTTCGATCCATCAATTATTGAAAGAGATCCAAATAAATGTATTTAATATGTTCATCTTTTTGGTTTTCTCAATAAAAATTACAAAATTTTATTAATTTTTTTAAAAGTGAAAAAAATTATACTAAAATTTGATTTCTTTTGATACAAATTTTTACTTTAAATATTATTTGCATGTTATAGAACAATTAGAACATTAGATTACTTTTTTTTAATTATTTTTTTTATAAATAAACATTAGACTGTTTTGACGGTTTTTTTATTATTATATTTATAAAAAAAACTAACTAATCTACTCTATATTAAAATTTATATACTAAAATGTCCTATTTCTTTAGACATAAGATCGCATCTCTGCCCTGCAATTTTTTTTCTTCTAATAGAAAATCGTATCTCCTAAATGCGATCGTCTACTAAAAATAAAAATAAAAGTTTATAAATGGTTGTGTTGCATCCCAATGTGATCTTCTATTAAAAAAAATTAAAATTTATAAATAGTCGAATTTCGAAGTAAAGATAAAAAAGAAAAAGAATATTTTAATATATATTTTTCAATGTGAAATATAATAGTTAATTTTTAAAAAAACAGATATATATATATATATATATATATAAACCTGTAATGACTGAATGTATTTTTGTTTAAAAAGACATATAGAGTACAATAAATTAAATCCAAAAAAATAAAGTTAATTGAAGTGTCTCCTCACGTGATAAAGTGGTAAGTGATATTTGGAAATGGCAGTACCTTATCATCATAGGTGAGTGACTTGGGTTACTCGCAACCATTGGATTTGGATAAACTATCCTGGCAGAGGGATTATTATTATTATTATTATATGTAAGGTAGAAATTTCATCAAAACATGTGACTCTGTGGTGGCAGTTAGGCATCGATTATTTGTGCTTCATGTTATCAAAATATTATCTTCCTGTTATATGAGTTTTTTAACGAGTGGAATGTAGCAAGCCACGGTTTGACATATAATCTTGTTCATTGGACTTCAACTAATTTTGTTTTTTTGGATTTCAATTAATTGAGTTATCTTACAAGACAGTATTGTTATTGTTTTTCTGTAGATTTTAAATTCAGCTCAATGGATTCAATATCGTCTTAAATCTTAGTAATATGTGATTATTACAAAATGATATACAGTATCTATTATAAAATAAATGTCATTTTATTTTTTAAATTAATATTAATCATTTTCAAGAGAACAATTATAAAATGATATACAGTATCTATTATAAAATAAATGTCGTTGTGTATTTATAGATGTTAATAGCCGATAGTTAATGAAGTTAGTCTTGTAAATTTTTTATACTTATTTATTGGTTTTCTTAAGAGATCAATTATTATATTACGTTTTACAAAGATGACAAATTATAATCATTTATGTGTATAATTTTATAAATTATTATTATTAAAATCAAATGTTTTCAATTATTTAACGATCTTGATTGATATACAATATAAAATACATTTATACACAGTAAATATAATATATTAAATCATTTTTAAATCAATGTAGAAAAAGAATTTTTTTAAACCAATCGGACACATACCCAATTAAGTAAAAAGATTTTTTTTTCAATGTTTTGAAGATTAAAATGGTTTTGTAAGTTTTAATTACACGGGTGCACCAAATGAACTATCTTTGGTGTCACAAATGACAATATAAGGCAGCAAGCTAGTTGATCAACAAAACCATATAGTTACGAAAAATAGCACACATTGGGGACCATATATTTCATCACTCATACGCATGGACAACCGTTACTTTTTCTTTTTTGTCATATGAATGAATACATCTAAAATCACGTAGGAAATATTGGAAAGATTTTGTAAAAAAAAATATCTCTTACAAAATTAGATTGAATTAAATCAGACCGTTTATTTATAGATTGAATTGAGTTGAATACTGAATTATCTACATTTTTTTTTAATTTAATGGTTAACGATGGACTTTTATATTATATTTAAAAAATTGACTCAATCTAAGTTTTCTTCAAAAATAGTATAACCTAATTTCGCGGTTTTTTTAAGCATCTAATATATATATATAATATTTGCAATGCAAGCATAAAATTCATCATAAAATAATGAGAATATCAAAATAATAAGATTTATCATAAAATATTTGCATTTTAAGTACTAAAATAACTAAAGTGCAACATCATAAATTAATCAAATAATTTTTATGAACTGGATTATCTAAGTAAAATGAGTTGGATGTGATTTTATATTGTGATCAATTTTTTAAACTTAGCTATTTTACATTTAAATCACTCAGTTACATGTCATTTATCTAACTCAAACTATTTTTTTTTATATCGATCTAAATTGGGTTGGCTTAACTAACTCGTGTACAACCCTAAACACATCTCAAGTTTATCTCTCCTTTTGCCACTTTTTGTATTCATTCATCTTCCCACTGTCATAAGTTTATTGGGTTTAATTTCCTATTAGCGGTTGTTGTGAGTAATTTCATATCTTCTTACCAAATGATAACTAAAAATTTAACAAAGGTTTCCACCGTTAAGCTAAACTCCAAAGGAATATTTTGGTTCTTGGCAAAAATGTTTGATAAATTAGTCTTAAAAAAAATTACTTTTAGTTTTCAAAAAAAAAGAAAATCGAAAAATGTTAGTCTTTCTGTTAATTTTTTAATTGTTATGTTATTTGTTTTTTAACCGTGACTGAATTATGTGACCTTTATCGTGTCATATAATAATTTACGAAAAGAAAATGGAATCATTGCAAAACGGAAAGAAAATGCAATTTAAAAACGAAAACACATAAAAACAAAAAATGAGACTAGAAATATCTCATATGGATATTGTCAAAACATACTTGTTGTTTTGGATGTTAGTCATTGGTTGTAGCAGTTAGAAATTGCAAAAAACAATACTTTTATGTTTTCTTTAAAAATTACATAAGAAGTTTATGTAAGTCGTTAATGACTTAACAATTTACGTCATCAAATTTCATATGGTTCAATGATAAATTATGATTTAGAAATTAAATTATCTCAATTTATTTTTTGACACAAAATAAAAAATATAATTTTTTTAATCAAAAACTAATTTGTGCCGCGTGTTCTTTAAGGGATCAAAATCTCCCTTTACTTTTTTAACAAGTCCAAAATCCAGCTTGCTACTATATAATGTGTCCCCTCTTATTTTTTTGTCAAAATATTTTGTACCTTTCTTAAACAAGGGGTAAGTTGAGTAATTTCAGTTGGGCCTTACTTTTGAGCTCGGGAGATTGGGTTTTCCTACTAATTGGATGACAAGTTTGTTTCGTGTTGGGCTGTCTAAGGTCACAAACCAAAAATTATAATTTATACTCCATATGCTTCTTGATGAAAAAAAAGAAATATACTGCATACGCTTTAAGTTGGTTGCACACCCCACAATTTAACAAAAATCTTATTTTACTATTTTAAATTTTAATTACTTTTTGTATTTTACATTTTTGTCCAATTTTTAAGTTAAACCATTATTCGACTGTTACTGTTGGAGAAAAATATTTGAAAATTAACTAATTAGAAATTCTTTTCAAAAGATTTTCTCCTAAAATTTTTTATTTGAATATGAGGAATAGAAAAAGAGAAAGCGGCACTAAAAACCTCTTTGAAACACTTTTGATTTTTAGATTTTAAAATTAATTTTAGAATTCAATTTTAAAAACTATTTTAAGAAAGAAAACAAAATTAAAATTTGGTTTATAATCTAATTTTTTAAAAACTACTTTTAAAAAGAGAATGAACCAACTCTATTTGGTAATCTAATTTTCAAAAATTATTATTAAAACTTCTATAACAATTATCACAAAAAAGTAGTGTTACGTAAAAATATTAAAACATTAGCACATAATTAAAATATATCATAAAATTTCATCATAAAAGTATTAAAACATTAACATATAAACAAAATTTAGTAATTTCTGTCCTCCGAGTTCAAACTCGTGACTTCCCAGTTGTGTAAATTAATTATGGAGGTATTTACCATCTTTTCTAAAATCAAATTTTTTTTTAGTAATTTTATAAATTTACTAACGAGTATAGATATATAGATAACATTACATCTGCATTTGTATCTATTAACAAACGATAATCAAAATAGTTATTAGCTTAGATTACCCAGGGATGGTCTATTCTTAATGTAGTAATTTGTCTAAACATTGGTCTGACTGATTTTTATTGGAAAAAAATTTAATTTACATATAATATAAGATAAAAAAAACTATAGTGTCAATCAATCACAACCATTAAATTATTAATAATATTTGACTTTTGTAATAACTATTTATAAAATCATCCACATGATTAATCGGTTAGATAAAAAAAAAATATGTGCAACGCACATTCGGCAGAATCTAGTGTCTTGCAAGAAATAATAAATAATAATAGAATTGCATTTATTTACATTTCTGCCATTAATAAAAATTAATTTTCTGTGTCTTTTCAATTTTAAATAAAATAAAATAAAAAGGCAAAATTGAAACAGAAAAGATGGTTTACCTCTTTTGGTTTTAAAAACAAGAAAATTAAAAACAATTTGCAAAACATTAGAACCAATCAAGTCTTTTTATTATTTTAATTTTTTAAAACTAAATCAAACATGCCCCTAATTTTCTCCATGCAAGTTTGTTTTAGGGTTGTAGATGGGCCAACTTGTCCATATTACTGTTGGTACATAAGAGAATTGATTACTCTTATAAATAACATTTATCTAATTCTCTTTGCTTGATTTATGACCACTTACTTGGGTACATTGATGTTAATTAGGTTCATTAATTATGATTTATGGTATTTTAGTTTAATAGATTCTACATCAATAATTTAATTAGGTTTTGCATCAATCATGTTACTAAATTTTATATGAAAAGTATATATATAGTTTTTCAATTTTGTCAATAGTTTTCAGAATTTTTCTTTTGATTGACTGATTTATACATTTAAATTAATCATTATTGTATTGAAAGTTGTTCTGGTATACACATTTGATTCTTCATATTCATTCACAAATCAACTATTCATCGTGAAATAAATATTATTTTCAACATTGAAACAAATTTATGTAGTCTTTGAGATGATAAATTTGTTGCCTCTTACCAAAAAAAGTTCCAAATCCTAGTTCTTTTGTATGCAGACGAATGGTGATATTTTCAAATTGGCTTGTAAGAAGTTTGAGCAATTCGAAATTGATCTGTTGGTGGTCAAAATAACTTTGAACATTTAATGTTCTCAATTGTTGTCAATATTATTTCTTTTAGTTATTTAATACGCTTTATATACCAGACACAATATTTTACCATATTATGTCCCTTCTATGTTTTAGACATGCATAATCTGAAGATGTGGTTCTTTAGTATCACATATTTGTTTTAAGCAGGTGAGTCCACCAAATATGTGATTAGATTATCATTTTAGAAATACTTGGGTATTTATCATCTTCACACTTGAACAAACATTAGAAGATAAATTGTTCTCTCGCGACTTTAGTATCTCCACACCAATTGATATTATAGTCATCCGTACTAAACATCATTTGATTGTGGGTATTTAAAATCTTCTTTTTCCCACGAATAATTGTGTTATCTAAACGGTGACTTGGTGAGTATTAGTGGTGTTGGAAAGAGATGTTGCATGCTTATCAGGAGAACGTGGTTAGAGGCGAAGCTAGCATAATTTTTATGAACATGTCAAATATATAAAGACAAAATTAAATATATTTTTAAAATTAATATATTAAATTAAGCAGTGAGCAGAAAAATTCATAATAACTTTAATTTATATAAAAAGTAAACTAAAATCAATTAAGAAACAAAAATAAAAAAAATAGCTATTTAGAAAACATCTCAACGACTGTTTAAAGAGTGGAAAGTATACGTCTTAAATTTATAATAACCAATGTCTTTTTTAATGTAAACAAAACTATCTATAAGAAATTTGTCATCAATTTTATTATGAGTCATGTCTTGATATTTTTATTGTTAATTTTGTTTTGTTTGAAGTTGCAATAAAAATAAAAAATATCAAAATAATATGAATAAATATATTGATCGAGTGATAATTGTTTTACATTTTTTGTTTCTTTAATTTTGTATCGATAAATTTTTTTGAAGTAGTTAAATATATAAATTTCGATACTTATTTGTTACAAAAACAGTATTTTTCGAGGTAACCAATTGCCAGCTTAGCCTCAGGCCATGGTGAATTTGGTTTTGTTCTACCCTACTAAATTCAATTTAAGCCTTCTTCTTAAATTCAGGTTATGATGTTTTGTCTTCAGGTTTTGTGATGATTAAATGTTGCATTTTTAAGATTTTTGTAATGATAAAAAGTTGCATTTTTCATTTTGGTAGTTAAAAGTTTAATTTTAAGGGCTGTGACGGTAAAATGTTGTACTTTATTTATTTACGATGGTTAAAGGTAGCATTTATAAAGTTTTTCGTGATTCAAGTTTGCATTTTTCTTTTTTTAGGATGAATAGAAGTTGAATTTGAAATCCCTATCTTTTGATTCTTAATTTTTGTTTTCATAATTTATTTTGGTTTTATGATATGATCATTTCATGTATTTTATTCACATTCTGTTATTTATCACAATTTTAAATTAATTTTTTTTTATATACAAAATATATGTATGTGTCATTATTACTTTGTATTGAGCAAATTGATCCAACCACAAATATGAAAGACCAAAAGAAGCACCGGCATAATGCAGTCGAAATTGGATATGTGTCATTTTAACATGAATCTTACAAATATATTGTAGTGAGCATTGTTATCGATACAGTTTCTCCTGCTTACATATAGAAGAACATCAGAAAGTCAACAAATTTATCTAATATATAATGTTTTTTTTAATTTTTTTACATTATATTTTTTTATATTCTTAATTGTTTTATATATCAGATGTACTGGATGTTGTAGAGATTGCTATAAAATGTCATGCTTATGATCTTCTCAATTTATTGTTTATCGATGAGAGTAAGTACATCGAGAAATAATAAATCTTGATTACACTATCATAATTGTTAATTGGTCCGTTTGTTTTAGATTAAAAAAATAATTTTAATTT
>JBBPBP010000004.1:2545340-2579365 GCA_037974735.1 Cicer chorassanicum
GTACTAAAATTCATTTTTAGAAAAAAGTTGTAACAAACAGGCCCAATATCATATTTAAGTAAAAGATTTTTGCTTCCATTGTTCCTTACTTCTTTGAAGTTTTTTATTCTAATAAGGTACCATATTATATATGAATTTCAAACTAATATGATAATGTTTTGTGCAAAATTGTTGTTCTACCCATTAATGTAAAATTTTAAAAATTCTTAACTCTTAATTCAAAAGCGTTTCAAAATATTTATTGTTCTAAGGTTTTTTGAGTTTTTTTATTTCATATTTAGTTATTGGTTTGATACGGTAAGATTTAGCCTATTCAATCACCAATTACGTGTCTTTGATTTTACTTTTTTTCATATCAACATCCATCGATTATTTTTGTTTTTTATTTTTTTGACAAAAAGATCCTTTATATTTTTTCTTTTCTTATACGCTCCTATGCTATATATGTTTATTGTGCTTATTTATATTATGTTGCTTTGTTGAATGTTGATTTTTTTTTTCTTTCTATCAAGCTATTTCCAATTTGGAAAATGGGAATGAGATTCCTATTTCACAAGTTGTACACAAAATTGGAAAGTATAGGGCTTGAATATCCATGCTTGAAGGTTAGAGCCATTTGAAGGTCTTTTATCTTAAGACATTGACAAAATTGGTTTGCACCTAGATAACTTGTTTTGCCCTTTATTTGTTTATATCGAGCAATAGGTGGAATAGTCGGGTTAATTAGGACAAACATATAATAAAGAATTACAAAATTAATTGGTAAGAATATATCTAATGTAAATTTTTTATGTGCATTTTTTAATTATCTTTTGGAATTGTTGAGTTCTATAAACATAGTTTCAATTAAGCTATTTTATTTTATTTATTAGTTTTGGTGTCTATACTTTACTTCATATTGCTCCATGCAACTCTCGTTACATGAAGAGAAAATATATATTCTACTTCATGCATACAATTTATTTCTGAGTGGTATTTTACAACGTTGCTTTCTTTACGGATTCAAGTCTTCAAATAGTTCTTTTTTTTTTTCTTCATGCAATTTGATTCTTTGCTTTTTAAAATACTATATTCGTCGTATCTATGTATCAATAATTCTATATGATTTTTTTCAATTTATGTTTCATGTTTTCTACTTGATATTTTTTATTCTGAATTAATGTGTATTATAATAAAAAAACATTTATATTTGGGTGTATGATCGATTTAGGATTGGAGAGAAAGAGAAGTCACAAATAAAATATCACTAAATAGAGACGAATAATAGAACATAGAAAAAAAAACAAAAAAAACAAAGTAGAATAGTAAAGAGAATTTGTTATTTTCTATCCAAGAAATAAAGGAATTTACTATTTTATTCCTTAAATATCTTATAAACAAAGGTTGAGACAAATTATAATTCATCAGAATAATTTTTAAAAACATTCAACAATTTTTTTCAAGTCAACTTGATATTTCTGGCGAAATTTAAATATCCATAATTTTGAATATGACAATTGATATATACATCTAAATTATCAGCTCTCATTTAAGGAGGGTCAATTCGTTTTGATTCTGTTAACACGCCAAATTTTTTATTTACCAATTATATCAACATTAATTATTTACAATAGTACTAAAAAGAGTAAAATATTAAAATGTCTCAAAATACTAATTGAGAAAGAGGAGGAAACTGGAAAAAAAATTAAAAGAATCATTTCAATAGTGAAATTTCTTTTGAAATGTTATCTAAATTGTGAGTTCTATAATTGTGAATATAATTGTGGTTGTTGTGTTATCATTGTAAAAATATTTATTAGTTTAATATGGGAATGTGACATGTTATCTGTACATATTTACTTTTTACATGAATCAACTTAATCAAACAATGATATACATATATAGATTGGTATGAGTATAGTATATCTAAATTGGTATATATAGAGTGCATCATATATATTGGTATGTGTACAAGACTAACATAAATTGGTATGTATACAAGACTAAAATTTAAGACGGACTAACAAGGAGAATTTATATTATGTAAAGATGTATACGAAGACTCTATATCATCCCACTATTTAATACAATTGTAATAAATTTTAAATGAGAAGATACATTTCTTCTTCGGACTCCCAATTAATCAATCCATTTGATAAGAGAGAGGAAGAGAAGATAAAGTCAATGATTTTGCATTACTTCAAAAGGCAAAAAAGTTTCATTCACATATGATAAATTTCATACTCAAATAATAAAAATAAATAAAAAAATTACGACATATTAAATTAACTTAAGAGACCATATTTATAGTCAGTAAACGTAGCGATAATCTTCCATATATTAACAAAGTGACATATTGCCAAATACAACTCTTATAAAAAACTCAGATAATTTCGTGAATACTTCTCAAAATATAATTCAACCACTTATTCAAACACGCTTTAATATTTAATATATTTTTCAAGATAAATAACAAAATTTTCATCATTTACTTAAGAACGAATCACAACTAGATAAGATGCACCATCCCTGTTTTATTGAATTGATTTGATTAAAATTTATTATTTAATTAATTATAACTATAATCGATTAGATTGAAATATAATTTTTACTAATTATGTATATGACCTCAGACCTGGTTGATCCGACCCGTATATGTAATTACACAAACATCATATTGCTGGCGTGGTGCTGTAGTCACAGTGTTAAGTTTTAAGGTTATTTCGATTTCAAAGCTTCGTAACAATAACCGAACCTCTGTTAACCCTTTAGGTCGGAAACTATGGCCACGGCGGAGCCAATTCAGAACGGAACTTTACTATCACAACCACTCTCCGATACAATTCCCGATGCCGCCGTCAACACCACGACGGAGGAACCAGATTCCACAGAGAAGAGATGGCCTGGTTGGCCTGGTCACTGCGTTTTCCGACTAATCGTGCCGGTTGCCAAAGTTGGCATCATCATCGGACGCAAAGGGGAACTCATCAAAAAGACTTGCGAAGAAACTCGTGCTCGCATTCGTGTTCTTGATGCTCCAATCGGAACTGCTGATCGAATCGTAAGTATTCTCTTTCATCACCGTATTTTTTAGGGTTTTATTTTATTTTTTCATTTTTCCCTTTTGCTTTGGTAATATTAATCTCACTGCCCTAAGTTATTACCGGTTTTATATTATTATTTTACTTTTAGTTAAATCTTATGTTATCGCTAGTGTTGTCATTTGATTTTCAGTTTGCTAAATAAAAACTTCGTTTTTTATTTTTTGTAAAATTCATTTCTATTAGGTTTAGTGGAGTTACTTTGTAGTATTTATATGAATGGATGCTTTATTGGTACAGAATGCTGTTGAATTTCCTTTGTAATATATAGTTTGCACTTTGCACCTTTCATTGTAGATGGGAAATTGACAAAGTTAATATGTAGTTTTAGTTTAGTTGGTCCGGTGAGGTCTGATGATGATCACATCACTGACTTTTTCAAATGATTTTACTTTGATGAGGATATTATTATTTTTTGGATCTCTTTTGATTAAGTTTTGAAAGTGGCTTAAAATTTGATTTTAGGTACTTGTATCGGGGAAGGAAGATCCGGAGGCACCTCTTTCCCCTGCAATGGATGCTGTAATAAGGGTATTCAAACGTGTTTCCGGGTTATCTGAAACTGATGATGACAGTAATAAAACATTAGGAACGGCAGGGGCTGCATTTTGTTCCATTCGTTTATTGGTGGCCTCAACGCAAGCTATCAATCTGATAGGAAAGCAGGGCTCATCGATTAAATCTATACAGGAAAATACTGGTGCTACTGTTAGAGTATTGTCTGGAGGTATGCTTGCTGCCATTTTTTCCTTTACTTGCTCATAGCAACTATTAACTGTGTATTTTTTCTTTATATCAACTATGAACTCAATACAGGAAAGGGCATTTTGGTGCCGTTTTAGTGGCATAAGTTTGATTGTATTTGTCTTCATTTCTTTGGTTCAATGATACAAGAGGTACTGATGAAAAACCATTTTCCTGACAGACGAGCTTCCATCTTATGCTGGTGCCGATGAGAGGATTGTGGAACTGCAGGGAGAAACCTTGAAAGTCCTTAAGGCTCTGGAAGCAGTAGTTGGGCACCTGAGGAAGTTTTTGGTTGATCATAGTGTTATTCCCCTATTTGAGAAGACTGTAAGTTTGATATTTTCCTAATTCTTAATAAAGCTAACACGATACCAGTGTATATTTTGTATGTTAAACTGCTACTTTATTTTGTTGATGTGTGTTAAATGTCATCCAAGAAAATGTGAAAGCCATCTTTTCTGATTTTATGGTACTTGTTCTTGACACTAAGATATGCAATTCGTTTGTTTTTTGTTTAAGTGCAATGCAACAGTCTCCCAAGACCGGCAGACAGATGCCTGGGCTGACAAACCATCAATGCATAGTGCTTCACAACCTAGCAGTGTTGCTGATATTCCCCTTACAACCAAAAGGGATTCTTTCTTTGCTGACCGTGAAAGCCAATTGGATTCATTGCTCTCTTCCTCGACAATGTCACTATATGGACAAGATTCTTCAATTTCTGGTCTTCGTTCTTCGGCATTTAATCGTGGCAGTGCTTCCATTGTTACTACAGTAAGCACTAAGCAGTTTTAACTTTCAAGCACTAATTTTTTATTTGTGTTCCGTTTTATATGAGTATTTCCTTGACAAATATCACTGTACTTTTACCAACTGTTTAAAAAGTAATAATGTATTATCTACTAAGTGTTTATGCAAGGCATTTTACTAGTTTTACTTCGTCCGGTCCAAATTTTAAACACCGTTATTCATGTCAATTTGTCGTTCTCCTATCAGGTAATACAAACAATGCAAATACCACTGTCCTATGCAGAGGACATAATTGGTATTCAAGGGACTAATATTGATTACATTCGTCGCACTAGTGGAGCCATATTGACTGTCCAGGAGAGCAGGGTACCTGATGAAATCATTGTGGAAATAAAAGGCACCTCATCTCAAGTTCAAACGGCACAACAATTGATTCAGGTACGAGACTTGGGCCTATGAAAAGAAAGTCACATTTTTCTGGTCATGCACTCCTGTTACTTTTTTTTTTTTCTATTGATAGTGAGATATGCATCAGCATGTGCATGCCTGGATGGGTAATTGATTTTTAAGCAAGTCTTAACGTATACACAACTCTTAACACATGATCTTTTGTTTTTTGGATACATATAACCAGTATTTTGGATGAGCATTTCTTAGTTTTTTTCTCGCTACACCTGAATAAACTTATCCTTTAGAAATTTTCTCTGGCTGATTAATTGGACTAACTTTTCAAAGGTAAGATTTATTCAATTAGGAAATATATAATCATTCACCGGACATATCAAGAAAAAGATGTGAGAATTGTCTTTTTCTGAGTTTTTGTTAAATTAATTTATTATAAGATGATTTTATTATATTTGTCAGTATCTATGTTCGCTGTTTTACTTATCAATTAAGTAATACAAGTTTGTCACAAGTATGACTGATTTATTTCTTATTTTTCACACATATATTAAAACACCGATTCTTTATATCATACTGGCATTTGACTGGGTTCTTATCATCAAGGAATTAGTTCATGTTGGATGAATAGATTCTCAATTACGCGATTGCTGATTGAAATGTCTTTATCTGTTACAGGAAGTTATAAGCAATCACAACGAAGCTATGGCTACTAGTTACAGCAGGTTAGATACAGGTCTGAGATCTTCTTACTCTCAATTGGGCAGTTCATCCTATCCCTCGTCTTCCTTGGCCTCACAACCCTACAATGGGTATGGATCTTCCGGTCTAGGGGACTATAGTACTTTCAGACTTTAAATTGGTCTTTTCCGGGAACATCATCTTGAGCCAGATTGTCCCAGTTGAGTCTGATTGGAGAGGATTAATGCTGGAATCAATGTATTATGGAGCAACAATAACATCTTTTCTGTTATCTGATATCATCATTTGACAGTGTAATTTTAGACGTGGCAAAGAGTTGAGTAGTGCAATAGAAAATGTAATGAAATATTATGTTATTAACCGTTTTCTGGATGTTCAGTTTCGTAGTGTAAATTTGCATGGCTTTAAAAGCTTAACCTTAGGATCTATAGTGGCTTTGGAACTATATTTTATATCTGTTTGTTTTTAAGTTTGCACTGCCAACCACTATTGTCACTATCATTACGATGACAATTGGATTGAAACATGATGGTATATGAAAAATGATTCTTGTGGGTAAGTTTGTAAGGGTTCAGATTCAACTTAGTAATTGTCCATTAAAATTTGAGTTTGGTTATTATGATATTCAAGTTGATTGGTATTTGAGTAAATAAAAGAAAAAAACTTGATTGGGATCAACGTAATATATTTATTATCATTTTTTAGTTAATAAATGAAATTGTATAATTATCACTAAAAATTCACAACAACTGTTCAATTTAATAATACCAACATTTTTATATATCGTAAAAGTATTATTTTTAAAAATATATAGTATATTTTGAATTGAGTTAAAAGTTACATTGTTATTCTAACAATGTTTTCAGTTCTTTGAAATTGATTTTGGTATTAAACTAACATTTTTATTTCACTAATATGTTAACAAATACATTAAAGAAAAACACAATTATGGCAGATGAGGGTGTGGATCTTTCTCTTTTGTGGTCTAGTGGGTTGACCTTTATGTTTAACTTAATTTTTGTTTAGACTTTTAAGTTTATTTTTTTTTTCTGATTTAATATTTTAAGTTTAAAATTTTTCTCAAATTAATGTCATTAAATGTTAAGATTTAATGGAGACGTCGCAACGAGTTATCTGTCTAAGCTTCTATGCACCAGAAGAAAATCAAAAACATTGATTATGTGAATATAACTTTATTACCTTATTTTTAAGGTTGTACGTGTATTTAAATTATTGTAGAGAAAATCAAGAAATATAGACAATTTATAAGATTTGATGAATGTTTTGTGAAGAATTAGTATGAGAGACATATTGTTGCAGTTTTTGATAGAGTTTTTAAAGATAAAAACCTTTTACTTGAATTAACTGTTGTCGAAATTGAGATAAATGACTAACTGTACAGACAAAATATAAATTTAATCTTAAAAAAATTGAAAATTGAACGAAACTTAAAAGACTATATATATATATATATATATATATATATATATATATATATATATATATATGTATTTTTGCCCAAAAAAACTATATATATGCATTTTTTTCGAATTTAATAAATATCACATTTAAAATATTTAAGTAAGTCTCCATGTGACCACAAACTACATGCAGATAAAGGATATGTTTCAGACATGAGCAAAAATTCTACGATGTTTGTTTATCACTAGACAATTGCGGACACCCTGTTAGTCCAAATGGTTAGATCTTCAACTCACATATGCATTGACTTGGATAAAGTTTGTCCTATGATCCAATTAGGAAGTATTCAACTTAGATCCTGGATGGACCTGCATTTTGATCCCGTGGCTAAGAGCTTGACGTTGGTGGAAAATACTGTTTTTGTCCATAAATATAAACACAATTTCAATTTACAATTTATTAGGTGCAATTAGCATGTTTTTTTTCAAACATATTCGTTATTAATACTACTAATTTATCTTTGAATGTGAAAAATTAAATTTAATACATTCACATTTAAAGATTATTTTAGAAACATTAAATTATAGAATGAATTGATTAACTACCTACTATTTTTTATAACAAGTGTAAAAAAACTAATGTTTATAATAAGAGAAGGAGGTAGTATAATGTGACATTTACAACGTTAAAAGTCGAACCAAAATTTTAATACTAATGGACCACAGTAAAATAGTACCTGACTCAACAAAACAAAAAGAGACCATCTTCATAAGCATTGGACAGCACAAATTGGTGTTTGAAGAGACACCTTATCCTCAAGGAGTTCAGGCCACCCGTGTACAGTAGCAACGGCAAAGCAATGCCCACTTTGAACCTATTCACCAACGTCCCCGTCGATGCTGTTATTGCTTCCGACATTCTCAGGGATGCCACCAAAGCTGTTGCAAAGATCATCGGAAAACCCGAATCAGTTCAGCCTAGTTTTTCCTTTTTTTCAACCTTGTTTATTGTTGTCCACCAACTGTTTGATGAAATTACCCTTTAAATAACCAAACTTTATTCAATCCATGTCTTGAAAACTACATGGGCTACATGCCAGCAACACTCCATAGTTGTTTTAGCTATGGACTTTTTTTGTTTGAATAACTTAGTAATTTTAGTCTTACTTTTTGTTATATGACATATATTTGTGCTTTCTGTTTTTTTTAAACGTGGGGTTTTGTGTTTCAGTATGTGATGATTTTGTTGAATGGGAGAGTGCCTATTGCATTTGGTGGGACTGAAGAGCCAGCTGCCTATGGAGAACTCGTATCAATTGGGGGTCTTGGTCCAAGTGTTAATGGAAAACTGAGTTCTACTATTGCTGAAATCCTTCAAACTAAGCTATACATTGATGGCTCCCGGTTCTACATCAAGTTTTATGATGCGCAGGTAAATTTCTGCTTTTTGTTTTTTCTGTTTTATGATAGGTAGCGCCTGTCCACCAAAAAATACTATGTATTATCAACACTTCAGATAGAAGACGTGTACTATGTTCAACATGTGTCGAATGATACCGATACATGTGATTACATTCAATTACTTCCATTTTTCAAATAACACACTGGTGTTGACATGTCAGTGTTGATAATACATAGTATATATGATTAAGAGACTATTGATTACTACATCTCGGTGCTGGTGAGCTTCTTTGAAGTATTCTTAATTGATGCGATGTCATTTCATTCCTTCTAACTCATTAGTTCTCTGCCATAATATATTGAAATGGTTTAGTTCTGCCATAATATATTGAAGTATTCTTATGTATTCATTCAATTATCATTATGTTTGTTGGAGGAGGCAAAAGTTAGTATTAAATTCATACTGTTTTGGGGGAATTTGTTGCTGACAATACAAGGTTATTTAAGTGGAGATTGTTTTCTCATGTTGTTTAGCAATACTTTGACTTCAGTAAGAGAGAAAGTATGTTTACTCACTTTATCTAGTTATGCGCGGTACTCTATTTCCTGTAGGATTATTTCACCCCAAAGGTGAATATTTTAAGGTGCCAAAATTTCCAAAGTTTAAAAGGCTTTGTTGGAAATGACTTCAGCTATATAAAACAGTAATGGATATTGTTATTTTGTGATTTGTAACCGCTTAGTTGGTTAGTTTGGGATGTGATGTTATGTGTATAAATAAGAGGAAGGGATTAGAGGGAAGTAGCTTGTCATTTTGATTGAGTTGGGGCCTTATGGCATTAGAAGGTGCAAACCTTTTTAAGTGCTGCAACCTATGAAATATTGACACACACGAACACCTGACACACCAACATCAATAATAATTTAAAAAATGAAAGTAATTGAATGTAATCACTTATGTCGGTGTTGTATTGGTATCGGACATTGGATATATATACCTTCAATCTGAAGTGTCGGTGCTACATAGGTTGCAACATTTTAATCCAAGAAACTTCCCTCTTCTTTTGTAATAAGATACTAGTTCCCACCATTTTGTTGAATCAGTTCGCCTGGAAATTAGGGAAGGATTATGAAAATCAATTCCCAACATAAAGAAGTGATCTGTATTATGATTTATGTATTTTCATTTTTATTTTGGATTTGCTGAAGCATATTTGTAAACATTATGATGGAGGGTGTTACACAGCAAATTCAACAATACCAATTCAAACAGTTTCCTTTCGAGATGAGATGAATGTCATAGTTACATCATTTTATAATATATATATATATATATATATATATATATATATATATCATTGTTTGCACTCTAGATCTCATTTTGTTTGTGTTCTGGTGCAGCGCTCATTTTTTGGATTCAATGGCTCAACCTTCTGATAAGACTTTCTTTCAATTCATGGACTTGGGACAGTTTCACAAGGAAAGAATCTATTTCATCTTTCTGTGGATTATTACAAATTTGTATGTGTAATTGTTGTGAACGAATACAAGTGATATATAAAAATGGGAAAATGCATCCTACTTTATCCCTCTTCTTTATCTTTTCAAGACTCATTCAATTTATTGCTCTTCTTTTTAGACCTAATACAAACTATATAAAACAGATACAAGTCATTTAAATTTTAAATGGAAATAAAGGTCACCTTTTTTATTGGTCAACAAAATGAAGGTCACCAAACTTATGTATGTATGTTTTTGGCGAGTAGACTCATGAGTAGAAAAAAAAATGTATTTTAAGGAATGTTGTGCTTTAAACAAGTTGTCTCATGGTATACTAAATAACAAAATTTGCTAATGTCTCATGATTTTATTTTAAGAATCAAATATAGAACAAAAAGATTTGTCCCATCTAATTCCTTGTTTTTAAATTAAATGAACCAAAAGGATATAATCAAGACGAATTATGTTTATTGCATGTAATAATCAACTCATTAAAACTCAAATAATCATCCACTTCTTGCCCTTTCTGCTCCTCGTCCTTACGGCACAAGTTAGTATTTGCCAACAAATTTATTATACGCAAGAACTTCATGCCAATAATTAATATCTTTTTATCAGACCCAAAAAGATGGAAGAAAAATACCGTCTAAAAAATTAGCCTGAAAGTTGGAGCTTCACATTAGAGGTGACTACTAATTACATAATATTGGTATCATCGTAGTTTGCAAAATCACATTAGCTTGTCTGCAAAATCACATTAGCTTGTCGTGATTCAAACAAATCTACGATAATATCAAACATTCACAAGAGAGCATTTTGATTTAATTGCTGAGCATGAACGTGAAACAAATTAAGGCCAATAAAGGTGCTAGAAATGGTAAAAAAGGCTCTTTTTCCAGTTAGATAATAACTTTTCATACGAAATTTGATCAATTTTCACTTTTAATGAGTGCATCCGATTTTCTATGCTTGACAAAATGCAGGGATGAAAGATAAAATGACCATAATTCTATCCAAAAACCTGACCACTAAATCTGAATCAAAGGAATGAAATATGATTTTATTCATCATAGGAACAAAACTCCACAGTAAGATTATATGATAAATTTCATCCTTTGCACTGAAAAATGTAGTAAATGTATACATACAGAACAGTATAACACAAGGGCTGCAGCTACATCTTAAATGCTCAGCTTTGCATATCATATTACAAAGGAAATTCATAAAATTACAGCATCAACCCCCAAATCACCATCCATATTTCGCTTGCGTTTCAGCTTTGGTAAGCATGCCCTTTGCACGGCGCTCTGCGAGTTTCATTTCATTTTGTTTCATATCATAGTACAATGAACCAATTTGATGCTTCCTCTTAAGCAGCTTTGAAGGCTTTCCCTTTGCTGAAACAGGCTACAACCGAAAAGAATTTTGATAAGTACAAAATAATAATAATAATCTATACTTAATATCTTTTTTGGTGTAGCCTATTTGTTTTCCAAAAATATCCTTTACTATTTCATTGTCATTACTTTATTGTCCATGCCAAACACTATTTCATAGTTATTACTAAATTATTATCCATGCCAAAAGCATTAATGTGTATGTTTAATTTTTATAATTATATATTTATCCAATTTACTCCTTTTATTTAAAATCAAGATAAAAGTTATACAAAAATTACTATTCATAATTAACATGCGTTTGCGCAATAGAAAAGCGAACAGACGTGGATGCTAGTAATAAATAATAAGAACATACTTTTGATTTAGGGGAAAAATCTCTTATTTCTTTAAGATTTAAATTTTGAGGCATAATGACACCAATCTCTAGGTTTTTTCTAAGAGAAAAATATCATTAACCTTTTTTATTTCACCACTAACATTAGCTTTGTTTTCTATGGGCCTCCAGTTATCAGAATGGTGTGTAAATGGTGAAACATGTACTATGATTTATGATTGTTATGTCAATCTGTGGTGATTGATGATAGGGACATCGTACATGGACCTGAATGATAAAGTAAATTTTGCTTATAGCCTTTTTTGGGAAACCAAAAGTGTCCTAATTGGCAGGCCAGAGGTTGATCATCTAGATTACTTTCAGGCACTAAAGGCATAGACCTCTCTGATAGTGTTTTTTCCATGCATATGAATCCAAGATATGCTTGAAGTGTCTGAGCTAAGCAAATAATACTCAAAACGACACATGTTAATAATTTTATTTTAGTTAATATTATCTTTTATAGGGATAGTTACAGTAGGGGATGAAGCTCACACAACGCAGCATATAACAGTCCCACAATATTATACCGTAATTCTTTTGACTGTTGTAAGAGAAAAGCACAAACTCAAAATTGGCAACACACATTGAACTTGAAGTTTAAAAGTTTAAGCAGGTTTTGTGTATAGACAGACCATGACAACAACAACCATACTATTTCCTACTAGATGAGGTCGGTTACATGGATTGATTAACTCCAAAAAGCTCTGTTGTGTATTAATTCAAAGATAGATCATGAAACTGTCAAATTTCATTGTGTATTAGTTCAAAGATAGATCATACAACAGTCAAATTCCAATGATTTCTGCAAACAACAGTGTTGATCCTACAACACCTCCTCCCTAGTATAGGAAAAAAAATCTCGGACAAAGATTGATTAATTAAGGATATCCAAAACTGGTCACCACCAAATTATAATCACAATTCACAAACAATGGCAATGTCTATATCAAAATCTTAAAGCCATGAATTTCCTATTCTGTTCACAAAAAACACGTGACCATGTTTTAAGCCTTCTACCATACATTCAGCTGTTCATCACTAACCACTGCCTCAGGAACCAATGTAAGCATCTGCACCTTGCCTTTATAGTTTATACATCTTGACTGATTTCTATGTGGACTACTGCTAGATGAATACTGTTCATCCCACTTACGTTTGGGTCTTATACAAGTGTTATTTTGCTTTTTATTGTGCTTTTTAATTTATCTAGATAGCTATAGATAAATCTACTATGCAATTTAGGATTTCTTTTGTTTATGGCTGCAGTGCTATATAAGAGGGGCTTAACGGCTGTAACAAGGGAGTTAACTTTTTCTTAATAAAAGATGTTTTACAGTTTTTCTTGAATGCACTCCAATTGGTAGCCCAAAAACCCGCCTTCTATTGAGTTTACTAGATCTCGTATGCTGCTTGAACATATTTTAACGAAAAGTAGGATTTAACAAGGCTCACAAATTATTTCAGACATTGCTTTTGTTTATTCACATTTTCCAACTCTACCAACACTGAAATGTGCACTATATTAGAAGGGCCATACATTGCCTTACTACCAATTAAATCAAACACACACACACAAAACTCTAGCTCAGAAGTTGTTCACCTTGAAACTTAAGTAATCAAATCCAAGTTTCACAAACACCACAATATAACCCATTATACTAACATATTATCCAAACCGGGATCCCCTACACGGTTTGGGTACTGATTTCAACCAAACCCGACCCATGTACAATCCTAATTGTTAGGAGAGTTTCTCTTTGGTTAGGTACTTTTGCTCTAGATTAGGAGTTCATTGAACTCTGGTTTTCCTCTTCTGCATTTCTGTTTTCACAACTGTAGAGCTTCTGAGCTTCAAGCTCATCATTTCACATCAAATAATATACCGTTTACATTCTCAAAATTCTTGAGTTCCATCATAATGTAACACCAAATCTTTCTTAAATGGTTTATATGTTGTATTAGTTCCCTCTCCTACCCTCTTAAAAATTGAACCAAACACAAAAACTTAAAAATATTCCCTCTATCTACCTCCAACCAAACCAAACACACCCTTAGACTATCTTCTATTTGATCTAACCTCCTTGATAATGCTGCTTATAGAAATCTTCTCTCTCTAATTCGTTTTTGATTTTATTGTCTTGTTACTGCTCATCCACTAAAACATTGCCATTTCTATAACATTGAGTTTACTTTCTCGTATGATATATATGCACATCAACCATAAAATAAAAAAATAAAATAGAAACTGAACAATACCTGATAAGAGGGTCCAAAAGCTAACCCGGTTAGCTTGGCTTGATCCTCTCTTGGTCTATTCTTAATCAACTCATCTTGCTTCACCTCAATCACTTCCACCGGAACCTCCTTCCTACCTCTCTTCCCAGGAAACTTCAACACACTCTCACTAATCCCAGAAGCCTCCACCGGAACCGTTGCCACCGACCCATCAACCCAGTTATTTCCATACTGCCCATAATCCACATAGGCACCATAGCTCCCATAGCCATCACCATTGGAAGCTGTGCCACTGCCAGCACCAGCCTCTGCCTCAACACCCCAACTATAATTCCCATAAGTATCATACCGGTCAGTGGCATATTGGTAATTTTCATAATTCCCCCCATTTTGATCAACGGGAACATCGCTCTCTACGGCGGCAGAACCACCACCACCGGAACTTGAAACCGGTGCCGGTGTACTAGTTTCGAGGATGGATCTCCTGGCAGAACCGGAGCTTGATTGAACACCAAGGGTGGAAGAGTTTCTAGGTGCTGGAATGGTGGATAAGAATGATTTCACCGATGGAGTTTGAATTGAAGATTCAACCTTTCTTCTTCTGTTTCGTTCTTCTTCTTCTTTGTCATCTTCTTCGTCGTCATCGAGTTCGGTGGGTTTTGATAAAGGAATAATTGGAGGTTTGAATTGAACGACCCTCTTGGGTTTTTGATGGATTTGGGAATTAGGTTTGGGGAGGGAAGAGGTTTGGGTAAAATTGGAGGGAATAACGGTTGGGGTATCGGAAGAAGGTTGTTTAGGAGGAGGAAGAGAGTTAAAGAGGGAAGTGGTAGAAGATTTGGGTAGAGGAAGAGAGGAGGAAGAAAACGACGTTGTTTTAGATGAGATTGGTTTATGTGGTAGTCGTTGGTCTTCGTTTTCGTCCGAAGAGGCGTAGTTGGCTAGAAGAGAATCCATAGCCACCCGAACAAATTGCAAACCAAACTCTGATCACCGATTAATCAACCCAACCCTAGCTACGCCTTTGCAGACAGTATCGCTGCCTATTTTTAATTTAATTTTATTTAATATAATATTTTATATCGGTTAATATTTTTAATATGAAATATTATATATTTATAAAGGCAAAAGATAATTATCAGGGAGTCACTCACGAGGATTACTTTTTTACCTTGTGATAACATGCTCAACCAAGCGTCAAGATTAATGGTTAACAATGAGTGTTCCTAACGCAATATACAGCAAATTTATACTAATGATTTCCATTGCATTTTCTTCTTGTTGGCATGTCTACAAGTAGTCACACCAAGTGTCTCGAGTTTTCATGGTTTTTGAGCATTGGAAGCATAGCAATCAAACAAGGAATGTTCATTCTATTGAAGTGTACATTAGGAAAATTTTACCCCGTACCCCTAATTATACTTATACCCCAAAATAGCAGTGAAATGACTGTTTTGCCCTCCCTTATATATTAAAAGTCCAAAAAAGAATTTTGATGACTTACGGAAACCTTTTAAGAAGATTTCTCGTACACGCCTTCCGGAAACCTTTTAAGAAGATTTCTGGTACACAACTGTCTTTCGGAAATCTTGGTTTGAAGATTTCCGGTACACAATAGGCTTCCGGAAAACTTATTTCAAGTTTTCCGGTACACAACAAAGTTCCGGAAACCTTGCTTTCAAAACTCTCCGGTACAATACATAAAATTCAAAAAACTTAGAAAAAAAAAAAAATTGTTGTGTACCAGAAACCTTGTAATTAAGTTTTCCGGAACACAATTTTTCTGTAGTGTACCATAGAGCTTTGAAAGCAAGGTAATTTGTTGTGTACCAGAAAACTTGAAATAAGTTTTCCGGGAGCCTATTGTGTACCGGAAATCTTCAAACCAAGGTTTCTGGAAGGCAGTTGTGTACCGGAAATCTTCTTAAAAGGTTTCGGAAGTCTTTTTTACAGCACCGGAATTGATGAAATGGTGGAAAAAAAATTTACTCTGATTTTAGTGAAATAGTAAAAAAAAATTGGAGGATATTTTTGCCATTTTAAAAAAAAATTGGGAGTACAGGTCAAATTATGAGGGTACAAGGTAAATTTTTAGTAGATTAGTAGTTATGAGATGATTTCTAAGTTAAAGCCCTCTTAAGAATAGTTTAAAGGAGTATTGTTTCATGGTTAGAAAAATTATTCGCC
Source organism: Cicer chorassanicum (assembly GCA_037974735.1). NCBI lineage: Eukaryota > Viridiplantae > Streptophyta > Magnoliopsida > Fabales > Fabaceae > Cicer > Cicer chorassanicum. Next base: position 2,561,542 of record JBBPBP010000004.1, read on the forward strand.
AGAATGTGAAGATTACAAATATGGATCAATAAGTTTGTTACAAGCATTGGAACGGTGCCCCGCTGTGTTTTAATTATTTTTTAAATATTTTAGGTGATATAGTTTTTAAATGTATTAAAAATACAAAAATAAATTTAATTGTATTTTTGTTAGTTATTTTGATCTTTAAATGGGTATTTAATTAGTTAATTTAATTATAAAATTTAATTTTTAATCAATATAATTTATAAAATTACTTACAAAAAATGCAATTGAAAATATGTTTATAATTTTGATAAATTCAAATATTGTAGTCACAACATATCACAAAAATAAATATTTACTCGTACTCAAAATTTTTGTGTCTGTGTTCCTGATTGCAAGGTTAGAAAATTAATTCTCAAAGTATAAAACATTCCTAAGGTAAAAAAAAAACTATAAAGATAAGAATAAGATTTAAGTACCTGCATGTAGCCTTCATTATTGCAAATAATCTCATAAGTTTGATAAATATTAATCATATAATTTCTAGATAATATCCGAAATTAAGATTTCTATTTTCATTTCTGAAGTAATTTACTTTTTGCAAAAGTTTCACAATCCTGAATCAAACGACTCATGGGTGTAATATTGATTAACCCTTCAATAAAGTTCTTAATATTACAAGTATGAGGTGTTGTATTTGAGATTATAAGAGTAATTTTGTGACCATCTTCACACGACAACTTCTCCTTGTACATGGAGAAGAAACTCTAGTTCTTTTTACAAGCTCTTCTTTGGGCCAATAATTTGATGTGAGCTTTGTTATCATTGAGATGAATTGTAAATTTATTTTACACTAAATGAAATGTATTTTCATGTACTACTCTAAAGACTAATCTCTATTTATATAATTGAGATTCATTTGTAAGATTGATCTATTTCAACATATGTTTTTATATATGCATTAGTCAGAGATCAAACTCTAAATTAAATAATTAAAAGTTCTAAACATCTACCACTTGTGTTGCACCACGTTAGTAGAATGTAAATTATTTATGAACAATATGATTTATTTTAATCACAAGTTCACTGAATTTAGAGGAAAATTTGTCTCATAGCTTTGGTGTTAAGTTTCTTCGAAAGCAAGAAAATTAGAGAAACGCCTTGCAAAGATGGTCTCATCCTTAACTAGCCCCAATATCCATTCATCCATGCTAAATTGTATTTTTGCTATTTCTTTGACAAAAGAAAAGTTGTTTCACTTCATTAAAGAAAATAGAAGCAATAAATAAGATGACATGAAATCAATACATACATGATCACTTTTGCTAAGCCATCAACCGCTTTATTTCCTCCCGTCAAAATTATATTTTCACATTTAGTTTTTTTAATAAGTGCCATAAAAAAATATAAAATTAATTTAATGATCAAGATAAAAAAAAAAATGAGTGGAGTCATAAAGTAATATTAGTTTCAATTCCAACCTCTAATAAATTATTAATTTGTTAATAATTAACATATTAATATTCACCGATAAAAAAAATCCCATTTATTTGAACTATTTTATTTAATTATTAAAAAAATTCCTTCTTTATTGAATTGAATAATTGAATTTGTTTCGACTATAAGGAGATGGTTGTCTCTACCTCTGATCAGTTTTAGAATGAGCAGTACCACTATCTCCATTTTTCACAAAATTCACCACAATCTTTCACTTCGCCTCGCTCGTTCGTTCGTTCGTTCCTAAATCGTGGAGCGCAGAAACAGAGGAAACTCCTCCGATTTTTATTCCCAACATTCCTTACATGTAACCCTTACACTTGTTATGTTCTCTCCTCTCTACTACCATTTACAATTACAAGTCTCACAATATTATTTTTTTAGTATCTCTCCGCTCCAATGTTCTTTCTTAATTCTTCGATTAATTTAATCAAATAAATCATCATCATCACTGTAACATTTCTGGAATAATGGCGAGGAAAACTTTTTCGTCTTCGACATTTCGTTACGTTCAACCTCGGTATTACATTAAGAGACCTAAACGACTTGCATTAGTCATTCTCCTTTGCATCTCCATTGCATGGTTTGTCTATGACCGTCAATTACTCAATAAAGAGCACCAGCAAGATATTTTCAGATTAAAACAAGAGGTTACCCGCTTGCAAAAAACTGTAAGATCTCCATATTACAATTAATTAATTATCCAAACCATTTATTTTATTTTATTTTATTTTCCTCTTAAATTGATATTTTTTTGGTGGCATTGTTGGTTGAAATTGCAGCTGGAAGATATGAAGGGAAATACGAATGGCTCAGGAGAAAGTATCCCAACTGATGATAAAATCAATAAATTCAAAACGGGTGTTTCTGTTGTTGAGGAGGATGATCCTATTAGCTTACAACGAAGAGAAAAAGTTAAAGAAGCTATGCTTCATGCATGGACATCTTATGAAAAGTATGCTTGGGGCAAGGATGAACTTAAGGTAATTTTTTAAGTTATGTTATGTTTTATCAGAGAAGTTAGTAACTAACTAGTTGCTAAGGAAAAAGTTGATCAATTTGCCATTAATGTTGTCAATGGCGGATTGCAGGAACAACGGATCATAGTCATTTGTTCAAATTTTGTCATGCTATAGTGCTGTAGCACCGTTATAGCCATTATTTGACAACACTTCATTCAATTTGTAACGCTGTTCTGTTTGATTAATGAAATTTAGTGTTTCACCATAAAAAAAAAAATTAAAAAAAAAAAACCAAGAAGTGTGATTACTGATTAGGGGATAAATTTTCTTTTTTATATTTTACATCTTTTGTTACCATTGTGACCAATTAAGCTAAGGTTTTAATTGGTGAATTTAATCATGAGTTTTGTCGACTTTTCAATGGGATAGACTTTTTCCCAAACCCGCCCGTCCTCAAGAAAATGTTAAAACCCATGCCCCAATCGTCCCATCTGGCACATATGAATACTTTTAATATAAATTTATCCAGTAGTCAATTACAATCTTAAAATCATTCCATCATATCGTACACGTTAGGAAATGTTAATAGTATTTGTTAAATCAATTATGACTAATTGTTCTGTAAATAGATATTACTAAATACGAAGAAACACTAACTTCATTACCAGCTGAGTTAAGTCACGACTCTGAACCCAAACTCATGACTTACCTGCAACACAATAGCACCATCCACCCTATCATAGTGTCGGGTCGGTTAAACTTAAACCCAATCCATTCAGTGTAAGACGGATTGGGTAGTTTGAGGTCGGGCTATATTTGCGAAGCCTGAAACATTGTTTCAGATGAGGCAGAAGAAACCCTTTTGGTTAAGCAGCTGAAGCCTGCAAAATATATATCTTCCCTTACTAAGACAAGGAACTTCGTGCAGCTTTTGATTTAAATCGGAAGACACGATCATATGTGCATGTTATCTCTTCAACTGAGATTTATCTAGAATGCACATGTCAAGCAGTAATAAAATGGGTCAGTGTGTATTTATTTCTAAATCTAGTTTTTATGCTATAGTCCAGAGTAGGGAATGGTGCCTGCAAAAGAGATATATCTTTCCATACTAAGACAAGGAACTTCGATCAGATTTTGATTTACATCGGAAGACACGATCATATGTTCATATTATGTTTGCAACTAAGATTTATCTAGGATGCACATGTAAAGCAGTAACTAAATGTGTTAGTGCGTGTTTATTTTAAATCTAGTTTTTTTTAATGCAATAGTCCAGTCCAGAGTTGGAAATGGTGTTTCCCCTTGTAAATATTTTGCTATATTCATTCACATTTTGACTCTTCAATTCCCTCCGTGATAAAATCTGAATTTTACAACTAATAAGCTTGCTATTCCTCTCACAGCCACACTCAATGAATGGTGTTGACAGTTTTGGCGGTCTAGGGGCAACTTTAGTTGATTCTCTTGACACATTATTTATAATGGGCCTTGATACCCAATTCCAAAGAGCTAGAGAGTGAGTTCTTCTTCTTCTTCATCGTTCCAGTTTCTGCATTGTAGTTGTAGGTTGATTACATTCAAAGAATCTAATATAATAAATATTGCAGGTGGATTGCGAAATCATTGTATTTCAAAAAGAACATCGAAGTTAGTGTGTTTGAGACAACCATAAGGTTGAATTAGAAGGTTCAATCTTATATTTATTGAAGTTGTTTCTCCACTGCCTGATAGTTGATATAACTTTTCCATGCAGCATATGTTGCTTATGCTTTGTAGTTCATTTTCATTCATCTGTCTATTATTTTGTTTATGTTCACTATCCAGAGTTTTGGGTGGACTTCTTAGTGCTTATGATCTCTCTGGCGACGAAGTCTTCCTTGAAAAGGCTAGAGATGTTGCAGATAAGCTGCTGCCTGCTTGGGATACACCTTCAGGAATCCCTTACAACAGAATTAACTTGGCTTATGGCAATACAAATAACCCTAGTTGGACACGGGTATGTTTAGGCCTTACTACATACTTCAGTTACTTTTCTAAAATTGATTTCGTACATATAAAAGCACTGTTTATATCACAAAACTTTCGTTCCTAACTGTGTTCTATTGTCAAGGACTTACACATGGTGACTTGGATGCTCTTTAATCTTTGTATTACTTGGATCATGTCCACTGATAATATTAATTTTCACTGATCGAACAATTGGATCACATTAAAGATATAAGAAGGCTGCTTTTATTTATTGATTACTTGGAGATGTGTCGCATACATCATTTTTCTTCCCTTAATTTTTACAGTTTCCTTATTTCCTTTATGTGTACAGTTGTATCTCCTTGACTTTAGAATAGGAGTTATTTCCTTAGTTGATGGTTTTAGGACATTTTGTTATCCTTAATTCTAGAATAATCATCAATAAGATTTACATGCATTAGTCTATAAAATTGTAATTGATGCTTGTACATTTTTTACCATAAGAAAAAATGTTCAGATTTTTCATCCTTTTACTCTTTCAAGATGGTATCAGAGCTCCTAATTAGGGAGCTCCTAGACAGCCTTCGTTGCAACATCTCTCAATTCTCAAGGAGCCTTCATCGTTGTTGCCAGAACCCTATTTAATGCCTTCATTGCGTTATCTTAATATTTGGGCTTAGGGCCTAACTCAATCCCACAAAACCGACTTGTATGGTAATAATTGCCTAAGCCTTATAAGCCCATGCTCTAGGCGATATGGTACTAAACTCACCTCTTCAACCCAACACACTAAAGGTGATGTACCATTGCAATGAAGAAAGACGAAGGGGCCCAATAGTGGGTCATAGGGGGTGGCCATTATTAAGACGAATTTTCCAACATACCCCTCAAACTTAGGGTGGGCCTAGAGCTTGGACAATGTGGGTAGCGCAACAACGAATCTAAGATACACTTTGATAGCATCTTGAAATTTGGAGTTTGAACCCATAAAGGCGAGGACTTCTCAAGCCTCATAAGCACTACAAAGGCCATATCTCTAGGCAACATGGTACTATCTCGTATTCATGAATGAAGCCATATCCCTCCACAGACCACTATACAAGAGAACAATCTAAATCCCGGAGAAGAGAACAACTGTGGATGTCACTTGTAGAGAGAGTGTCTCTTGCAAGCAAGTGTTTATCTATCATTCGTTGTAACTCGTGAGTGGGTACACATATGAGTTTGTAGAGTGAAACATTATTTGGGGAGAATTTTAAGTTTTTTTAAAGCTTGTAATCTTATTAATGATAGTGAACATTTATTGAAGCGTTTCCATGAACATATGCAAGAGGTGCCAAACCACCTAATTTATTTTCTGCTGTGTCACTTCCTCTGTGATGTGTTTTAAGCATGTTCCTATCTTTGATTCTTGGCATGTGCAGTTTTTCCCAAAAATTTATAATAGGACATTTATGGTGTTGTCTAGTCCATGTAGTCGATCCTATGTAGTGGAAGAATTGGTGTTGGTTGTTGTTATTAGTAAATATCTACTTTACATTTGATTGGTTTAGCTATCAATCACAGTCCTGTTGACTTTCTGTCCTTCTCTCCACATGATACATTTCTAGACTGTGTCGGTTATATTGTCTAGGGTTTTCATAGTCTATAAGTAGGTTAATACACCCCTTCTTGAATAAATTGATGTTAGATTTATCGGGAAAAAAACATGAACATACGATGAGAGACTTGGGCACCCTATAGTACCAAAGTCCCTATCATAGCACTGCTCCTAAGAGCCGAGTCCTGGTGACTGCCCTATACGGCGCTTTACTCGGCTTTTGCAGTTAGTCCCTCCGTACTTGGTGAATCTTCCCTTAAAAGCTAACTATTAAGGGGAAAAACCAAGCCACTTAATTACTCTACCAAGCACCCCATACTATTGATGTGGTACTTGGGCACCCCATTATGGCAATGTCCCGGTCACAGTTATTCATGTTAACTTAACATCCGCTATTTCTGTTGGGTTTGTAGTCTGGCTACTTTATATGTTTTCTTGCATAATATTACCTGATTTTATTTAATTGAAAAAAATCAATGAAATTTATTTGCGTCTACTTGCATAGGTTTATTATTAGAAATGCATTGCTAGAACAGTGTATAAGGAAACTGGGAAAATTTTCTTAGCTGTTGTGCCTCTTATGTTCATAATAAATTGTTCTCCGGTTCTAGGGGAACAGTATTCTTGCAGATTCTGGTTCAGAGCAGCTTGAATTTATTGCTCTCTCTCAAAGGACAAATGATCCAAAGTACCAGGAAAAGGTAATCTTTTGCCGCTTTTGGTCATTAGTTTTCACTCTAAAGTGTACTGATTTTGAGAATGTCGTGATTGTGAAAAAGAGTGGAAGTTTATTCCTTATGTCAAATTTGAGGTATTGGCCTTCTTTCTGATATTTCAGGCTGAGAAGGTCATCAAAGAGCTTCATAGAAGTTTTCCCGAGGATGGGTTGCTTCCCATATATCTTAATCCACTAACTGGAACTAAATCAGCTGGTGCAATTACATTTGGTGCTATGGGTGATAGGTAATGACACTGATAACATCTTATAGCAGTATCATTTCATGATCTTATCTTACAGTTTTTAGCTATTTTGGTTAGATGGTTTACTATATCTTCAAAGAAAATTCAGTTGCAACTTTAGTCTAAATTTTGTTTAATTTATTGATAAGCCTGTATGGAATTTGGAACATAGAGATGGGTTGTCAACCTTTTATGAAGAATGGAACAATGTGATCCTAAACTGAATTTTATATAGGGCTTCATGATATAATTTAGGTGCATAGTTTTCTTTAATGTGTTGACGTGCACTTTAGTGATAGTTCACCTTTGAGCAGAGATTTTCCATGCATGCATATGTTACAATCACATTTTATAGGAAGAAGGTGGGAAACTAAAACCAGATTTGATTATTCAACTCAGCTAATTGTTGTCTTCTGTTCAATGGTAGTAACAGTGCGACAATATGTTGAAAGTAAATATCAACTAGCTTGCTTAACTTTCCCTAGATTGTAAAGACTTCTTGACAGTTTCTAGTCACATCCATTCTTCACATTATTAAAAGGCTGCTGATTACTGTGTTGCAGCTTCTACGAGTATCTGCTCAAAGCCTGGATACAAGGAAACAAGACTGAAGTAGTAAAGTTTTATAGGTAATGAACTTGGAATGTCTATTGTCCTTTGATAATCACATATTTTGTTGTCTCTGCATGGTAAGAAGTTACTGATCCAGCTATCCTGTCACCACAAGTCATGCACTTCACTCTGCCTCTCACTAAGGCACCATGCACATATTTTGTTGCCATAAATTTATAAAGAAGCCATATGATCTTTCCATAGATCATGCGCACAAAATTGTGGATTTGCAACTATTTTTATAATTAATAGAATTTATTTTTGCTATTCACCGAGCTTTCTACTGAGTATGTTCTACAAGTTCTACAAAACACCTGACATTTGACAAACATTTCTTCACTTTCTTTTATTCTCTGATTGCATGTATTTTCTGTTTGGTCCAAATATGCTACAATCATTTGCCCCCCCCCCCTAGTTTTTGTGCTTTACTTTATTAAGTTTAAACTTGGATATAAACTTACATCTGGATCCCTGTATATTTAATGTGCAAAAAAATGTGTATCCAGGGAAATGTGGGAAACATCAATGAAAGGTCTGCAAAGTTTGATTAAGAAGTCAACACCGTCATCTTTTGTGTACATATCTGAGAAACTTGGAAATGCACTCTTTGACAAGGTACTATTTGGAAATGAAATTTATTTAATTGTATATGTATATGTTATGGAAAAAATATCTTTGATCTTCTTGTAAAAATTCTTTGATCTTATCTCTTTTTTAGATGGATGAATTAGCATGTTTTGTTCCTGGAATGCTGGCTTTGGGATCTTCTGGCTATGGCCCTGGAGAAGGCGACAAATTTATGGCTCTTGCAGAGGAGGTAATACTTTAGAAGTATTTCTGAAACTAGTCATCGCTCAATTTGTCTACTAAACTTTGGGCAGTTCAGACTGTTCAGGCAGTGATAATCTTGTAGTCAACGGAAAAAAAGAAAAAGAAAAGATATGCATATGCATGAATAAGGTAATGGTAAGAAGCCTTTGGAAGAAATAATGCCTCCCGAAAGGTGCTGTAACTCCTGAAACTTTCAAGCGACCTCACATTTTTGTTAAAGAAATATAATACCATAGGTCAATAGTCCTAAAGCTTAAGCTGTCCGGTGGAGGATTATATATTAATAATGACAGTCGACAACAGTTGCTGAATTAATTAATCATCATATACATTACTCTTATAATAATTTATCCATAATTTATAGTTGATTGATGGCTTCTCCAGTAAACAAGCTGAAACTTGCCTCAAGTTCTTGACATATTTAATTCCAGGAGTGATTTTGTTTGGTGATAGTTATGGATATATTTAATGCCAATGTGCTTTTGCTGCGTATGTTTTGTTTTAGACTTCATTACACTTTTATTCCTTTTATTATGACCCACACAATTTCTCTCTAATATTTTGCTTGAATTTAATCGTCAAATTTTTCTTTTGTTACAACCAAATATTTTCATCCATTTCCTTATGCTTAAGATTCTCGTATCAGTCAATGGGGTTGGAGTACATCCAAATCTTTGCAGTTTGGTCAGATAGAGAAGTTACAGTCTGGCTTCCTGATGCAATCTAGTTCTTTATGCTGTTTTGAAATCCAAATTCTTGATAGTTTTGGAAAAGTAGTGTCAGCCGTTTTCTTGCCTTTTACCTAGGAATTGGAACCATCATTTGGATTTCAAAACAGCATAAAGAACTAGATTGCATCAAGAAGCCGGACCATAACTTCTCTATCTGACCAAACTGCACAGCATCCCCAGTTTTAGATTTAATTTAACATCTATTAAATATTAGCTAATATTTTCTAAGAGTTTTTTTAAATAACAAGTGCTAATTTCTTTCAAACTTCTACTGAATTCTGTTGCATATAATTGTGCAGCTTGCATGGACCTGCTACAATTTTTACCAGTCTACACCAACTAAATTAGCGGGCGAGAACTATTACTTCCGCAAGGGAGAGGTTTGGATCTTTCGTTCTCACATTGTTCTCCAAATCCCCTAAGATGCTATTTCTAAGGTAAAGATAATTGTAGGATATGAATGTTGGTACCTCATGGAATATCCAAAGACCTGAAACAATTGAGTCACTATTCTACCTCTGGCGTTTCACTAGAAACAAAACATACCAAGAATGGGGTTGGAATATTTTCCAAGCATTTGAAAAGAACTCTCGCACTGAGACAGGATATGTTGGGCTCAAAGATGTAAGAAATTCTTAAAGCCCTTTAACTTTTTCTCCAAAATGATTTGCTTTCTTAGCCTTGGAACAGCTGCATGATTTTACCAAGTATTCTTGTGTTTGTTGCATACATTTTGGCACACATAATTGCATTGCCAATGTGTACTAATAATCTCCACTAGAGAAAAATCCTGTAGAAATTGGTTGCATGAGATGATCAACTAAAATAGGTTCTATTGAGAATGGGTTCATAGATTCCTTTTTTCTTTCTTTATGAGGAAGATTTTCTTATGCATTATAAAGATTATGGTTTCCTTTTTCTAACTTGTGCACTACGGAACATAACTAAACCATGGTTGAATACCCAGGTAAATACAGGCGACAAAGACAATATGATGCAGAGTTTCTTCCTGGCAGAAACCCTCAAGTACCTCTATCTCTTGTTTTCACCTTCTTCAGTTATCTCTCTTGATGAATGGGTGTTCAACACCGAGGCACACCCTTTAAGAATTGTGACTAGAAATGCTCATCAAGAAGGACAGAATATGGACCAAGAGGAAAAAATTCCTCGTCATTTGCACGGTAGGAAAGAAGGTCGAATTGATTACAAGTAGTTAAGGGTTGCTGCTTTATGATAGTAATAAGCAAACCCTGAAGGTATGCATGACTTCCCTACTCTCAAATATCCAGAACTTCTTGGTGCTTCGTGACAACCCTTGCCACTGTCTTGCATGAAAGTGATCCACCATTTTGATTGATGCTTGCAGAGGGGTGACTTGTCCTGCTCTATTAACATACAGGTGGTTTGTTTGTCATCTCCAATCTGAAGTTATGCGGGTAATGTGGTAAAGATACTTAGAAGATTATTTCCAATGCTGTAGTGGTAGGATAAATGTGGGTGTAAAGGCCTATGTAGATATCAAAACCTCTTTACTTACGAAGTTACTATTTTGATTTTTTTTTTTGTACTTGTAAATTCTTGTATATCATCAATTGACTGACCACTGACAGGAACGTGGTGCAACATGAGATATCAGTTCTGAGACTATAAGATTATCTGGCTCTTCCAATTCAAGATTGGGCGAATTTGAGTTTCTGTGTTAAAATCTCCTGATATCAATGCTCTAGAAATGTAACTTAAGATTGTTGAGTAGCACTGCCTATGAAAATGATAATTCTTGGTAGTTCAGTTGATTCTTTGACCATGCTGCCTGTAAATATGGTCCCTGATGCTTGGTATCGTGGTTCAACCAAGTCTCGTCTTGTAACCGTACATGAGTGGCTTATTGATTGATTTGCTATTTAGATATAAATTATGTACTGTCACTAGTCCTGCAAGTCTGATAGTAATAACTCATCCAAACTAGGTTGAGTGAGCTTAAAAGCTTAAAAATGAGATCAATAAAGAGAAATGAAATATAGAAATGTTAACTTGAATATTTCATCTGAAGAGGCAGAGTAGAAATGTATGTAACTAAATGATTCATGCAGTTGAGTTGGTTGATCCTTAAGGATATGTTTGCGAGTTGGATTTTGGAGGTTTTGAAGGGTAAAATTTATATTTTTGATATTTTAAAAAAGTTTAAAAGAACAACATAATAAATGAGCATATAACATAATGTTCTTTTAATTTTTAAAAATATCATATATATATATATATATATATATATATATATATATATATATATATATATATATTTAACTTTTCAAAATCCTCCTAAAATCAATTTGCAAACACATCCTAAAGGAATCTGTTAATCAAGTGTCAACCATGTTATTGAGCCAGGGTCGTGTATAGACTTTTTGAAGCCTTAGGCAAAGCTGAATCTTCAATGTGCGTTCTAATTATATTAGTAGCTCAAACCTTATGAAGGAAGCAACAAAAACAAAAGAGAAAAGAATTACGATGTATTAATTTTGAACATTTCCATAATTTAATTGATATTTGTTTTCTGTTTAAAATACTAGAGCATGGAGGTTAACTGTACAAATTGAGGACTTTTGAACCATTATAAATATTACACAATCCGATACGGAGCCTAAGGTGAGGGCCTTATTTACCTTGCTCATTACATGGCCAGGTATTGTACCAAGACCAAAACGATGCTGATGCTAAACTTTACCACCTTGCCCACTCACTTGAGTAACACCAAAAACAATTTTTAACAAATACGTAATTTCTCTGAGTTTTCTCAAAAAAATTTACGTTTAGTTTCTCAATAAACATTTTACTGTTGTTTCTTAATATAAACATCATTTAAAAATGTTCACGCATATTTAAAAATTAGGGAGTGTAATAAATTTGTCTATTTTGTGTATTAATATTTTATAATCGCCCTTCAGTTAAATTTTTAGTTAATCAATGACAGCAAAATGTTGCAAATTAAGAGTATTTTGTAGAAATAATAATTGATGAATTTAGTAATTTTCATAAAGACGTAAGTTTAGGGACAAATTTTTTAAGGAGCTTATATTAGGATCACATGTAGTATTTTTTTTTTATTCTGTAAATGATGAATGTTAAATTTATTGAAGAGCTTTTATATACTTATATAAACTAATAAAGTTAAACCAAAGTGAACATAAACTCTTTTGAAACCTCCTTTTGGAATCGATCACAGTTAATATGTGTACAACATTGTTATAGACTCACTTTTAAGCAGAATAGAGTAAACAAAAATCTTAGGATATTCCACTATTGTCACTGTCAAAGTGTGATAAAGAGTTAGCACTACTAAGTATACAAGAATAAAGAAATATTGATCAGAAGCTCAAGCAAAGAGACATTCCTACTACAAAAAAAGCATAAACAAATTGATATAAAAGCAACTTATGCATCCCCACCAACTCAGCTGCAATAATTACACTAAGAGTGGAAGTGGAGTCTTTTTATTAAAGGTAAAAAGCTTAAGAATAATTAATTATAATGACAGAAAAAGGATCATTCATCCTCTAGCTAATTAAACTGTTAAGTATGCTTGATCTGCTTGATAAAAATTTCTTTTAAATGAATTGATTCTATAAAATTGATTTTGATTAAAAAAAATTGAAGACAAATTTATTTATATTTAGATACAATACAATTATGGAAAAGTAGGTTGAATTAGTAAATAAATTTCAGGTTAAAAAATAATTATGAAGGCAAAAGCTACAAATTTTAATTTCAAATTAGAATTAAATCTAAAAGCAAAATTAATTCTACTTAAAAAAAATCAAACATGTCAAAATCTCTAAAATGAATTTCGCCTCTTCTTGAAGTGAAAAATATACATTATATACTTAAAATTTCCATGCAAAATTAAAGGTGGCAGAGAGAATGATATAATGCATATGTAATTAATTATTCACTCAAGAATGTGCATTCATTCTATTCTATAGATGATGAGATCGAGAAGGCAAAAAAAGTGTGAAAGTAGAATCTAGTACTATCTCTTGAGAGAAGTGATTGAATTTTTGCATTGGCAAAGAGAGAATCCTTGCTAGGAGAGAAACAACTTGAAAAGGAGAGCCATGAAAGATAGAATAAGATAGCTTGTGTCAGCTTGATAGTGCATGCGTTTGTATAATTCAAACTTCAAAGAACTTGTTTGTTTGTTGTAACAAGACCTTAATAATGTCTTCTAATAGACATTGGCTTCATCCTCCTTGTCCTTTTCCTCTATGCTTCCTCAAGTCAGAGCTTATTCCCTTCTTAATTTGCTCTCTATATTCTCAACACACATCTAATTCATAAATATAAATATCTATGGTACATTTTATTTCTATTAAGAAAAATTGACACTAATTTTATATAGAAATATGATTAAATTGTTCTTTGTGTATAAATATACAATTCAATATTAATTTTTCATATTTCAAAATAAATTAATAGTATTAATTATAGTTGTGTTTTAAAAAATAAATATATCTAATAATTTAAAAGAAAATTATACTTAGAAACAATTTTGTTTCTTTTAATAAGCGCTTATAATTAATTCTTTATGGAATAAATTAACACTCAATCCTAAGAGAACAAACATTCTCTTGTTATGTCCCTTTGGTGTGGGAATTGGTTGATTTTGTGCATTTATGCATGCTTGAGCATTGAGGTCATCAAAATAAAGATATGAGGGAAGCTTTATTCGATTTGATATACTCGATCAGTCCAATGATTTAAATAAACAGATCAATTTATTATTAGTAGTTATTATTACTCAATAAAGCAGGGTACAAAAAAAAGTGTTAAAGGTGACCAGTGAAGCTTTTTTGACTATAATAGTGTATGTGTAGTGGCAACTTTTTATTCTTAATCTGATTTTGAATCTGTTACTTAAAAGCTTTTACCTCAAAGTTACTTATTAGTACTATGCTGCGCACATCAAAATGATGCAAGCTGATCAGATCCATGATAACGATTTAATACCCTTTTCTTTTTCTTTTTTAAATTTTTAGTTTAAGGCTAACAAACCACACATGCTTAAATCACATTCTACATGATGTTTGATGGTCTAATTAAAATTCTTCTAATCACTAGTTTCGTAAGAAAAGACTAATTTTTTTTCAATAAAAAACTTTTTTTTATCACTTCAATGATTTTCTTTTTTTTATTATTCGTAGAAATATATTAAAATAAAAGTCTTAATATTCATCTCTTCATGGTCTATATTAATAAATGCATATGATTATATTATCTATTTAACTATTTCATACATATTAAAAAGCTATATAAATACATAAAATAGAAAAAATAATACTTTTATTAAATTATATCATTATCAAATGTTGGTGTATTTTTTGTTAATTAATATATAAATATAAAATAGAAAATATTAAATTAAAAATGGTTTATAATTAGATATAAAATTGGAAAAATAAGGTAATTAATATCACCTCGAATATTAAAAGTGTAAATTATTTTAGATGTTTTTTTACAAGAGTTGTGCTATAAATTTCGAAACATGTAATATAGGAAACTCATCGACAGTTTTTAAAACTAACCAAACCTAGCTAAATGGGTAATATAAAAATGATGAGAGGATAAAAAGGTAATAATAAGTTAAGTAGTTTATTTTGTTGACAAGTTGTTCATAACATTCGGCATTATCATTTTACAAATAGGCCATTGTGCAACTTAGAGAGTCTTATACACTACTCCATCCACCTCACAAATGAGTTACTTATTAGATGATTTCATATATATATAAGAAACGTAGAGATAATAAATTTAATGTGCCAATTTTATATTTTTTAAATATTATTTATATATGAATATGTTTAATTTTGACTTTTATTAATCAGGATAAATAAGTAGTATTAATAAGGGGTGTGTTTGTTTACATTAATGAATAAATATTTTTTTTCAAATGATACTTGTGATTAGAGACAAAACGACTATGTAAAAGAGAATAATATTTTTATTTAAATTATTATTATTAACTATTGAAATTATTAAAAATTGTTAGATCATATGCTGTTTACATATTACCGTCATATTTGACTAAAATAATCACACAAAAAAGCTTAACATCATATCTTTACTTTAAAATATTATATATATAGATCCTCACATATATTATACATGTATTATGCTCAACGTCTACTTTTCTATGTATATTGTTACTCATAAGTCACACTTATACACAAACCACGAGTAAGCATGTGAATGATTGAGTTGAAATAGACAAAAGGGGAAAGACATATTGAAAACTAGCTACCTCTATCTACCTCATCAATTGTTGTCGGTCACTCTCCAAATGTCTCAAAATGTATGTGTATATGTATGGGACAAGTTTCAGGGCGACATCAAATAATTCCAAATATTTGTTTCATACAATATGCTTATTCTCTACTATGCTCTCAACCATTATAATATTCTTTTCCGACCCTTTCACATTTTTGGAAAAAATAATGCTAGCATTCAACTTGTGTGTACAATTTTCTTTTTTCTTTTTAGCTTAAAAAAAAAAAAAAGAACTTGTATGTACAATTGGCTTTGGAATATATTTGTCCTTATAGTACTTTAACGTGGGAGTCATAAATTTTTTTGGCAAACATGCATCGAATTTGTTTTGAGAGAGATCATATTAGAGGGTACCCTTCCTTTCTTTAATAATATTTTTCTTACCCAAAAAAATTATTATAGAATTTTCTTGATATATATTATATTTTCATGAAATTCTATAATTTTTTTCATCAATATAAGATCATTATAAATAATTACATATATAGTATGAAATTTTAGTAAAATGTGATCGATTCATTATCTTTTTTAATATCTCATTTTTCATTTATGATATCATTATTTTATTTTATAGGTTGATGTATTTTCTTTAAATATTTATTGTGTATAACTCTTATTTAAAGTATTAATTGGTTCAATGGTAAAAAATTAATTTTGTAATCTCAAACTACTGAATTCAAATTTCTTAAGACAACTACAAAAAAAAACCCACAATAATAAAGACAAGATAATTCAATAAAGAGTATTTCATCCCAAACAAACAACCCCTCCGCCATAAAAAACCCCAAGCCTTCTACCCAATTTTTAAGATATTTACTATACGATTGAAATAGAAAAAATAAATTTAATTAAACTAGTTTTTAGATTGGATGAAATTAAATGTTTAGACTTAAATGTTAGATATACCTCCACTTAATTATTTACACTAAAACAATCACTATCATTTAAAAAATTCTCAGTACAAAATAATATTTTTGTAAAAAATTGAATAGGAGATAAAACCAAAGATGCATCTAAATCATGGTTTAATTGTTTCCGTCCATTCAACAATAGTTTGTGTTTTAATAACAAACTGTTTTTTTGTCTCAATGCAGTGTTGTGTTTGTTCGTCGTCTTAGCGCGACATTTTAATTTTCCGTCTTGTTGTAATGTTATTTGGTTCAGATTGATACATAAATTTTGATCAAATACAAATTCAATCAATGATTTTAACGTCGTCAACTTACAGTTTCAAAGACATGGATATTCCGGACACCTCAATTTTATCATATTCATAGACTTTGTCACATTTTGTCATTTTATGCTTCTAATCAGGTAGGTGCTGTAAATTTGT
Organism: Cicer chorassanicum; assembly: GCA_037974735.1. NCBI lineage: Eukaryota > Viridiplantae > Streptophyta > Magnoliopsida > Fabales > Fabaceae > Cicer > Cicer chorassanicum. The sequence continues at coordinate 2,578,321 of JBBPBP010000004.1, forward strand.
TTGCATATTTATATTTTTCGGTTTTCACGACTTTGAATTGTAATATTCTCGATCGATATAATTTTTATCAATTTAAATGAATAATATTCTATTTAGTAAAAGAAAAACTAAAAAAAAAAGTAAATTTTATAAACATATCATAATTTAACAAGTTGTTGGTGCACGGTATGTGTAAATATCATGAATCCTAGAATATTGAATTCGATTTTTATTTATAAAAAATACTATATATGCTTATGGTTTGAATCTAATCCTAAAAATACATTAGTGTTAATATTTTTTGAGAAAAAATATTATTGTCTATTGTAATCTTATTCGATATAAAAGATTAATCTCTTCACTTATGTCCAAATAATAAGAAAAAAATACTACATGTTTTCGGCCAAGAGCACACTTAATTAGTTGTTACAAGGTAGGTAAGACTTAAGAGGAGGCTAATTAATTAATTAATGTGCAAGAAATAGAATATGGATGCAAGAAGAGATGAGGGAGAGGTCTATTCGAAAACCAACATAGTGCAGACACAAATGCATAGTAATTTCTGAAGGAAGAATCAAAATCTCAAAGTTGTGTTTGAAAGGTGTATATTTTCAGTCCAACAGACGCAGAATTTTGTTTGTTGTGATTATAGCCTCTGACATATTATTACATTGATATCATAGCAAGCCTTAATTTGTTTTGTTTCTCATAGTATGTATGCTACATGCTCCTGCCAATTTCTCCATCAATCATGTTATTACCAACTACTATACTACTCACAGCTCACCCCAAACAAAAGCTTTTTCTTACAACAACTATATAAGTATGTGTGACCATCTTTGTGCTACAACAACATGTGTTTAGTTATTCCTTTTCAAAATTAAATATTTTTATTCAATTTCAAATTATATACTTTTGTGGAAGCAACCGGTTGGATTGTAAATCTGACCATGTCTAAGAAGGGAATCAAAAGATGAAACAAATCATAAATTAATAAGGACATAATCCAAGGTGTGGTTATTGGTTAAGCAAATAAATATAAGTCATTCATTTAAAAAAAAAAAAA
>JBBPBP010000004.1:2579469-2597272 GCA_037974735.1 Cicer chorassanicum
AAAAAGCAACAAATCCAGGAAATTTTATGGAAATAACTAACTTTTTGAATTGGAACCTAAGAATAGGAACTAATGGATAATAGATATGCAGGGTGAGTAAATTGGAAAGTGTGGGGTGCAAATAAAGCAAGCAAGCAATAAAAAAACAATATGGAGATGCAGGGGATCGAACCCTGTACCTCTCGCATGCAAAGCGAGCGCTCTACCATTTGAGCTACATCCCCATGATGTTACATGTTAGTACATCAATATACATAATATCAATGCATAGCTTACACAATCTGGTCTAACTAGATGCAAATGTAAAGAATAGTATATATATGATAAATAATTTCTTTGATTGACGTAAAAAAAAAAAAAAACTCCTTTGATTAGATTCAACAAATTACTATAGAATGGTCGCTCTGTTCATATATAAAAAGAATAAGTAGTCATGTATTGAACTTTTTAATATATAAACCGCATAATCAAAGAGAGGTGCCTAATAATCAAAGAATTCGTCACTAAAAAAACAAAACAAACACAACTACATTTAAAACAAGGAAGTTGAACTGCGTTGGAATCAATAAATTCTTAAATTTTGGAGAACTCGACAACGAAATAATAGCGAAATCATTTAAGAAGAATTACATAAAGCTTTAATACCATATATATTAATAATATAGAAAATCACACACAAAATGAAGAACAAAATATGAGTAAGGTTCCAATAAAATATCAAATCTTATGAATTCAAGAGGTTCAAAAAAAAATATATAGTAAAATATAACAGACTAGACTTTACTTAACCTAGAAATAAAAAAAGTTTAATCGCATATTATCTAACCGATTTTTCAACTTATACTAGACATCTAATGCAATCATTTTAGGTTAATTTAAAATTAATTTATCTTCATTTTATAATTATTTATCTTATACACATATATGTACATATTTGAGACTTTAATTAAATTAAAGTCTATTAATATGTGAACGTCCAATTATATTTCACCAATGTGCATATTTTTATATAAAAAATAATTGAGTTATAAAATATAATTGACTTAACAAAATATATTTGTGAGTTTAAAAAATAATATTTGATACAATGCAATTATGAAATATGATTAGAAATGTAGTTAAACTCTAATCACCATAGTTTGATCACCACGATAAAACTACTGAATCATGGATCAAATGGCAGTTTTAAAACATTTTTTTTAGGGAAGACAATTTTTAAACATTGATTGAAAGACAAATTCTAATTAATTAAATTTAGGCTTAAATGCAGTTTTAATTCACTTATTTTAAGTGATTCGTAATTTTGGTCCCCTATTTTAACTGATGCGTAATTTTAGTCTCTCTATTTCTAATATTCTAATAACAATAACAATAATAATTAAAAATTCTTTTAAAAACAGTTTTTAAAATACTAAATTTTGAAATGAGTTTTAAAAAAATAATAAATAAACCATTTTTGGATTTAATTAGTTTTAAAATAATAAAAAAACTATTTTTAAGTATTTTTTATGATAAAAATAATTTTTTTAAATAAATATCTAATGTTTTTTTAATGTTATATTTTTTAAAATGTAATCCATTAAATTTTATTAAAAAAATGTGATTCATTAAATTTACAAAATGTCTTAATTTTAAGAAATAGAGGGACCAAAATTGAGAAATTTAAAATAGAGGGACCAAAATTACGAATCAGTTAAAATAGAGAAACTAAAATTGCGAAATTAGAAATAGATGGACTAAAATTACGAATCAATTAAAAAAGAGAAATCAAAATTACAAAATTAAAAATTAGAAGACTAAAATTATAAATTAGTTAAAATAGCATACTAAAATAGCGTTTAAATCTTAAATCTATCATTAAAAAAATAAGCCACTTAATTAACAATAAAGTTTTTTACTTAATTAACAATAAAGTTTTTTTTTAATGGCCCACTTACACATTAGGTGCCATGGAATCCCTTTTTATTTAATATATTCAAAGTGGTAGAGACAATATGGAAAGAAATCTAAAATCCTTACTTAGTCATGTAGTGTGTATCTACTATCTCACCAAGAAGTCATTCTTTCCATACACTCTTATTCCAGACAGCTTTTCTAATTTAATGTGACCGCTTTGTTGATTTATTTATGCATTCTTTAGCTAAAGTAATGACATATAAATAAAACAAAAGAGAAAGAATGAGATCCATGACATTTTTATGGGGATCAGCGTACAAAGAGAGAGTGGCAACAATGATGGGTTTGGTTGTCATTGTCTTGCATTGCAGTATATAAAGATGGATAGAGAAAGAAAGGAACATACTTTCATGACTTTACCTTTTCTGTCTTTTACCCTTTCACTTTCTTTGCTTTACCCACTTTAGTCTCTTTGATTTCAGTAACAAAAGCTGTCTTCTTCCTCTTTCTCATTTACCCCTCTTTAACTCTCCATTAGGTCAAAACAACATCATCAGTTCGTTCGAAAATTCAACTAATTCAGATGAAAAATACATAATTAGAAAATATAATCGGATGAGTAGTTAGTTCAAATCAATATTTTAGTTTGGTACACTTTTAATCAGATAGATTCGATATTAGGTTAAATCAATTATTCATAATTCAAATCTAATCAATCCAAAATCATATTGTATCTCAAAGTTGATTCTTATAGAGGGGAAATATGAATAAAAGGGTTAAAAAATGTAAAAACCCTAACTCTCTCACATTTCAAAAATCCTAACAATATCACCCTCTCTTGATCGTATCATTCGACAAGTAGATACAATCTTATAGTCAAGGAGACCTGAGTTAGTGAACAAGTCACATAAATATTATTGTCGCTGGGAAAGGAAAATACTTGCAAGGAAATTAGCTTCTTCCTCGATTTGAGGAATTTTTTTAGAAGAGTCAGACCCTTTATTCCAAAAGTCTCATGCATAATTTGTTTGAGAGAAATAAACTCATCAAAGGAGGTACCTACAATTTCATCCACATAAACAATGAGGGTTGTGAAGGTGTAGTGAAATATTTCTTGATGAAGAGAGAGAGAGTGGTCTGAAGGAGCTTGCATGTAACAACCTGATAAGCAATGTAGACAATCTTTCAAATCATTTACGGTTTAACAACTTACATACTTGATTTGACTTTGAAGCGAGAATGCCATAAGGAATGAAGACCATCTAAACATTTTAATGAAGTTCACAATGAAGACTAGTGCATTGTTAACATCTCAATTGGCGAAGATGTCATTTGTTGATAGAAACCAAAGCAAGAACTAGTCAAACTATAGTGATTTTGCAATCAGGGAAAAAGTGTCAAAATAATCCAAACCTTCAACAACAAAATTATAGACAAATGTTAGTTTAGTTAGATTAGTATTTTTCCTCCTTCAATAAGGTTTGAACTCGGATCTTTTTACTCTTTCACTCCTCTAAATCTTGAATTTAGGGATAACTTTTTACAACCAATCGAGACTTTAAAATTTTAATTCTATTACTATAATCAATGTTTTAAATTACATTGGTGGTCGCGATTGCGATTTCGACTATTGCAGAGATTGTGGCTATTGTAATGCATATTGTGTCCTTGCCGTGTAAATTTACTTTTTATTAATATAAAATATTATAATTTATTACTTGTCTTATAGTTAAAATATCTCATATTTTATCACTAAATTTTGATATTTATCTTATTATTAACTCTCAATCTCTTTGAATTATCTATATCCCTTTAAAATATTCTCTCTTTGATGTAAAGTAAAAGAAACATTAAAAAAACCATTTGTGTGAACACTTAATAACTTTTGTTTATTCTCTTTGAATTGGATTCAAACTAAAATCAAGAAGGACATTAGCTGCTTATCTATAAAAAGATTAAAAAAGGTGCTTAATATTATCTAGGTCGACATTAAATATTCACAAGCTGACGACAATTTTAAGGAACTTTTATATATAAAATTCACAATGAATAGTATGTGTCTAGATATTCAAAATGGAATAAAGTTTAAGAGTGTGTTAATTAATTTGGTTATCTGATAGCTAAAAATGATTTTGATGAATTGTTTTGTATTTGCTTTTTTATTTTGTTTAATTGTGACTTAAACGGAAAATAATATGTTTGGTGGAAGCTTCAAATCACATCTTCAAAGTCTAATTTTAATCTGAATATAATATATAGTATTTTATCAACTAAATATTCTTTAAATATGATAGAAACGTTAATAACCGATGAATTCAAAAATCATAAATTAAAAGTTTATGCATTCCAAAAAAAAAAAAGATGATGTATTCCCCGCAGAAAGGGGTAGGAATGTTTTTTGAAACAGAATCTGTAATTGGAAAAGAAGTGAGAAAGCATGTACTAAAATTAATAGTCATATCCTATAGTAGTACTGTTATAGTATATATGTATTAGGATCAATGTGTGTTCAGGCGACATTTATTGTATAAAGTTGCACGCTAACCCTTCTTTCAACATCCCCCAAAAATCTCTATATTACTATTACTAACTTTTTAGATTCAAAGCCTGCAACACCCTCTGCAACTTGTGGTGTGTGTGTGGCAATTCCATTGTGAGAGCCATGAAGAAACTGTTTTTTATAAATAAAAAACCATAGTCTAAAACAATTTTTCTAGACCTTTAAAAAAATTTATTTAATAAAATCATCGTTAAAAAACTATTTCATAAATTAAAATTCTAATATTATAAAATTTTAACTAAAATTAATATTATTACAACAAATATTAATCAATTGACTTTATTATCTATTTAAAAAAGTAATATTATACAAAATAGATTATATTAATTTAATAAACTATTTTATGTTTTAAAGTGTCTAAAAAATAATTTTTAGTAATTTTGTTAAAATATTTTTATAAACTATACAAAATCTATGTTAAAATTTGTCTTAAATTTCTATATGTGGTAGAGTCGATGTTAAAAATAAAATATAAACAAAAATAATAATAAAAGAATTAATATATCCAATCTTAAATTTAAATTAAATACATCAACTATTCAATTATTATTTTTGTTTATATATTTCTATAAAGAAAGTATTTATTTCAATAGTTATGAACTTATGATTGATCTAGTAATTTACTAGACAAATGAAAAGTCAAAATAAAAAGTAGTTTTGGACTTAAGTTCAGTCAGCTTGTTGCTTATTAATGGATAGTACTACTATTGGTAGTTTTTAAATGATAATATATGATTGTGTAATTTAAAAATATATAATATAATGTGGGTGCAAAATTATCTGCGGGTATATATGCAGAAATAGATTTTTATTGTCATTGCTAATAAATTTGAAGTGGTTTACTTTACTTTAAATTATTCAAGAATCTTATTTATATAAATTAACTATATAAAATAATTTTGCAAATATTTTCAATCAAGTCCGATCGTTTGTCTATTTGTGTTGAAATGTAAAGAATAATATTATAATGAATTTAAATTGTGAAATTTTCTAATAAAAATTAGTTCAGTTGATAAGATGTCGGTTCACCTTCCATAAAATCGTGGGTTCAATTCCTGCCTGAACTTCCGGAATCCAACAACACCATATGTGATACATATATTTACCTCTATCTCTCAAAATACTCATAAAAACCAAAATACATTGTGTTTAACATAAAATATTTGATGTAAAAATATTATTTTTTCTTGTAATATACGTGGTCCACATTTGTCTCGGTTAATAAATCTTCTAAATTTACTTTGATGCTTTGTTGAAAATATGTTAGTGAACATGCAAACCAAATCATTCCGTTTAGTAGCATCATTATTCATTCTTGGTAAATACACATGTTAACACATTAATTCTCAATTCCATAAAGGGATCCTTTTCTTCTAAGTAGAGAAATCCAATTCTATTGCCTTCTTCACTTTTCAAACGTTCAAATATAATGTTCCAATGATTTGATCCTTTTATGTTTTGTTAAAGGGGTGAGCCTCGTTATTATCTACTTAGTGCTGCTCTGTCTTTAATGGAAAAGAAGAAGAAAAATAAAGAATGCCAAAAAACACAAAGGTCTCTTCTCCCATTCCCTTCTAGACAATTGGGTCACCAAGAGAACTTAAAATTTCAAAGATATCTTCGTATCGAGATGAGAATATATTAACTTTATTTTTAATTGTTTTTTTATCTCTTTTTATTTTTGGTCTTATTTTTTGCAAATGATCGAGATGTGAGAATTTCTTAGGATTTCAGAAAAGGAGTTAAAACTCTATCCATTTTTTTACTCTCTTCATTTATTTCATTATTAAAGTTTTAATGAATAAATGCATATATTTTGAAAAATGTGTCATTTATATTGTATAATTAAATTTTTATATATTTAGTAATTGGACTTTTCATTTCTTTTGAGAAATGGAAAGGATATCAACTTCAAAAAAGAGGGAGTAAAATGGAAGACAATCCAAAATATAATTTGAAGATTTTTAATTTAAATTTTTTTTTATTGATTTTCGACTTTTGTGTTAATGAAATAGGTTAAATGATATAATGAAATAGGTTAAATGATAACTACATGTGGTTAAATTTGTGTGTCAAAATGTCACACAATGTGACATAAGGCCACTTAATAGTTTAAAATTGACAGAAGAATTAACTTAATCAATATTTTTATAAATTGGATACTATATTGAATTTTTACTCTTTTAAGTCTTGTAAATTGTAATCTTCTATGAAGCTCTCCCCTATTCAATGATGAAGCTCTACAATGATTGATTTTTTCTCATTAAAACATGTTTCGAATCTTAAAGAGTCAAAATAATGTGACTACGTGAGGACCCATATGCTTTCCCTTCATATACATGGTCAAAGTTATGTATAATCCTTCCTTCTCCTTAACCAAATTTGCATGTGAATTAAACTTCACAACTATTGTTTGTGTATATATATAACAAAATGTGAATTAAGATTAAGTAATAACAGTAATGATATATATAGACACTCATTTTTTACACTTGCGTGATACACTGGTTAATCATGTAAAAATATGCAATTATCTCAGTTGAGTAAATTATCATTTCTAATCACAATAAAAAAATGTAATTAATTCAACTATATGAAAAAAAGTATGTCCATGAAATATTTTTTATTGAAACATTTAATGGTGAGGCAGGGGTTCTGAAAATATAATTAATACTGAAAGTTGTGAATTAAACTCTAGCCAAAAATGTAAATGTTGTGGTGTCCAAAAAACCAAAAAGATGTTACCATATATAAGAATGTGAGAGTAAAAGTACTAGTAGTGAACTGTGAAGAATGTCGAATATTATAACAGTAAATATATATGATCAGTTTTGGTTGCTTTATATATGGTAGTAATACAAAAGTTTGGAACAATAATTAGATTAAGACAAAAGGTTATTGCAGTTTGCTGAAAAAGAAACCAATAATGCTTTTGATCATAGCAGACACATATTTGCTTTTTGAGGGAATAAAATTAAATACTGTTTTTCTACGAGGATTGGCGTGAACAGAGAGAGACACAACAAGCTAAATATATTTTGACTGGAACTGTGCATCATATATTCTTGCATTATATATTATTGCCATATTTGAATAAATTAAACTCATCCGGAGGTTCGCTTCGGATCAGTTTTATTTAAAGGATAACCATTGAGGCGTTTATGCTATTGCGGCATATTTGATGGGATTTATGGAGGTTGAATTCGGCTAAAGTGCATTTTATATGCAGCGTTGTTGGGTCGGAGTCTACTTCAAAACAAAAAATATTCAATAAACGTGATTGATCATTTAAAATTGTAATTGCAGTTTTTGAATTTGTGACAAAATGCAAACAAATGTAATACGATTGCGATTTCTGTCACAAAAACCTATAAAAATGTTATATTGTGGACCGAAATTCAAAACAATTAATCTATCAACCTCTTTGCTTACTTTTATTTTCTTTTTAAAATAAAATATTGCATCACATAAGCTTCTTTACCCTTTAGTGACTTTTTTTGAATTTCTATGATGGCTTTTGTCTGTCTATTCAAAAGATGATGATGTGGAAAATGGTGGGAAACTCTCCTATTCAAGTAAAAAAACTTTGAAACCGGGTCCACATTAATTGTTGTATTCTCTAATATCTTATACAGCTTAGTAGAAAATAACATAACATTTTCAATAAAAATCAAATTGTACTACTAAACATGGAAAAACATGCATGCACATCATATAGTGTTGTAGCAGTTGGCAGATATGAGTTGCTAATGCAGTAGATTACTGCAATCTTCAGCTTTTTAGTATATATATGCATGAAGCTCAATTCAGACCAGACATACATAGTAATCTTAGTATCTTACATCACTTCTGTTTCTATATATTAATTAATGACTTTAAAATAGTTAAGTTTAAATGATTTACTGTATATCACTCGAAAAAATAACTTACTGTATAAGTTGTATAATATTATTATATGGTTATCTTTATATAGTCCTCGAACTCAAATTATAAATTACAATAATGGTTTTTAATTGTAGATCACATCACGTAAAATGTAGTGTGAATTGTAAATTACAAAAAAGGTTGTATCACAACACTACAACAGCCGCAACACATCGTAATAGGTGCATTGGTCACACCAGGTCGCATCGGGCCACAACAAATTATTGAAATAACTGAAGTTTTATAAAAAAAAAAAATAGAATTAAATTTAGCCTATAAAAAACCAGAGAACAGTTTATTAGAGGAAAAGAAATTGAAAGAGAAATGAATTGCATCAATAACTATAAAGTACAAACTTGAGAGAGAGAACAATGAAGTGGAAAAGCAACAAAAAAAAAGTTGCCTCTTTAAATTAAAACAAAAAGAGAATTAAAGAAAAAAAGAAAAGTGATCATTAATCAGTGACAACAAGTATAAAGAAAGCATTGAGCCATATAGTTCTTGCATTTCTAAAACCTCTCTGTCTTTGAAACACTTTGAGTTAGAAAAAGGGAGGAACACAAAACCAGATTCCTAAGTCATTTTGAGCTAACATCATAAATAGTGTTAAGGGTGGTGTTTGTGTAGAGAAAGAAAAAAAACAAGTGTAGTTTGTTAAGAAAAGGTTTTCAAGACAAAGAGGGGGGGTGTAGGGGGGAGGTGTATATATCAAGTAATGCGATCAGGAAGTTGTGCATTGCAGCAGACCCTCACAGCTGAGGCTGCTTCAGTTTTGAAGCATTCTCTAGTCTTATCAAGAAGAAGAGGCCATGCACAATTAACTCCTCTTCATGTAGCAACAACTTTGTTAACCTTAAGAGTCACTTCTTTCACAAAAGCATGTCTTAAATCTCAACCTCATCATCATCATCATCTTCATCACCAATCTTCATCACAATGTAGAGCTCTTGAGCTTTGTTTCAATGTAGCTCTTAATAGGCTTCCAACAAATCCTACTCCTTTGATTCATTCTCAGCCTTCTCTTTCCAATGCTCTCATTGCTGCATTGAAAAGAGCACAGGCTCATCAAAGAAGGGGCTGCATAGAGCAACAACAACAGCAACAACCAGTTCTTACTGTGAAAGTTGAGCTTGAACAGCTTATTATATCTATTCTTGATGATCCTAGTGTTAGTAGGGTTATGAGAGAAGCTGGTTTTTCTAGTACTCTTGTTAAGAACAATTTAGAAGACTCTAATTCAACTTCTAATTCTGTTTTTAAGTGTTATAATAGTTCTGGTGGTGTTTTTTCATCTCCTTGTTCACCTTCTAGTAGTGAGAAGAATCATAGAGAAAACATAAACCTTAGTGGTTTTAGACACAACCATTTCTTGGCTTCTGCTAAGTATAGTTCTTCTTCTGAGTTTTATAACAAAGTTCTGTTTTCTACAACAAAGAAAGATTCAGATTTTTCCATCATTGGTGCAGCTTCTTCTTCAGGTGGACTTGGTTTGACCCTTCATGCTTCCAGGTATAATTTTTTGCTTAGTGTGTGTGTTTAGTTATGCATATATTGACAAAAAATTGATTTTTTATAAATCATGTATGTTTAGATAGATTAGATCAAAATTTTAGTGTGTGTATGTATCCGTCACTTTTAATAAATTTAAAAATTGATTCGGTGTAGTGGATTTGTCAAAACCATAATGAACCATCATAATTTTACAAAAATTACAACGTTTTACGAATAAATTGCTGACATTGATTTTCGCAAATTCATTGTGTTACCAATTTTAGGTGTAATTGAGTTTTAAGGTAGAATCAATTTTTAGACTAAAAGCCAAACATAACTAATTTGTGGTCAAACATGATTTGACCATCCCATACATGATTCTACATGTCTCACCGTAGAACCAAACTTAGGGCTAATGAATAACAATAACTAGTTTGGTTCAATGCCAAAAAAACACTAATAGCCTATTAACAACATAATATGTGGTCTTAATAATTTGTTTGATTTTAATGCATAAAACTCTTCATGGTGTAATAAAATGCAACAAAAAAAGAAAGGTAAAAAACATAAGCACATAAAAGTACTGTCTAATTCTGATGTTGTTTTGCAATTTGTACGGTGACTGAACTATGGCAGAACACATGGTAAAAGCATTGTTGGTTGGTAAGGCATGACATGAAGCAGACTCTTTCTGCCTCACTTTAGTAATACTTTGTCAGTATATATAACAAACCTCTTACACATTAACCAGTCACATTATTTTGGACTAAACTTTATCTAAAGGAAAATAAAGAAATAAGAGTTATAACTTATAATACTTTTTTTTCCAAATAAAAGAAAAGCATTTTCTGATGCGGTACTATATATGATCAAAACTCAATAGTACTTATTTGTTTAATATTGTATATTAATTTTGTTGAATTTCTGCTCTCAATTTGCAGTGGCCTTGATACAAAGCCCTTTAGTAGTAATAAGGAGGAAGAGGATAAGCTTAATTGTTGTGAAGAATGTGCCTCCAATTATGAAAAAGAAGCTCAATTTATCAAACCTGAACAGAAGAAAACATTGCCTTTCTGGCTTCAGTCCCATGGAACAGAAGAACAAAAGAAGGTATAGCAAATCATTGAAAATTGAAGAAAAAAAATGGTGAAAATATTGGATCTATTTTGTGTTATGTTAATTAGTTTAAGTGAAAATGAAAATCGAAAACATGAGCTTTATAATCCAACACCTAAATAGCACTATTTTTCATCTTCCTATTAGTTGATAATGAGATTCTACAAAATAGTATTAATTGCTTATGAATAATTCAACATTTTCAGGATAGATTAACCGAGTTGAAAACAAAATGGAATAGACTATGCCACTGTCTCCACCAAAACAAACAGCATCATCAGAACCAAATCCACTGGATCAACAATCACAGTTCAAACCTTAATAATTCATCGAGTTCCATATCTTATAGCTCCAATCTTATACCTCGATTCCGTCGCCAACAATCGTGCATCATTGAGTTCAACTTCAATGATAAAAGGCCAGCAACAGAACCAGTCTTTGATTCCCTTGAACGCATGGAAGATAAAGAAGTAAAGATTAGTCTTACACTTGGAAATGGTGATTCAGGTGAAAAGGTTGGAAATTTAACCGATACAACACAGCAACAAGCTCATGTTTGTAAAGTATTGCAGGATAATGTGCCATGGCAATCTGAAACTGTTCCTTCAATAGCAAAGGCCTTGTTTGATATTGAAACCAAATCAGAAAAACAAAGTAAAGTTACATTCAAATGGTTATTTTTACAAGGTAGTGATTTCATAGGCAAAAGAAGGTTGGCACTTGCTATTGCAGAATCAGTTTTTGGCTCAGCTGATTTGGTTCTTCACATGGACATGATAAAAAAGGAAACTTTAATAGCCCCATTTTCTGAAAAGCTTGAAGGAGCATTGAGAAAACATCAACAGCTTGTGGTTTTAATAGAAAATGTTGATTCTGCTGATACCCAATTCATGAAATATCTCTCAGATGGATGTGGAAAAGGAAAGTTTGGAACTTTAAGTAGCAATGATGGGAATTCAGGCCAAGTGATATTCATTTTGACAAATGGTGGCTCCACAAGTATTGAAGAGAAGAATCAAAAAAATGTTATGAAATTGTTGTGGCAGATTAGTGACACTAAGCCTACTTTAGAAACACCTTGCTTGAGCCACAAGCGAAGAGCCGAATTGGATTTGTTTTCCAAAATCAAGAGCCCTAGAATTGAAGATAAGGAAGAGGCGTTGTTGATTTCTGAGCTAGGGAGCAAAAAGAAAGACTTTTCAAGACAATCAAGCTTTAACAATAACACTCTTGATTTGAACATGAAAGCTAATGAAGAGGAAGATGGTGATGATAAAGAAAGGGAAAGTAGATCAATTTCAAGTGATTTGACTAGAGAAAATATAGCTGATCCATTGAACTCAAATGGGTTTCTTGATTCAATTAAGAATAGGTTTGAGTTCAACACAAGTTCATTTAGAGACAGAGAAATGGCAGAGTTTTTTCTGTCCAAGATTAAAGGATCATTTGAAGAAGTTTTTGGTAAAAAAAATGTGGTGAATTTTAGTGTAGATGAGAAGGTTATTGAAGATATGTGTTTTGGGTGTTGTTTTATCACTAACAAAATGTTTGAGAAATGGCTTAAAGACATTTTTCAAAACAGTTTAGAAACAGTTAACTTTGGTGGGAAGGAGGGTATACTTTTTAGACTTTGTTTGGGTGATAGAATTTGGGAATTGGATAGTGGGTTTATGGGTTCTTCTTTGCCTAAGAGTATTCAAGTTAACTACTTTATAGAGTGAGTAATTTTGGGCACTTGGGGTTTCTTGTAAAATTGTCCACAAGGTGTAAAATGGGATAGTTTGTGTAACTTCTAAATTCCATAATAGTATGTGTTTGTTATTTCCTTCTCTTGTAAACAATTAAGTTATGTCAATCAATTTTTATAGTTTAATTCTAACATAATTCCATGATGAAAAATTGTTCAATGTTATGGATTATTGTAAGCTAGGGTATGTTTGAATTCATCATACTCTATTGTTTTCTAAAAATATGTCATTTCTAAGGAGTATTGTTTCATTGAAAACTCTGTAAATAAAACAAATTTTGTAAGCTAAGGAATGAAAGGTGGACATGAATTAGAAAATAAATATGCTAGTATAAGAGGCACAATTAAAAAATTAAAAAATTATGGTTGATTGGAGCCACCGTACTGATTCGACGCAACAATCACTGTTTTTAGAAGAAATTATATATTAGTTTATCTTTGATTGTTTTGTGTCTTGCATCATTTTCACAATACTATAATTTAGTAATCTTCTCTTACTTCATATAACATGTCTTTTATTTTTAACAAATTTACTCTAATAGTCATATTTTAGTCAACCGACAATCCAACTAATTACAAAGTCAAATGTCTCATCTCAAAGTCTAACATATTTGAATGTTTTACTCATATGTCATATTGTCATAATTTCAATTTTTAGTCATTTTTATATCCACATACATTTAAGTTGAGTTGTGAATTATAAACATGTCTAACATATTTGAATACTTTACTCATTTGTTATTTTGTCATAATTTTAATTTTTAATTTTTAATTATTTTTATATCCACGTACATTTGAGTTGAGATGTGTTTTCAGCAAATAAAAACCTTCTTCATAAATTGGTGATTATAGTTTTATTAATTTTTTTTCTTTTCGCCCTCCATGTGCTTATGTAGGGCTTCAGTCATGGACAAATACACATGATATATTAATTAATTAATAATCGATTAATTTTTTAATCTTCATCCACTACAAGACAAAATTGAGGCTTCCAATTTATTACTTCAAAACTCTAGCTATATCATTACTTTGACCTTAAAGGTTTATATGATTGGACGGCGTAAGTGCGTCCTTTTTTTCTATTAGAACGTTATCATTAATTTTGATTTTTTAGTTTAATTTAAGGTATGATCGAACATTGCTTTAGCATAAGTATTTGAGTGTCATTCTGTTTTAATTACGTAAAGTTGCACTATGATTATGATAAGTGAATCATCGACAATATTGGCATGGCCAATATTAGTAAATAACGACAACCACGCGTAACATATTCTACATTCTACATAAGATGAGACATGATTATTGAACTTGCTAAAGTAGTCTATAGAATAGTTAACTATTATAAATGACAAATGATAGTGACTTTTATAAAACAAAACTTATTGCTTTCAATCAACGTTTGTTGATTGTAAATCACTTTTATTTTAAGCCGTTGCAAAAAAAAAGACTTTTATTAAAAAAAATATTTTGTTTTAAATTAAATCTAAAGTCAGGGTTTTATTTTTGAAACATATTGTTGTTTTAAAAGCAAGTTTGTAACAAATTTTAATACAAAAATGGCAAGAATCAACATATTCAAGTGAAAAGAAAATCCAAGTAAAAAAATGTGAAATATTTAAATAAAATATTGTATTTAAATTAAAAAATGCTGACAATATCTTAAGAGTACTTGTTACGAATTTATATGTAAAAAAATCTTATAAATTGTGTAATTCATACTTTAAAATTGTAATAAGTCAGATTTTTCATTCAAATTTTATTTTTTAATTGTTTAAAAAATATCCGTCTTAAAACGTCCACTGTTATAACATTTGTTATAACATTTGTTAGCATGATTAATTTAAAAGTTGTAAATAAAATTAGACTTGAAACATGTGTCAACTTAAAGTTCAGATGATGAAAGTGTTACCCAAATTCAAATCAAAGTAAAAGAGAAAAATTACTAATTACTGACTTAACCAACATTAAGAAAATATTAGATGGCACCGTGATTTTAATACTTCAAAAAATACCCTTTAAATATGTTTTTTTTTAGGCAGTACAATGAGAAGTTGGAGGACTCTCAAATGGTACATCTTCTGTGCACCAAAAAAAATACATCTTCCGATTAAGGATTTTTTTATTATCAAAGATTATGGATTTTTTTGCGAAGAACTTTAGTTTGGTTCTTTTATGCTTTTGGGACTAGTGGACTACCCTAATTGTTTTGGGCCCGCGCTTTCATTGATGCTCTTAAATAGCTAACTATTGTCTTAATCGGAATAAAAGCCCATAATGATGTTGTTAGTTACATTTTTTTTAAAGAATGTAAGATTTTTTTTTTAAAACTATTTTAAAGAGTAGAAGTTTTTTTTAATAATTAGTAGAGTAAGCGTGAAATTGTTACTCCTTCCGTCTTAATAATTGAATCATTTCATACAAATTAAAAAATATATATAAACAAAAGAGAGAGGATAATATTTTTATCAAAAGTTTCTTGTCAAGTATTAGTGTATAATCAATATTATAATGCATCATATAATATGTAAAAATACGTTTTTGATTATACACAAAGACCAATGGTGACACAAGCAACAAAAAGAAGAATTCCTCAAACATCCCTTGATGAAATAAATAGATTATATAAAGGTAAAATAATTCAAGTCATAATTCAAATACAAGAGGACCTTAATTACTTTGCATATGCATAAATAATATTTTCAAAAGTCCAAAATAATATTTTCAAAATATTAAAAATTTTATTTTTAACAAAATTCAATGTCGTATTCGAATACCAAAATCTTGTAGTCGAATACAGGATAAAAACATGGCTAAGTCAGAGAGTTGGCCATCTCATCTGTATTCGACTACACAGTGAAAATTTTGAATGATTTTTTAAACGTTGCAATCTGTATTCGAATACACAAATCTTGTAGTCGAATACAAGACAAAAACATGGCTAAGTCAGAGAGTTGGTCATCTCATCTGTATTCGACTACACAGTAAAATGTTTGAAAATTTTTAACGTTGCAGCAAGCTGTATTCGAATGCAGAAATGTGGTATTCGAATACAACTGCAACCAATGCAATTTTTCAGCTTTGAATTCAATTTAAAACATTGTAATTCGTTCTCAAACCTCTTGGATCAAAGACCACGAATCTAAAGAGTTGTTTGAGGACTATAAATAGGTTATAACTTCATTTTCAAATTACCAATTCAAATTATACAATTTCAAAGACTTTGAACTAAATTTTCTAAATTTTTCTAAGTCTTTTTCAGAAATTCAAGTACTTGCATATCATTTTCATATCCTTAAGGTTCTCAATGTACTTGAATAAATCTTGAATTATTCTATCTCCTTCTATTCATATATCCTTATCAAAACAACAGGTGTTTGTAAAAGAAAGTTGTACTTTCTTTGAAGTGCTGTATTTAAGATAGCAGTGTTCTATCTTTGAAAAGTTTGTTAGAAGATTGTAGTCAAGGTCCCAGGGTGAGGACTTGTACATATTCTGAAAGATAGTGAAGAAAATCTCTTGTGGTGAGCAAGAGGACTGGACGTACCCTTGGTGATTAGGGGAACCAGGATTAATCTGTCGTGTTCTTTACATTACTGCCATTTACATTATCTGTTACTATTCATAAGCGCAAAAATCAATCACCGTAATTCTAAAAAACTATCAAAATAACCAAACACCTAATTCACCCCCCCTCTTAGGTGCACATCTGATCTTACATAATATAATGTAAAATGATGTAAGTAATATTAATTAAAATATATAATTAAAAAAAGTGCAATGAAAAAATGAAAAAATCATTTATTTTTTGACAATTTTTTTATAAATGAACCAATTATTATGCGACGAGAGAGTAAAAAAACAATAAATCTAAAATGTTTATCTAGATTGAAAAAGTCTAAAATTACGCTCCCAAAAAAGTATGATTGTGTGAATTTTTTTAATAAAAGGGAAATCGTTAAATAGGTAAAGCCTAAAGGATCAAGGGCAACACATCAAAAGTTCAAACGACTATGCCGTAGTTATGTTTTTGTTGTGTTTCTAAAATATATTTTGAAAATTCTATTCCAACCTCTTGATATGTTTAAAATCATTGAAAACTACTATGAAAGTTTGTTTTTGTAGAGTATTAGTAGATAAAAAACACACTTGAAAGTTTACTTCCAATAGAATTTGAGGAGCTTTAGAGAAAAACAAGAGGGATGGAGAGCAATCCTCAATATATTTCATCAAAGCAAAGACTTACACCTTGCAAAGGTAAACGACATGATCCTCAGACTGAAGAAAAAAAACAAAAACACCAAAATTTTAGCAACTCATACATTAAAAGGTAACACAATATGATGAATGCAACTCTGAGTCTCTAATTATCCGGTCAAACCAACATAGTTTGAGTAATTTATATATGTCAAAGTTTGAGCTTTTATATAAAGGGGAAAAAAATCAAAATAATGTTTCGTTTGATATATTGATATCGGGTAAGAAATGAATTTGTGTCAATTACATTATACGTCCACTTTTCAAACATCATTTTTTTTGTTATTTTATTTTAGATGGAGTATGATATTATTATTTATTTAACAAATTTCTTAAATTAAATTAAAAGGAAGTAAAATGACAAATTGAGCGAACTCACGCGTTGTTTTATTGTCTTTCTTATTTACAAGACATTAGAATCCATATGATTGTGAGTAGGACTCTAATTTCAATTTTTAAAAAGATTTGAAGAAAGATGATGTTTATTCAATGATAAATTGAGTAACTCACGAGTTGTTTTATTGTTTTTCTTATTTACATGATAAAGGTGCAATACTCAAAATTAAATGCAAAAATAGACATTAAATAAAACAACAGGTGCAATACTCTAAAAACAGATTGAAATTCTCTAATGATATAAAAATGAAAATTAAATGCAATAATAGACCTTAAATAGAATATATTTTTAAAAAATTGATATTCATATACTTTATTCAAATAATTTTAACAGAACTCATTAACCAATGATCAATATAAATATTTACACATAAAAATGGAAATTAAATACAATAATTTGAATAAAATAAAATTCTTCG
>JBBPBP010000004.1:2602198-2617467 GCA_037974735.1 Cicer chorassanicum
AAAAATCAGATCCCTTTAAAAAATTAAAAAAAAGTAATTTTTTTTTTTGAAATTCTTGAACCGAAAAATCCATATTTTGAATTTTTCAATTTTTGAATATTTTTTGCCTACCAAAAATTTCAAAATCAATCTTTTTGCTAATGAAAATTTCAAAAATGAAAATTTATCCCAATTTTATTTTTGCCTACCAAAAATTTCAAAAAAGTTGATAAACAAATTTTTCTCAACTTTGTTTTTGTCTACAGGAAATTTTGAAAACGAAAAATTTGATAGCAAAAATTTTGGCAGCTTTCTTTTTATCTATAGGAAATTTCGGAAACAATTTTTTGCCTACCAAAAACGAAAAAATTTAATAGGTAAAAAACGGATTCAAAATATTTTTATAAGAGAAAGTAAAAATGATAGAAGTAAAATTGAGTTTTTAAAAAAAATTGTGGAGTAAAGGTCAAAGTGAAGGTTATTAAATATAATTTTCTAATCAGCATTAATACAGCCCAACACAAGACTTTCAGAATAGTGGGGGGAGAAAGGCTTGTATATTCCATATGATTTGGATCCACCCATATTTATACAAAATAATTAAAGGCCATTACAAACAAGAAAAATAAAGAAACTAAAATAGGAGAAATAACTTTCTTTGAGGTTCCCTCGTATTTACATTTGTTCCAAAACTCACTTGTAAGAGGAAAGGATGAAGTTACAGATCAAGGAAAAGGAAAGGCTAGTCTACAAAAGAATGGGTGACTTTTAGCATGACACACTAACCAGTTACTAATCTAAAATCTGGTTATGTAATTCGGGGGAATATACAAAAGGGTGGCAAGACTTGATAGCCTCTCATCCTGCGAGTAAACAACCTAATACAGTAATACTGCAAATCAAACCAAATAACTTACAATGATTTGGGTAGTATTCTATTAGAGGAATCCTCAGGAACAGATACATGCGAGCTTGATAAATCTATTGCAGTTTCAAGGTTGAGCAAAGGTTTTAGTCTTCTATGAACTTCATCACTCAGAAAATTGATCTCTTCAACAATCATCACTAAAGCAGACTTGCAAGACTCCTCGTCATTGAATGCCAATGTCCATCTTCCATCAACCAGACCTTTTGCTTTCATTTTTCTATAGTCATTCGATTTGGCAGGATCTAGAAAGGGTAAAGAGGATGACCGGATCCGCAAGTGTAACCATGTCGAATGTTTATCATCAATCCTGGGCTACACAATGAGGACATATATTAATCATAAAATGGTTAAACAGTTATATCAGAAAATATTTGAAAATACATTAAACTTTTCAATTCTGTATGCTACTCAACAAAATTTACAAAAGAACGAATTGTCAGCCAAATAGTTTAGAAAATCCACCCAAGTAGGTAATTACTATTTATTATGATAATAAACATATACTCATTAACGAAATGACTTGACTCAAGATTAAGAAGCAAAACTAGCGGATAACAATACATACATTGCACCCAGCCAAAGGAGCAACAACCCGAACGACTCCATGGGACTTCTGTGATGGCAACTCTTCTGCAAGAACAAGCCAGCCAAATGTTCCTAAAGAGATTGCTAGAAAGCAAAAATGGTGCTCTTTGCCGCTCTTGAAAGCAATTCTACAAGGCACAGCACTAACTGCAAAAGCAAAATAAGAGAATTTTTTTAACAAAAAAACAGTTGATTTCTGACTTTAGATAATAGCATGTAGATTTCCTCTACTGGCTCGAGAGAATTAAAAAAGAACTGTAAAAACATACAGTAAAAAGAACAGTCCATAAAAAAAGAATGAAAACTACAATTTTCTTAATGAATTATTACTTAGAAGACTACAATACTTCCTTCAAATTTCAAACATGAGCAATTCAATCATTTGTTGCCTGCTGTCTGGGCTCATTGCCAGAAATTAACAAATATGCAGTTCATGTAACCATTTGGCCACCTTGGTCATAGATTCACCCGTCAAAATACTATTTCTTAAACTTGCCTAGCTCAGTCTTGCAACATAGAACAACGTAATTAGTTCCTATGACTCACTACCGAATAAGAATTGGCCCAAGCTTTGCTAGTATAGCACGAGAGAAAAATTATTTTCATCTACGACTCAAGGCCATTACAGAAACTTTGAAACAGGTAACTTATGACTACATCAAAGCCATATTGCTTTGTTGTCAATCATTAGTTCCTCACTTGGTTACACAGTTTGGTATTTACTACTATTGGTTGGTTGATTTCATGTATTTTATGTTCGGTTCTCAAACTATGTTTTGCAATTGAGATCACACCTTTTACACTTCTATCTGTCCTACACGCAAGCAAATACCTCAAATTAAGCAATACCAGTAGAGATGATACGAGAAACTTCAGTTCAGATGACTAACCAAGGCTGATTTCAGTGCCTGCCTTTGGGCCTGAAACCTCAAGCTCAGAAGTCTGGGCGCGACAATTTGCGGGAAGATCACCAGGAGGATAAATTGGAGGTTGCTCAGGTAAAGCTCTCCCCAGAGTGAATAATTGAAGTTGGTGCAGTAGCACAAATACCTAAATGGGAAAGAAAATAACAAAAAGCTCTTCACCATCTAAAGGTACACAATCTGTGAAGAACCAGAATTGAAAATCCCAAGTATTCAATTTTTTTGTGCCAATCTGCACTTGAAAAAAGAATGTGCTTGGGGGGGAGGTTGGATAAATAAGCACAGACCTTCACCAGTTCGTGCATTCTTTCTCCAGCAGCAAATGATGATCCTTTTGCAGTGTTATCTGTAG
The DNA here is from genome assembly GCA_037974735.1 of Cicer chorassanicum. Classification (NCBI taxonomy): domain Eukaryota; kingdom Viridiplantae; phylum Streptophyta; class Magnoliopsida; order Fabales; family Fabaceae; genus Cicer; species Cicer chorassanicum. The sequence continues at coordinate 2,604,966 of JBBPBP010000004.1, forward strand.
GAACAAACAATAGATACATCGTTTTAAGGCCTGCTTACTCTTCTCTTCATACCCCATAACAGCAGCAACCAACCAAAGAACTTATAAATTGGAAACGGATAGAAGAATACCTTCTAAAGAGAATTTATGTGGATGTGGCAGCAAAAGTACGCAATTTGGTTCTTTGGGAGGAGATGATGATTCCATTGCTGCAGTTACAAAATTTTCTAATTCAAGCACACAAGTAGGCCTCTCAAACACAGCAACAATCAAGCAGAACAGAAATAATAATCACCTCTTTTGCACTTTCGCCACTCATCACATAGAACAGAAATAACAAAGTCGGACCAGATACCTTTAACCTCCGCTACGAGAGCAGAAGCACAATTTTTGTAAGAAACCTGTATTAGAGAAGAAACTTGCATTAGGAGAGGCAAATGCATGGTTACAAATGTGGCTGCTCTATTGCAGGCTTGTAGCAAAGACGAGACGGGTTATCAAAAGGTACAATCTTTCAAACCACCCACCCTTTTACTATTTTTACAAATACAATCAGCAAAGGGGCTGAGGGATTTTTTAACATTTTCCTATTTTTGTGTGTTTTAGTTGTATATTATCTTTGGCATTAACTTTCCATTTCTTTATTTTGACTAACATAGTTCTTTTAAGTTAGATATAACCGGAGTCACTCAAATGGGAATGGTAAATTCATATCAAGACTCGTGTTTTTTGGACTAATATGTTTTATGTATTAGTCGATTGTTATTGGTTTAAATTATTGATATATTTTCATAATTAAGGGTTGATAAAAATTTGATTCAATTATGTAATTTGCATTGGTGTCTTTGCTCAGCTTCCTCAAATGGTCTATTGAATTGATAATCTCATATAGTGGAAAAAAATTAATTATTATATCTTCACAATAGCAACTGGCAATGTTACAATAAGCTACAAAGCAAACATGTGTGCTTAAATACATTTGCAAACATTATATAGTCTTAAAAGAATGTTTTATGTTCTTGAGGGTATAGCTATAAAAACCTCATGTTCTTACATTCATCAATTCAAGGTGATGGCTGTTGAATTCTGATTCACTGTAAGGAAGCAACTGACGCAAAAGCCAACCACCTTCCCATAGTGTCTCTGCAGATATACTAGAGCGGCAAAAAAGGCTCACCAATGTATCAATCACCTGAAAAATACATCGTACATAAGTAATAAAATTAAACACAACAAACTAAGATGATGCTGGCTTCCAAATGTTACTTATTTATTTAGGAGTGTATCATGTCTTTGTAAATGAAAGGAGAGATCCTTAGTGAGGGGGTACCCCTGAAGGGAATTGAACTCCCCATTTACTGTTTTGGTTTTTCAATAATGCAGTTCTATTCTTTTGGTTCTTTCTATCTAATTTCCATTTTGTTTTCTCTGAGCTCCAATCACACATGTATTTTGCCTATACCAGCATGGCCTATCCATTTTTGCACTAATCTTCCTCTATTTCACGCTCACATAACAGCTTCCCCATTTTTGTACAGCTCCCAGTTCTTTTACGTTAGTTCCTTTTCACAAATCTGCATCCTCTATTTTCGACCCAGCTCCCAAGGCATCATCCTAGTCATGATATTTCATCCTATACTTGTAATTGTGATTTACAAATTCATGTTTAAAAACTAAATCAAAGTCTACATTTTGAGGAGAAACCTCTGCTTTGAGTTTGCCAGCACTGTGCAGATACAAGCACTTCACAAAGTCTGCAATCTTCCAAGTCCATTCCCATTTGTCATTTTTGTTAGATACCTTCCCTTTAGTTTGTCTAATAACAAAATGAAGCTATATTTGTGTTGAAAAGCATAAACAGGTCATGTGCTGCTGGAACATCAGTTGTTTCATTCCAGCATAGTGAACTGGAACAGAAAGATACCGCAAATTGGAATTGGCAACTCAAACGCAGTTCAAACAGGGTAGAGCAAATTCGGTAACAATGCATGGAACTATATCAACTACCATAAAGCAGAATCATTGAGTGTTCTAAGGTTACAGTTCCATGATCTTAAATGAAAAGATGAACCTACCAATTTTCAGTCAAGGAATTAAAAATGCTATAGAGAAACTATTACAAAAAAAAAATATATCAGCAAGACTTAAGTAGATACAAACATTACCTGCAATCTATTTACATGAGGGATAATTTCAACATCAAAAGACTGAAAAGATACTCCATACTGATCCTGTGATACATGGAAAATGTAAACAAGCCAGCATCAAGAAAAGGAAATTCTAAAATCTATATATTGGTAGTAAAAATTAAAATAGATCAATGATTTCTGAAGAATAGAAGGAAATGCAAACCTTGATCTTTTTGTGATACACATCAATGTCACTACCAGTGCTGTCCCTTGTCAAGCTACTTTTGGAAGAAAAAAGCTCGTCTTCACCCGAACACTCACCAACTAAAGCTTGCTGCACCGATATGCAATGTCAATCAAATGATATGTCAAAAACAAATCAAATTAATCAAAAGTGAAATGAAGTCCCAACTCCGTGAGTTTATAACAAAAAGTCAGCCATCCTTTAGGTCAGCTCACTCACAAGTCAGCTCTCAAGCAACAAAGGCAGCCCTAAGCCACTCATCTTTATCTTGTCACCGTACTTTTCAAGAAGGTTACTGTTTCTTCAAACCATAGCACAGATGCCACGACACAAAGGAGCACTATCTTCCTCTCTCGCAACTACCTCATCTATGCACCTCAAACACATGCTCACACACCAATAATCATTTACACTCCCCGTTTTTTCCACACAGAGCATCTCATATCTGTACAAAGACTGCCCAAAAAATATATTTTTCTCCTTCTTTGCTTCCTCTCACTAGGTGTCCCCTCTCCTTTGCCAATGGCACAACTTAATCCATTGGCTAGTCACTTTGCTTAAACCAGCACGTGATGGAAGTATTACAGAAGTGTACTACTAAGTCTAGATTTAGTGTAAAGGTCTAGGTTCATATCATGTAAATAATGTGATTAGGAAAATTGTCTGACTTCACTACATTAATTATATAAATTGAAGGCAGGCAAATGTCAACTGCCAGATACTAAAGAATGTGGCATACCAATAAGAGCTTCTTGTGTTGTTTGCGTTGTGGAAGAATTCCAAGCCCATCCAGCATTGATTCGTCAAGTTCTGAAGAACAAACTTTACTGAGTAAACAGAAAAGGATGCAATAGTAAAGCAATTGTGTGCATGTGTATAGATATACGACCTTTAGTTTGCAGTAGAGTTGCAAGCACACTCAAAGAACCCAAAACTTGTATATCATCTCCTTTTGTTATATATGCAAGCAAAACCTCCCTAAATCAATAATATGAGTCACCAGAATAATAGTAATAGTAGTAGTAGTAGTAATAATGATAAAAATAATAAAAAATAAAACCTCTTATAAATAAAGTTTAAAATCACAAGAACAACAACCGAACCATTATAAGATGTTAAAAAATAAATTCAAGCTTATACAAACACACAAGTTACTACCAAAAATTTATTTATTTGAAACATGTTTCACTTCTCCAATATCATCTTAAAGATTTACACAAGAAGCCAAGAATGCATTGTGTTTAATATACACATATGCATGCAATGCAAGTATGTAGAACACAATATTACATATTTTCATTTGAATAACTGAGTATAGTTTGAGCTGGCATGACATATTCATTAGTGTTTCCAGTTTTGGCGACAAGCTAACTTAAAAATAGTGAGAAAAATATAATTAATGTTTTGAAGCCCAAAAGATGTAGCTTTTACCTTAAAGAGAAATTTGAATTGCTACAATCATTTTGCATGAGAATATCTTCTGGATGAAAACCTGAAGAACTAGAAGAGTGTGGAACATTAAACATTGAGTGTCTTATATCCAACTTGAGAAAATTATCGTTGTTTGACACTTGGTATTCAGATGGGAAACCATAATCAGATATATGGATAATGAATTTACCCCCAGAACTTTTTGTAAAGGCCTCTAAGGGATAAAAGAGAGCAGCAGCTATGGTATTGGCCAAATCTTTAATTTTGATTATCTTCAGGATGCAACAAAGTAAGTAGAGAGAAGTGACAACACCACTTTGCATGTCCTGCATTAATGTACTACCAAATATTAATGAGAACAAGTTGCATAATAAAAATAAAAATCTGTGTAAGAATTTTTTTTAAAAGGTCCTTCAACAAAAATTGAAGTGGAAAAAGAGAACTGATAAGGACGTTAAGTGAGGTTTCATACACTATCAATCGCTATCCTTAGAGAAGGGAGAAGTAATGGAAATATCAAAACCATCAGAATGCTGTCTGTAATTATTCTACCAACATCAGGAATTCCAGCAGAGACAATATCACTAAAGTAGTATAGGTTGTCCTCAATTTCATCTATAGCAACCATGATTGTAGAGGTTGAATCTGCGCCTGGATTTCTGTCTCGGTATTCAATAACCACAATTGATCTTTCAGACAAGAGAATCATAAGCAAATATACAAAAGAGAAAAGAAGTTGCTTACTTCAGTTTATGCGAGACCAGCCTACTTAAATCCGTGCTCTGCTTCCTAAAAAATGAAATCAGGTTTGAGAAATAATCTTTGTGAGGTGCGCTGGATATGTATCTATTTACAGAGTCATCTCCAACTGAAAATTGTGAAGCATTTATGCATTAGAAATTTTAATACTCGAGTGAAACGAAAGGAAATGAGAAACATGGTAAAAATTACCAAAGAGGACCCATGTGAAATGATAAAATCTCACCATGATAAACATTAAGGGCCACAGCTCGTACTGCAGTGCGAACCATGTTCTCCTCATGAAAGGCAAAGCGTATGGCCTCAACATACAGTGGAAATGAAACAACTTTGTCCTAAATACATAAAAAGATACCGTGAAGACATTTAGACATCTAAAAAATAAACCAAACTATCTCATCCCCAGCCAAAAGACAAAAGGTCAACTATATTTAAAAGAATTGATAGACACAAAAGATTAACTACATGCTAAAAGAAAATTAATGATTTCACAAGATTTGACTGAAACAAGCTAACAATGTGATGGGAACTGGAGTGGCTAAACTTACTCATTAACCTCCTATTAATAGGCCCAGCCCAAATCAGCATGGGCTGAATTTTAAGTTTATTTTTATACAAATAAATTTGTGTATTAAATTATTTAAAAAAGAATGATTAAAAATCTTAATTAAAAATTAGAATAAATCCTCAATTTAGTCTCTAAAGTGTTACCTTTCTCCTGTAGAGTTCCTAAAGTATATAAAAATTAGCCATTCATATTAGACATGGCAACGGGGCGGGGCGGGGACGGATTTAACCTCCTCCACCTCCGCACCCGACTTATTGGGGAAAACCCGCACCCGCCGCCGTTTCATAGCGGGGCTCAGGTTTTCCCGTCCACACACGCACCTATTCACATATATAAAATTATAAATTTAAAAATCATATCTATTATTATTAATATAATAAAATAATTATTATTAGAAAATAATAAAATTAAAAAATATTTTCTATAGAGAAAATATTATAATTTTTAATATTTAAAAAAATATTAAGTATATTCAATATATATTAGTATATAAAATTTAAAAATTTCAATAATATTACTTGCGGGGCGGGTTCGGGTGTGGGTGCGGGGTGGATATCACCATCCTCAAACCCGTCTCTGCCCCTGAATTTTAGTTTCGGAGAAAATCCGCACCCACACCTGCGCCCAATTAAAGCGGATTTTCCCCGCCCAAATCAAGCGGGTTCGGGTAGGTATCCGCGGGTGCAGATTTTGTTGTCATCCTTAATTCAAATACATAAAATTCATCAGGTTAGTCTATGTATGCTATGAAAATTTTAGAGACTAAATTGACAGATTTTAATATATTTCAAAATCTAACGACACTGATTTTCATATATTCTAAGAAATAAGTAGTAGAAAAAGTAATATAGTATTTATTATTAAAAGAGTGCTAGCAACACACTCTTTAACACATTTTTCAACATAATTTATTTGTTTGGTTAAAATTTACATAGGTCCCATCAAAACACCTGGGTCTTATATAAATTTTGTGGGACCTATGTGTATTTTAACCAATCAAAAAGTGTGTTGCTAACATTATTATTATTATTATTATTATTATTATTATTATTATTATTGTTAGAATATTATAAAATATCTTATAATATCTTTTATATTATATTAGAGTATCTTGAGTTATTTCTTATGATCAATTTATAATCATAGAGATATCTTAAAATATCTCTCATTATTATTATGATTTGTTCCTGATTTAGGATTAAGTCTATGTTTCTCTATAAATAGAGATTAGTATTGAATTTTTTGTAATCAAGTCAGCATTAAGCTATTATCAATAATATTCAAACCCTTATTATTTTCTCTCCTCATTTTTTCTAAAATCCCACAACTTCAACAATTATTATTATTATTATTATTATTATTATTATTATTATTAATTATTATATAACATTTTGATGCGCCCTTCTCTTATTATGTCAAGTTTGTGCACCCCAACATGTAATAATCCTCAATTGATTGAACCTAAACATTATATAACTCATGTAGTTTAATTCTATACGACATAAAGCATTTCTTCACAAACACGCAGTTGGGGCTCGAGCCCATGGAAAGCTGTGTGTACCTCCACCCGAATTCAGTTATCTTACTCCTATTCAGCATTTCAGCCTCCTCCTAACATAAGCCTGTTTCATAAGAGGTTTCCTATTTCGATCACAATTCCAACAGGTTTCTGTGTCAAAGTCATCCATCCACTTAGAAAATATTAAAAACAAGAGTTCATTGCATTTCTGCTCCTTCCTATCTCTCATTTACAACTCCTTCATTTCTTATCTTTTTCCAAACCATAAAATTTCATTGAAGGTATATTCAAACCTTCAAAAGGATAAAAACCAGCATCATCTATCCACCTTATAAAGTAAAGAACCTACAGCTAGAAAACCCCACTAGAACAGTCTCCTTTACATTACAATTTCAATGCCACAAAGATGATATTCACTAACCAAAAGTTTTGAAGACAGCCTTGCAAGGCTCCCTTAAGAGCTATAATTAAAATTATCAGAAGAAAAAGACTCTGCCAACATTAAACTTACACCGTGAATCTTCACAAGCAGCGAAACCGTATTCTTGTTCAATTTTCCACTTATTGCTCTACAAAAACAATAAGACAAGCAAAGAGAACTGATTAGCAATATTTAACAAAGAGGGGAACTCAACATAAACATAGTGGCCCCAGAAAACAGGTTCTGTGCAATTTAATCATCAACCACCACTCATCAGTTAAGTAAACTTTAAAACGAACCTTAAAAAGGATATGTAGTAAGACAACAGCTCTTCATTTTGAAAGTCAAACGAATAAGTTATCAGGTAGTTTATATGTTCATTACTAAACACATAGTCTGCAACAAAAAGTCAGCAAAGAATATTATTAACCCATCAACATTGTTATATTTCAATCAAGAAAGTAAGAAATTTCCAAACAAGGAACTCCACATGATAATCAACCTACATATAGCATGTTCATTCCTTAGGTTCTGGACCAAAATGCTAACTGTTTGCAGCAACTGAAGAGGAACATCAACAGTCTTACTAAGTTTCAGAATACGAACAAACTCTCCCATTACTTGTTTTTCCATGAAGAATCTGTTATAAGAGAGGGATACAATGAATAAACTCCCAGCATTAAAAAAAATTAGACTCCCTCTATCTCATAACGAGTGTCACTTTTACTCATTTCACCCATATTAAGAAATGACTATAAATAAAATAAAGAGAATAGTCAATTTATTAAATTATTCTTCTTAAGTATCGGTGTGTTTTCACTATCATACGTGCAAAGTATAACTAATGTTTTGTAAGTCGTGTATATAGTATTAGTTGAAGGGTATAATTAAAGTTACATTGAACATGACATTTATTTCGAGACAAAATTTTGTTACTAAAGTATGGCTCATTGTGAGATGGATGAAATCACAGGTAACACAAACAATGAGGAATCTCACTCAAAATAGCTCGGGTCATGTTGGTCACCATAGGTCATCAACTCCGCAATTGATCTCAGAGCCTCAATAACAAAATCCTTCACAGTTAACGCAATTCAGAAATTAGGGATAACCGTGAAGAAAATTTCAAATTTCAAGCAACATGAGGTAATATAATTATAATTATAATAATTTAAAATTTATAATACCTTATTAACCTCGTTAACAGCTTGAATTTTTGTCAATTGATCAGTTAAGTGTCTGAAAAGTGAAAACCACAACGAAGCAAGAAAATGATGAATTATTAAAGGAAATGAAATTATTTGAACTAGGAGTGACCTAAGATTGTTGGAGATTCGAACTTGAATGAAATTATTTAAGCGTGAAGTAACTGACCTAAGTTGATCCAAGGAAAAACGATCTCTGGATCGCCAGAAGGAATGCCACATGATTATAGAGTCAATCAGAGTTGGAAATTGAGTTGAATGGAATTCTTCATCTGCATCGGGATTGAAACGAAACTGCTCGATGCTTCCGAGCAGCTTCGGTTCGGGGGAAGATTAGAGAGTGGGTGCGATTCTGTGGAAGAGAGTAACCGAAACTGAACAGAGTACAAATTATTATAATTGTGAATCAAACAAGATTGAAGACTCCTGTAACGAAATTGGACTTCGAAGTTTGAAGGAAAATATTCTAATATTATTGTCCCGAGAGATCCAGCGTTAATTAATCATATTATTATTAAAATTATGCGTGACCCGAATTGATTTAGGAGTTTAATCGAGTCCGTATAAAATAGTTGTACAAAATATCCTGCTTGCGGTTGTACATCAAATATTTAATGACAAATATTGCTGCTTAAACACAATTTCTAACCGCAAATTAAATTTAGAAAAATATTATATTAAGGTGTAATAAATTTGTCGACATTTATAAATAAAATTGTCGACGTTAAAAAAATTAAAATAAAACTGTCCTCGTTAATATCGTGTCAATATGATCAATCAACAAAATAATCCAATAAATACTCTCGGGGAAGCAATTATTGTGTCAAATATTCTGTCTATGTCGGTGGCAAACGGCTTAGAATCATTTAGGCAAAATACTTAGTCTTATTTTAAGCTAAAAATTCAATTTTTATCTTTTTAATTTATTTATTTTTATTTTAAATAATTCTTTGATCTTTATGCTGTATTAATAATATATATTTTTATATAAATATATAAAATTCATCATCATCAAATTCATATATTCATCAAATCTATAACTTAAATTTTTAAATAAATTTATATATTTATCTTCATCAATAACATCAAATAAAATAACTAAGACTTTAAAATTTGATCCCCAAATCATTAAGAGAATATCCTTTTATTTCTATCATTCTTCAAAACAAATCCTTAAATTATTATTATTTTTGAATTTTATAAAATTGTTATTATAATTGTTTTTTAGATTTGGATAATGGGTTTCTAAGTTTGTTGAGAGTCCGTGTAAGTGTCAAAACAAAGAGAGAATCCATAACTGAAATGTGATTATTTTTATCAAATTGAAAACTCATAACCTAAATCTTCAAATGCAATTTTTTTTTAAGTTAAAAATTCATAATCTAAATTTAAAATGTGAGTTCTTTATTTGATAAATTTGATGTTGTTGTTATTGCTGGAGATAGAAATATAAATTTATTTAAAGACTGAAGTTATGAATTTAATAAAAATCTAAATTTTATTGGAGATAATAATTAATTTTATAAATTTTGTTTAAAGGTCAAGATGAATTTTATAAATTTATGTAAAAAAAATTAATAATATTTTGATAACATAAATAATATTTTATTTTGATGTATTAAATAATTAAATCAATTATAATTAAAAATAACTTATACGAATTATTTTCTAATCAAAATTATGCTAATAAGAATGATTTTCTAAAATTATTACAATTATTCATTTATTAATTTTTATTTTTATATATGTAAAAAACCTTCGACGAGTACCACTTTCAAGTCTTTAGGACGAGTAATTTATTGATTTATCGAGTTGGGATGATCTTAGTTTAAATCTCTCAATATTCTCTATTTTTTAATGTTGCTTTTTTTTATTGGATTGAAAATTTATATCATTTAGATTATGTATGTAAAATATTACATAAATCTAAAATCATTTGATTAGTTATTGATGTTTAGGAAGATTAACGGTGTTCAATGAAAAAATATAAGATATTAGTCTTGATGTATCTCAATAATATATAAAATGATCTTAGATTTGTGAAAAAAAATTTATATAAATAATTCGTATGTTATAAATTTTTAATCTAAATTGAAAAAATTGAAATAAATAAAATTAAAAGACATGAAGTGAGTTAAGAGAGAATGAGAGAAATTTAGTTCGAAAGAATCCAAATTGTAGTTTGTCCAGCAACATAGAGTACATGGTTATCTCTTTAATGCTTCAAACGAAAACTATTATTTATATGAACTGTGAATACCCCTCATATTAGATTTTCACTAGTAATGTGATTTTGATTATTAGCGGTGTACGTGGGTTGGGTTGGGCCGGTTTTGACAAAATTCGATATCCGATCGATTATCTTTGGGTTAGGTTAAGTTATAAACCCGTATTTTTTTATTTAACCCGAACCGAATCGACCCGATCAAGAATGAGTTGGGTTGGGTTGGGTTGGCGGGTTACACAAAAATAATAACCTATTTTTTACTTTACGGGAAAATATATTGAATGAAAATATATTTAATACTTAAATGTCTCAAAAACTATAAAATTTCAGTCACATCATTCAACTCTTTAAAAAAAAATCATCAACCTCTCGCACAAAAATATAAATTCAACAATTTTTAAATACATAAATAAATTCAACAACAATATCTCAATAAAACATAAAAATTCATCAATTCTAAGCAATGTCAACTTCAAGTACAAGCACTTAACAACTTTCTCAAAGTCTTGAAGGGAATAATTGGGAATCTGCAAAAACAAATATTAATAATAAAAGTGAGGAGAAAACAGCTAGTATTGCTACTTGGTCCACCATATTACTTTCATTTTAGTTTACTAAGCTACCATAATTGTTTAATAGTAGTGCTTCATTTATTTATAGTTAGTACTTACTATTTTCAAATGAATAGTATTTAACTAAAAAAATTTGTATTTAATAAATGTAAAATTTAAACTAAATTCATTATAAGTATAAGCTTTCCGTTCATACCTTTATGATGTAAAACTATAACAAAATATAACATTTAAATAAATAGTATTTAATTTAAAATTAAATTGCTCTTTTGAAAGAGACAATTCAAAAATTAGATACGAATTTTATGAGTAGCCGTATACGAGATTACAAGGCTAAAACAAATTAAACGCTAAATTGCGAGAAAAATTAAGTATTTAGGCTAGACGCATAAACACCTTGGATCAGCATTCATATAAAAATCAGTTGTTAATAATATCTCAAACCCTATTGGACTGCTGGGATGCCAAACAAAATTTTTTAAAAAATATAACTAGTTATCGGGTCGGATCTACAGGTCGACGGGTTCAAATTGTTAAACCCATTACCCGAACCAAATATAAGCGAGTTTCAACAGGTTTGGTTGGGTTGGACCCGAAAGTGATCGGGTACGGTAAAAATCGGGTTGGGTTGGACGATCGGGTTGGCGGGTCGACCTGCACACATGTACACTCCTATTGATTGTTATTGTTTCACCAATCGTCATGTTTTAACATTAAGAATAAAGAAAATCATGTTTCTTTAACTCTTAGTTCAACTCATAAATTGTGATATTATTAGGTTTGACGTCTTGTACTGGGTTCGAATCCGATAAAAAAAAAAAGTGTTTGTCAACTTAAGTAACTAAATGTTTTTTAGTTGTTTGAATTGAAAATTATCATATTCAACCTAATAATATTGATATTTTCTTGGTTGAGACATAACTTAACTTAAGGACATCAATCTATTTCAATGGCTAAATCATTTTTTTAGTCACTTAACTTATTTCTTTGTTTCGTTATAGTCTCCGTATTATTTTTGGTTCCGTTTTAGTTATTCAACTATACTTTCGTTAATTAAATTGGTTATTTCGGTTAGTTTTTGCCAAAAGTTTTATCATCTTCTTTTTGTCACTCATCTTCAAACCTATAGACCTATAAATTTATGATTTCCTTCTACCTAAAAATCTAAATAATTCATACATTCAAACTCATAACACTTCAAATTCATAACTTAGAAATTCAAATCTATAATTTTTCAAATTCAAAAAAATGAAAATATCACCAAATCCATTTCTCATGCCATGTTCTCTTCATTTTAAGTACCTTTTTCTGCATTTATCTTATAATTTTCTTAAACCAATCATTTTTTTTTTCTCTTTGACACATATTACAATTTATTTTTTATTTTTTATTTTGAATTCAGTTTTTATTTCTTGATAACTGGATCAACACAAACTCTTTTGTTCATA
>JBBPBP010000004.1:2624865-2635208 GCA_037974735.1 Cicer chorassanicum
AAAACAAAACTCATAATCTATTTACTCCTACATCCACATTGTAACTTTTTTGCACAGATGTCAAATTACATCTCAATATTTAGATATTTGTGTAGTATTTTTTTAAGAAAATATTGTGACTTTATATAAAAGTAAAATGTAATTTTGTTAAAAAGGAATATTATTTATAGCAATGCATTGTAAGTACATTAATTTTTCAAAAAAAATAAAAATTAAAAACATTAACAACCACAAAAATTAAGGCAATGATATACAGAGAAAAAAACAAAGGAGAAGTAAAAATAATTTTTTTTTCTAGGAAACTAGAAGTAAAAATAAGTCACTTAAATATAATCGGTAACTTTTAAAACAAAAAACTTGACAAAAAAAAAAACATTTAGAACAAAAAAACGAGGATTCAGTTCATATTCCAAAATCCTTTCAATGTAAAAATGCTGTTGGAGAATAATATATAATTACATTGTACTTTTTGAGTTTTGAGATTTTTATGGAACTGGATGAGGTTTTGAGCACATAGACACAGACACAGACTCCCAAAGATGTAATAATTTCTTCAAGTTATACTTCCCTCAAAAGAAACCAACTAGGCCCGTATCACGATTTTTTTTTTAATCCCAAAATGTTACAAGGTCACTTTCCATCACAACCACGGTTTCATACCATCTGCATAAATGGAAAGACAATGAGCAAAGCTTCACAAAAAAAGTGTCTTGTTTGTGTTGCTGCAAATAGTATCCACGATCACACGAGGACTCCTATCATAATTACAACACCCAAACCAAATCTTCACTCATCTTTAGCACTGGTGGCCAATGCCAAATATAACGTCTAACCATCAAAAGCAAAGTGATGTGAAATCATAAGTATTTAGTCGATATAAATTGTTATTATTTTATTTTTAATTTTTATAAAAAATTTCGTCTAATTTTAATATCTTAATTTTTTTTGTTCATTATTGATTTTGAATTTTAATATAACTATTGTGTATTTTTTCGAACTTTTGAATAATTTTTTTTAATAAATAGAACATGTTTAATTATTTCCTTACAAAAATTTAAAATTTATTTAACGAATGATGAATAAAATATGAATTTTTAAATTTTTTATGTTTAAAAATTCATATTTAATTTACCGTTTGTTAAAAAAATTTAATTTTTTGTTTAGAAGTTTCTTGTAATGTTTTAAATATTAGTGTAAAATATCATTTAAAAATCTTAATGATACATAGTAGTTAGATTAAAATTAAGGACTAAAAATGAAAACGAAAAATTTTAAGCGACTAAAAGTTGACAAATTTTTTTATAAGGATTAAAAATAATTATTTTTTATTTCTTTTTTTTTTTGGGAAAAATCTGCTTATCACTTTTCGTTTGATTTATAGTAAAATAAAATGACATCAAGTGAATTTAATTACGATTTTAAAGTAAATAATTAATTAATCAATTATGTACAATCCATGTACATGTTGTGTCCATATTTATCATGCGAACATATCATATCCACTGCTCACACTCTTCCTCTAGGCCAAAAAACTAACAAAGTAGATTCTCATTAAGTTGGGAGCGACTGACATAACAAATAATGAAGTTGTGTATATATTATCACGTTGTTCTACGTTTTATTATGTAATGTTACTATATGATCATCATTCTAGAACCGACTATTTGGAAATTATATGGATAATATGAATATGTTTGAAGCACTTTTAAATGGAAGTAATTTATGTTCATAGTTCTATAAAAAACACATATGTCCTACTATACGGTGGCCACGAGGGAGTAAAGAAAATGAGAAAAATATTATGAGCTTTTTGGCATCACAAAGGGAGAATTCAACCTCTAGATAAATAGAGGTTTTTGTCTAAAATGAGTTTTTTCATAGCATTTGCATATTACATAGTCGTCATTTTTAAGCACCACTCACATACACCATTTTCTCTATTACACAAACCATCTCACCACAAAGTTATTTGCACTATACACATCTACACTACGAGGGAAAATTTGACTCAAAGAATTTGTTGTATTTGACACATTTACATAATTACATATGCTTTTGAAGTATGAGTATCTCCTACCTCTCCATCTATTCGTTCATCTTCTCAAAGGAGCCTATGGCCAAATTATTATTTTGGTTGTATGCAAGAGTCTAATGCTTCATTCTACTACAAAATGAATCTCATGTGTATAACATATTAACATACACTATTTGGGTATATGGGTATTATAGATTATTTGAAAAATATCAAAGAGAAGTTTATGGGTAGATCGCCAACTTTGAAGAATGTCAAGCAGAAGTTGTGATATGGGAGATCCTTATCGACAATATGCAATATCATAATAAAGAAAAGAAGATTATTGGTCAACCGTCGAGGTCATAGAGAAGAGAAAAAGCGTTGGAAAAAAAAAAAAAATCAACACAAACACTACTAAATTATTGTTTAACCAATTATGAAGTCGTGAAAGAATGAAAATTTCCAATATAATTTATTTAAACATTTTTAGAAATCCAAATATTTATTTTTTTACCGTATTTAGAAAAAGTGGCACATTTAATATAATAATAATTTATCAAGTTACAAAAAATTAATTAAACAGGAACATGATTAATTATAAACGAAATTTTAAAGAAAAAAACATTGAGATACACACATACATGCTCACAATGTTTATATTCAAAAGGAACATTGAATGTATTCATTTTAACATTATAAATGAGTTCAATTGACATTTTTAGCGTATATTTACATAAATAATTAAAAAAAATTGTTTATTTTATAATTTATATTATTATTTAAAAAAATCAATTTAAAAATAAGTTATCAAATAAGGTGATGTGATAAAGTAATATTTTTTTATTAAATATAAGTGTGAATTAATTTTATACTGAAAAGGTATTTAATTAGATTTTTGCTGTGTAGATATTTGTGAATATATTTAAGTAATTAATACGATATAAGCACTTTAACCCATTGGAGATACTCATGTCAACACTACTGATCGCATTAGGGTTATTTGGGAAAACCTCCAAATTTCCGGCATAACCAAACAATGTGTGATTTTGGATGCTAAACACAAATTTACTATGAACACATTCCAAAAAATATGTGAATTTGGTTAAGAAAATCAACTCCAAAAGTTTTAACATAGAACGTCATGTAACGTTCAATTCGATATATTTCCAATGACGGTTCGAACAAAGTTTTTTATTTAAAAAAAATGATGATGGATTTTATAACATGATTGGAGAAAGATCGAGCATCTCCTGAATACAAAATAAATGTGGCATAAGAGAATATGAAATGAGGTGATGCACACTATTTTGCAGCATGAAATCACATCGTGCTCCCTGCAAAATAATTTAATCCAAACAATAATAGTTTATGTTTATATTGGGTTTGATAATGTACTCGGGTTCAAACTTTTGAATTTTTTATGTTAAAAAAGTCGATAAGGTAGGATTATATTGGTTTTGGAAGGAGAATATAATCTTGATTCTATCATAAAATCAATTTATGCTGGAATATTAACCTCTTAATCCAACTCTTCCTATGAATTTAACCTCTCCTGATCTTATGTGTAAAACAATATCGGGATCTGCAACAAGAATTAACCAACAAAGTAGAAAGGACAAACAATTGCAGAAAAACGAAACGGAGAACGTTCTGCGTTTTCTGCTGAAAACGGAGAACGTTCTTGACAGAACAGAAAAACAGCAAGAAACAGAAAACCAGAAAAACCAGAAACGGAGACTGATTATCGTTCTCCGTTTTCTGCAGTTTTAAAAAACAGTTCTGCAATCAAATTAAACGAAATTAAAGAAAGACAAAGGGAAGAATGACACCAAGATTTACGTGTTCGGTCTCAATTGTTGAGACCTACGTCACGGGCAAGCAAGCAAGATTAATCCACTATTGTTAATTGAACTTTACAAGATTAAAGTCTTCTCAAGATTGATTTCCTAGTGTCTATCACTGTTTATGAACCAGCAACACTAGTTTTTTCTCTCAATCTTTCTTTCTCTCCCTTTAATCTTCTTTCTCTGAATTGCTATGAATCACGAATTGCCTTTTTTCCTCTCAGTTTCACTGCTATTGCTGCTGCAATTACTACTCATTATTTGCTACAATATTACAGCCATATATATAGTATACACAAGCAATTAACTGTAACCACCTATCATAACTAACTTGGCCAAAGTTAGTTATAACAACCACTAAAGTTTAACTAACTTTAGTTAGATGATTTGAGGCACATTCACAATTCTCCACCTTGACTCAATATCAGAATAATTCAATCATTCATCTTGCTGCCATTGCTGCATCTTTACTCTTTGTCGAAGCCAACTATGTCCAAGCAATGCTTGAACTTAGTTTGTGAAAGTGATTTGGTGAATGCATCAGCTGGATTGTCCTCAGTTGCAATTTTCTCAACTGAAACCTGCTTTGAATCGATCACATCTCTTATGAAGTGATACATAACATCAATATGTTTGGATTTATTATGATATACTTGATGTTTGGATAAGTGTATAGCACTTTGACTATCACAATAAATTGAAACACAATTCTGATTTATTCCTAGTTCACCAATAAGTCCTTTCATCCATAAAGCTTCTTTAACACCTTCAGTAAGCGCAATGAATTCAGCTTGGGTTGTAGAAAGTGCTACCACCGACTGTGTAATTGCTCTCCAACTTACAGCAGTCCCAAATAAAGTGAAAACATAACCAGAAATTGATTTTCTAGTGTCCATGTTTCCGGCATAATCCGAGTCCACATATCCCTTGATTGGTTCCTTGTCATGATGAGTCTTTTTGAACTTTAAACCTGCTGTCAGTGAGCCATTTAAGTACCTCATAATCCACTTGAGTGCTGTCCAATGTAGTGCTCCTGGATTAGTCATAAATCTGCTGACAACATTCACAGCATAAGCTAAATCTGGCCTGCTGCAGATCATCCCATACATTATGCTGCCAACTCCACTAGCATAAGGAATTATACTCATTCTTTGCCTTTCCTCATCTGTCTTAGGTGAGTCTTGCATAGACAATTTGAAATTTTGTCCCAAAGGAGTAGTAACATGTTTTGCTTCATGCATTCTATATTTAGTGACAACTTTCTTCAAGTAGGCAGCCTGAGAAAGAAATAGTTCTCCCTTCATTCTGTTTCTCTTTATATCCATTCCTAAGATCCTTTTGGCCTCTCCAAGTTCTTTCATCTCAAACTCATTACTAAGATCAACTTTGAGCCTTTTAATCTGGTCTTTACTTGAGCTTGCAAGAAGAATATCATCCACATAGAGTAATAGATAAGTTGGAGAACATTCTTGACCTTCCTTTAAAACTGGAGAATGTTCTTGAGCTGGAGAACGTTCTTGAGCTGGAGAACGTTCTTGACTTTTCTCTTTCAAAATGTAAACACAGCTGTCAAAACTACATCTTTGGAAACCAGTTCTTATCATGAAATCATCAAACTTCCTATACCACTGTCTAGGACTTTGCTTTAGGCCATACAATGACTTTTTAAGAAGACAAACCTTGTTGTTGCCTTTTGCAAATCCTTCAGGTTGCTGCATATAGATGGTTTCTTCAAGATCACCATGTAGAAATGCTGTTTTGACATCCAGCTGCTCTAATTCCAAGTCTTGTTGGGTTACAATTGAAAGCAGAATTCTGATTGAACAATGTTTTACAACTAGTGCAAATACTTCATTGAAATCTATTCCTTCAAGCTGAGAAAATCCTTTTGCAACTAATCTTGCTTTGAACCTTATCTTCTCTTTTCCTTGAATGCCTTCCTTTCTCTTGAACACCCATTTTGATCCAATTACCCTTTGACTCTTAGGAATATCAACCAAAGTCCATGTTTGATTCTTTTCTAATGACTGCATTTCTTCAATCATAGCTGTCATCCAAGCTTCCTTGTCTTCACTGTTAATGGCTTCTTTGTAGTTGCTGGGTTCATCTCTTTGAAGATCTTCAGCAACACTTAAAGCATAACAAATTAAATCTGCTTCACCATATCTGATTGGAGGTTTTATGACCCTTCTTTCTCTATCCCTTACCAAGTTGTAATTGGCCAAATCTGGTTGTGTTGCTGCACTATTATCAAGTGATGTATCAGGTATGTCTTCATGATTAATCTCTTGATCTTCAGGTGACTCCACCTCAATCTGAACACTCTCAGTATTGCTGTTTGAAGAACTGTCAAACGGAGAACGTTCTGCGTTTCTGCAACGTTCTTCGTTTCTGCAACACTGAAACGGAGAATGTTCTGCGTTTCTGCAGAACTGACACGGAGAATGTTATGCGTTTCTGCAGAACTGAAACGGAGAATGTTCTTTGTCAATCATGGGCATTCTTGTTTCATCAAACACTACATCTCTTGATATGATGCACTTGGGCATACCTTGGTCAATTCTCCACAACTTGTAACCTTTTATTCCTTTAGGATATCCAATAAAAACACATTTGATTGCTCTAGGATCCAACTTATCTTGCCTTGTGTGAGCAAATGCTAAGGAACCAAATACCTTCAAATTTGAGTAGTCAGCTGGTTTGCCATTCCACATCTCAATTGGTGTCTTAAATCCAATAGCTGATGAAGGGCATCTATTTATCAAATACACTGCTGTAACAGCAGCTTCTCCCCAGAATGTTTTAGGCAGCCCTGCACTCAAGATCATACATCTTACTCTTTCCAAGATTGTTCTGTTCATCCTTTCAGCAATGCCATTTTGTTGAGGGGTGCCTGCAACTGTTCTATGTCTTTGGATACCTAAGTCCCTGCAATACTTATTAAATTGCTCTGAAAGATACTCCAGGCCATTGTCAGTTCTTAAACATTTCAGCTTGGTTTCCTTTTGAGTTCCAATTTGCATATGCCATTCTTTAAATTTCATAAAAGTGTCACTTTTATTTTTAATGACATAAATCCATACTTTCCTAGAATAATCATCAATGATGGTTAAGAAGTAAGAACAACCAGCATGAGTTTTTGTCCTTGAAGGACCCCACAAATCAGAATGAGCATATTCAAAAGGTCTAGAGGTGTTGTGTTGGCCAACACCAAAACTGCCCCTCTTAGACTTTCCTAGAATACAATGATCACAAAATTCTAATTTTTCAATTTTGTCACCATTAAGCAAATTCTGTTTTGATAACTCAATTAAGCCTCTTTCACTTACATGTCCTAACCTCATATGCCATATTCTAGTTGATGAATGCAAATTAGAACTAGCAACTGAAGCTTATGCAATTATGGTAGAACCCTCTAAAATGTATAAACCATTTCTTTTAATGCCTTTAACAATGATATCATCTTTATTAATAATAGTCATGATACCATTCTTTATGTTTGTGGAACATCCTAAAATGTCAAACATACCAACAGAAATTAAATTTCTTTTTAATTCAGGTATGTACCTTACATCATTCAGCAGTAACTCCTTGCCGTTGAACATTCTGAATCTGATTGATCCTTTGCCTTGCACCTTACATGACTTGTTGTTGCCAAGCAAAACAATTCCACCATCACGAAGGTCTATTGATTCAAAATAATCCTTCCTTGGACACATGTGGAAAGTACATCCTGAGTCTAATACCCAATTCTTTTCACTTTCAGAATTTGAAATCATCAATGCCTCTGCAGATTCATAGCCAGCATCAACAAGCGCAGCATTTCCAGAATCTTGAGAGTTTCTTGATTCATTTCTTTCAGGGCAATCTTTCTTGAAGTGTCCCTTCTTGTGGCAATGAAAACATTTATACTTCCCTTCAGGTTTAGTTTTCGAATTGGACCTATGTTTATTCCCATTTGATCCTTTCTTGTTAGTTCTTCCTTTGGTCACATTCAGACTTTCAGCAAGATTATCATTCTTGGTTTCATGTTTTTTATAGCTTTCCTTGGTCCGGATAGATGTATACACTTCTTCAAGAGTAATTGTTTGTTCTCTTCCAAACATAATAGCATCCTTGAAGTGTTCATATGAACTTGGCAGGGCTCTAAGCAAGGTCAGAGCTTTGTCTTCATCATCTAGCTTGACTTCTAAACTTTCTAAATCATCAAGAATCTTGTTGAAATCAGCAAGTTGTGATGTAACAGGTTTCTCTTCATCCATTTTAAAAGAGAACAATTGCTGTTTCAAGAAGAGCCTATTTGAAACTGATTTAGTCATGTAGAGAGATTCAAGTTTAAGCCATAAGGCTGCTGCTGTTGGTTCCCTTGCAACTTCCCTCAAAGCTTTGTCTCCAAGACACAAGATGATGGTACTCTTTGCTTTTTCAATCAGTTCTTCCTTTTCTTGAGTTGACATTGTTGCAGGAAGAGCTGATTCACCCTTCAACGCGTTCACCAAACCTTGCTGTACCAGAACATCATGCATCTTTATCTTCCACAGACCAAAATCATTTGACCCATTGAACTTTTCAATATCGAACTTTGTGGTTCCAACCATTGTTGCTCCCTTCCCACAGGCGGCGCCAATTGTAAAACAATATCGGAATCTGCAACAAGAATTAACCAACAAAGTAGAAAGGACAAACAATTGCAGAAAAACGAAACGGAGAACGTTCTGCGTTTTCTGCTGAAAACGGAGAACGTTCTTGACAGAACAGAAAAACAGCAAGAAACAGAAAACCAGAAAAACCAGAAACGGAGACTGATTATCGTTCTCCGTTTTCTGCAGTTTTAAAAAACAGTTCTGCAATCAAATTAAACGAAATTAAAGAAAGACAAAGGGAAGAATGACACCAAGATTTACGTGTTCGGTCTCAATTGTTGAGACCTACGTCACGGGCAAGCAAGCAAGATTAATTCACTATTGTTAATTGAACTTTACAAGATTAAAGTCTTCTCAAGATTGATTTCCTAGTGTCTATCACTGTTTATGAACCAGCAACACTAGTTTTCTCTCTCAATCTTTCTTTCTCTCCCTTTAATCTTCTTTCTCTGAATTGCTATGAATCACGAATTGCCTTTTTTCCTCTCAGTTTCACTGCTATTGCTGCTGCAATTACTACTCATTATTTGCTACAATATTACAGCCATATATATAGTATACATAAGCAATTAACTGTAACCACCTATCATAACTAACTTGGCCAAAGTTAGTTATAACAACCACTAAAGTTTAACTAACTTTAGTTAGATGATTTGAGGCACATTCACATTATGGAATAGTGGGAAACCTATCCATATTAGTCTACATGGCCCTTAATCCAAGAAATCCGCCATAAGTCATTTTTGGTCTACATATGCTCCCACAACAAATAACTAGTCAAATGCAACCACCCCTGCTCTAACTCAAAGACGATAATGCTCTATCCAAATTTAAAAATATTGCAAAGATTTTTATGATGACATTAAATTGGTAATTTATCAACAACAAAGTGACATAATCATTAAATTGTTAATTTGAATGCATATGTTAAAAAAAATTAACATAAAAATTAGAGTTAAATAATTTTTTAGTGCTATAAAATATTGAAATTTCGTTTTTAGTTCTAATATAAAAAAAAATCACATTTTTTTAGTATTTACAAAATTATTCTAAAACTTATTTTAGTCATAAGTAGTACGAAAGTATATTTAGAACATTATTAAAATTTTATTCACACCAATTTAATTTTTTTTTAACTTTGAATGAATTAGTACGAGGTTTTTAGATATCATATGTTTAAAATAAAGTCATTAAAATATGAATCCGAAAATCGAATTTTGAGTTCATTTCTTTATAGAGGAACTTTTTATATAGTACTGTAAAATGTATATAAAAAATCATTAAAAAATATATGTGTTCCAATATAAACTAAAATTATTTGCATGATAATTTTGTAAAAACTTAAAAATGTGATTTTTTATCGGGACTGAAAATAAATTTTCAAAATTATACCTAAAAACTTATTTTACCCTAAAAACTAACAAGTTACCAAATCGATTGCATGATGTTTCTTTTAGTTTTACACGTAAATGCAACAAAAACAAACAAATGAATAATGAAAAGAATAGAGGACGATAAACGAGAGATGGAAAACATTAACAATGCAAATAATGCTCATCATCTAATTTCAAAGTGGTAAATGCCGGAATTTATAACTTATCAAACAATGAAAATTATAAAATTTTATGTGGTTGTTAAAAAAGAAATCAGTTACTTGATAGATAATAAATAAATGCTATATAAATATAATAAGGGTTAAAATTGGAAATAGCTTAGTAATATTTAATACATGTGGAAGAATAAAATTTTATGATGCATATCAAACTAAAGTGGTTGTAAATATAATTATCAATGTATTATTTACAGCTAAAAATATTTGAAATTTTTAGTATCTATAAACTT
>JBBPBP010000004.1:2635491-2655943 GCA_037974735.1 Cicer chorassanicum
TGAATTTAAATTTTTAATTGAATTTTAATTTTATTTTATTTGAATTAAATTGTTTTCTTTATTTTAACTAAATCATTTTTTACTTGTCTCGTTATGAATCCATCAAATAAAAAAAGAAATATTGATACATATAAATAATTAAAAATGAAAAAACATAATTAAAATAAAATTTTAATTATTTTAAAATAATTCAAATATTATAAAATTATAATTTATTTAAGGAAAAAATATACCTTTGGTCTTATATGTTTAGCTCAATTTTTGTTTAAGTCATTTAAGTTTATTTTTTTTCGAATTTGGTCCTTTAAATTTCATTTCATTTGCATCATTAGACTTTAAGATATATTAAATTATACACTTCTTTAAGTTTGAAAATCTTTTCAAATTAAAGTCATTAAATGTAAAGATCTAATCGAAACGTTGCAACGTTTGACTGTTCAAGCTACTTGCGTGGAACAAATTAATAACATTGATTACATGTGGACAAACATTTATCACTAATTTTTTAGAGGTTATACATGTGTCTGATTCGTTGTAGAGAAAATTAAAAAATGTAGACCATTTATAAGATTTGATAGTTGTTTTTCAAATGATTGATTAATATGAGAGACATATTATTGCAGCATTTGATATAATTTCTAATGATAAAATGCTTTCAATTGCACTAATCATTGACAAAAGTAGTCAAAAGACTAATAGTATAAACATAATGTAATCAATTCAAGAAAAAGTCTTAAATAACCAATCCAAAAAATTAATTAAATTTAAAGGATGGCAAACATAATTTTAACAGTAAAAATCTATAAATTAATTTTTAAATTGTGGTTATAAAATAGACTTGTATGAGAATATTATATGAATTCTTATTGGATCCCATTAATGGTAGATCTCCATTAAACTCACTTTCAAAATACATTCATTTTTTGGGTGCATAGTATAGTGGAGTGTTTTAGCAAAAACATTTGGTGCAAATAGCAACTCTCTCTTGTTTTTTTTTTTTTTGTCATACTCTGCTTTCAAATATTTCTAGAGGTGAAAATGGGTGCGGGTCGACCCACCAACCCGATTACCAATCAAACTCAACCCGATTTTTACTCGTACTCGGTCACTTTTGGGTCCGACCCAACTCAATCCATTGAAACACGCTTATATTTGGGTCGGGATAATGGGTTTAACAATTTGAACCCGTCGACCCGACCTGGTAACTAGTTATATTTTTTTAAAAAATAAATTTGTTTGTCGGGCTCAATAGTTTAATAGAGTTTCATTACTCTTCTTCTTATTTAGATTTTCAGTTGCCTTCATCCACTTTCTGCCTATACCTTCTTCAATACTTTTTGAAGTCGTGTCGTCCATCTTCTTCTTTTGTTCTACAGGTGCTCATAACTGATTTTATACGAATTAGTTATAATAAAATATTATTAATAAGTGATTTTTATATGAATGTTGATGCAAAGTGTTCATGCGTCTAGACTAAATACTCAATTTAATTTGTTTTGACATTGTAATCTTGTATATGTCTACCTATAAAATTCATATCTAATTTTTGAATTATCTCTTTCAAATGAGCAATTTAATTTGAGTTAAATACTATTTATTTAAATGTTATATTTTGTTATAGTTTTAGGTAATGAATGTATGAATATAAAGCTTATACTTATAATGAATTTAGTTTAAATTTTTACATTTGTTAAATACATATTTTTTTAGTTAAATACTATTCATTTGAGTTAAATACTATTTATGAGCAAAATTGATGCTTATGCAAAAACTTGTGATGAATTTAGTTTAAATTTTTTATATTTAAATCTATTAAACACTTTTTTTAGTATTTTATTTGAAAATAGTAACTATAAACAAATGAAGTGTACTTTAGTAAACTAAAATGGTTAGTGGATTAGTGGATTATGTGTAACCGGTTAATCTTTCTTGGGACGTTTTCACGAACACCCCAAAAATTTCTCTAATCTTTTAAAAATACTTCTTCTTTTATTTTATTAGTAATATTATAATTTGTTAAATAAAAATTAATAACAAATAAAAATTAATATAGATTAAATCAGGTTTGTCCTTATCAGTGTGTAAAAAAGCATGTGATAGAGACACATGAATTTCTTGTTTTAATTTTGGGTTATTGGTGTATTTTATGAGTTGAATTGCGGTGTTGTTGAGTTATGTTGTAGAGATGTATGTTTCAGTCTAATATGTGAAGATAACATACTATATGTGCATTTTTTTCTTGTTACATCAATTAATCTAACCAAATGACATGAAGATTGGTATGTGTATATCTCATTGGATTGATATGTGTATATGGACTAAAATTTATTTTATCAATTTTTTAATTATTAAAATTGCACTTTTTTATTAGGTCTAATTTTTAAGATTAGAATAAGGCCCAATTTTTTGTAGACTATATTATAATTTAGACGTGTATTATAAAAAAGCCAATGGAATAATTTATAAAAAAATTACAAAAATAACTACTGTAATTATAAAATAAAATAAAATTTCCAACCTAAATTTCCAACTAATTTTTAATTATTAAAAATATTAACTAAAATTTGATTTATTACCTCTTATCCAATTTAGACATGTAAATCTCATTGGATTATTTTTTTTGTGTGAGAGATTGATGAATTTTTTTTAAGAATTGTATAATTTGATTGAAATTTTATAGTTTTGAGACATTCAAGTATTAAATATATTTTCATTCAATATGTTTTCTTGTAAAATAAAAAATAAGTTATTATTTATGTATGACCCGCCAACCCAACCCAACCTAACCCGTTATTGATCGGGTCGGTTCAGAACTTAACCCAACCGAAAGATAATCATCGGATCAGGTCTTGAGTTTTGTCAAAACCAGACCAAGGCAACCCACGTACACCCATTAATATTTTATAGGGTTTAGGGCCTCATAGCCTATATTAAAATGTCAAAAATGTAATTAAAGATAGAATTCGGGGTAAACTTTGTAGAGAATGTGTCGAGAAGAAACCCTAAATAAACCCTAACCAGTTTTAACTGTTGATTTAGATTCGTTGGGTTGGAGAATCCCTTTCGCATGCCTGCAAATCCATCAGGTATCAAAGGAATTTCAACCCTCTTCTCTTTCACTCCTCGTCAAGTTCTGTTAAACAATCCAACCATGAAGCACGATGCCGATAACGGAACCATAATCTCGGAACAGAAAGTGAAGTTTCTTCTTCATCAATCAATTGCTCTTTACTTGGAACACTCCGGGTTCTCCAAAACCCTAAAAAAGTTTCTATCTGAAGCGAAAATTGAGGTTCGTATCTACTTCATATAATTTTGTTTGAGATTAGCTGAGTTGAAACTTGATGTTACTGGACCCTGTGTGCTTGATAAAATTCTCACTTTTTGTTATGATTAGGATATTAGAAAATAGTGATTTCGCATTTGGAATATTTTATTTTTCTTCTGTTTTTCTGCTAGTGATGTTATAGAAGCATCTCATAATTAAATTAAGATTATTGTGTTCCACTTGGAAAAAAAGTCATCATAAGCTTGTTGGTGATCATAAAAAATTAATTTTTATGAGAGAATTTATAAAAAAATGAAATACATTAGCTAATATCAAAGTTATACAAGAAGTTATTGTGTGAAAAACTCATAGGTGTCTGTTGGGAAGTGTATCTATACTAATTTTGTGACAAAAAATGTGTTATTGGGCCTTGTATATGTTTGGTTTAGATTGATTTGTAAATTGAGAGCTTAATAATTGAGTTTATAATTCTTCACCACTCGCAATGAGGTTCTGTAAGCTTACCAGTGTTTACACTGTTATAAAGAGTTTAAATTTAAAAAAAGATAGTTTCTTAAAAAAATTAGAGGCAGTGCAAAGGCTAGTTTTTTTTTTTTTTTTAAGTCTTATATGAGAAGCGTTTGTTAATAAAACTTCAAAAATATTTTAATATTTATTTTCCATAAGTGTGCCTTGAGAATATTATCTTGATTGAGTCCGTTCGTTTTTAAATTTTTTGAACGAAACATAAGCAAAGATTCTTGCTTCAGATTTCTTTTTGTAATTATGTACTTACAAAGCATAAGGAAGGCTGTATGCTGTGGTGTCATGTATAAACCAGTATTCCTCAGTATTCCACATTTGTGTTTTCTTTCTCACTGTTCAGTGAAAAAATTGGCTGGATTTTCCTTATGTTTTACATTGTTGCTCCTGCTTGTGATGCAGAAAGATAATACAGAGGGTTCGTCAGTTGATCTAGAAGAAATGTGCCGCAAATATCTTGAATCATGGTAAGACCAACAATCTTAGCTTTGAATTAAACTTTCAAGATTATGGAGAGAAAAACTATGAACTACAGAAGGCACTGCTGATTCCTTTAAACTGTACACTGACCAGTTATATGTTACTAGTGCCAAACTGTTCCTAGTTTTCTATGTGTAAAGGACACTGTATAACTGGCCATTGTCTGATGACACTGAGGAACCATGAACCAACAATAGTAATTACTGATTAGAAAGGCTGGGCCAATCACACTTGTTAATAGCACATTTTAGCAGTGAAAAGAAGCATCTGGCCGCTATAACATTTTTATATTGTTGTGGATTTCCATAGCGGTGGTTGTGTCACACAATCACACTATGGCATTTGTGAGGTTGTCTGTTCTGCACCAGAATCTGATATTTAGAACTATAGGATGAATAATTAAGAATTGCAATCTCACTTTTTAATTGCTGCTGCTTGCTGCCCCAGTTAGTCTTTTGTTCGTACAATGTTTTGGGTCTTTAGGTGTTATTTCTGTCTCTCGCTTATATGTTAATTCAGGTTTTTCTTGTTTTTCATCTCTTTTCAACAGCAAGGATGCTATGTCAACTATCAATGGCCAAAAGGAGCAAGGTATACTTTTAAATCCTTACAAACCTACTAGTATCTCTGTTGTTTATAACAATGAATTCTTCTTTCTTCCTCAGAGTCAGAACTTGCTATCATATCTCATTTTGTCTCTTCTTGAGTCCTGACAATTAAATTTTTGCTGTGGCTCTTCAATTACCTTCTAGTTGCAGGTGTGCACTCCAAAAATGAAGAGGAAAAACCCAAGGAAAAAAAGAAAAAGAAAAGCAAGTTAGTTTCTGAAGCTGTTGATAACATGGAAGATAACCAATTGGAGTCACTGCCTATGGTTACAGAAAATAAAGTTAAGGATGATTTATCTACTGATGCCAAAGTTGAAAATGGTGCTGAAACAGAGAAGCAGTCCAAACGTAAAATGAAAAAGAAAGGTAAGTCAAATATTGAAGGGGATGCAGTAGATCAGATTACAGTTGTAGAAAATAAAGTTAAGGATGAATTATCTATAGATGCCAAAGTCGAAAATGGTGCGGAGACAGAGAAGAGGTCCAAACACAAAATGAAAAAGAAAGATAAGTCAAAAAGTGAAGGCGATGCAAAAGAGCAGATTGAAGATACCAATGCAACTGTTTCAGAAAAAGAGAATTTTGAGGCCTCAAACGAAGAGGCAACACCTGAGGCGAAGAAAGATTCTAAAAAAAGAAAAAGACCAATTTCCAAAGAAAATGATGAACAAGATACCGAAATCAAGGCAGATGAAGAAACCAAGTGTAGGAAAATAGAAAATTTGAATGGAAAAACAGATGTGCACCTTGGGAATGGAGCAGATAAATCTTCTGTGCAAAGCTCTCAGAAGAAAAAACACAAGGAATCAGTTGAGGTATGCCATAACTAGTATTTATTCTCTCTGAATATGTTTTTGGCGTTCTGGGTCTTGCCATTAGATAAGGCACACTTTAAAATCAGATCAATGAGCTTGCTTATTTTTTCTCTTTTTAAGAAAAAAGTGCTCTCTTTAGAGAACTAGAACATCAACCTATGCAATTAACTCTTGATCAGTCTAAAACTAAATGTTCCAGGTTATTGACTTGTTTTGTTTGCTGGTGTCCCTTTAAATTAAGTAGTATGCTATTACAAATTCCTATATGTTTGTCTTGAATCTCTTGATGCTCATACTTATTTTCCTCTCCAATAACTGTCTGTCTGCTCTTCTTTTGTTGTTGTTTAATTTTATGCAATCTTTCATTCTTGGCCTTTGATAATTATATTTCTTATACAGCTTTGGATTCTTAGTCAAATGTATTTAATTACAATTTCACTGCTGAAGCTAAGATTTTGTCTGTGACAAATGAAATTGCAGCAAAAACCAGTGAAGACGCCATTTCAACGAGTTCAAGTTGACAAGATAGATTTTGTTGATGAGAGGCTTCAAGATAATTCTTATTGGGCAAAGGTGCGACAAATTGATAGGTTTTCCATGCAATTGGGGTTGTGAGTTTTGTCCCAGTTTCATTATCTAATAAATGTGTATTGGTCTATTTGTTTGCAGGATGGTGCTGAGAGTGGTTATGGTGCAAAAGCACAAGAAATTCTTGGCCAAGTTAGAGGAAGGTCTGTTCTGTTATTTTGTATGTGTAGTGGAGTAATTTTGAATTCCAATATTTGCACTTGTATATCATGCATCTAAAAAGGACATTATTTGTTTAGTGTGTTTGGCGTTGGAGGATTCATGTTTTCATAGACAAGCTATAAATAGTTTGTGCAGTTGGTTACATCACGTTTTTATTTGTTTAGCTTGTCTTTAAAGGAAAATCTGTTTGATAGGCAATGCAGAAGCTAGTTCTACTTTTCTAAGCTTTTCGTGTCATGTGTCATGTATATATATTCGAAGCTTTCATTCATGTTTCCAAACCCGTATTCTCTTATTCAGCTGATTCTTATAATTGTTTATAATGTGCACAATTTCTTCGGTTTAAACTTATATCACTGTCTTATTTTTCTTTTTTGGTGACATCAAATATTTATCTTACAGGGATTTTCGTCATGAGAAGACCAAGAAGAAACGTGGGACCTATAGGGGTGGATTTATTGATTTACAATCCCACTCAGTTAAGTTTAATGTTTCAGATGAGGAGTGACTGGGAAGCATATAGGTTTATTTATTTTTCTTTTTTCTTGTCAAGAAAGAAAATTTGCTTTGATATTTGCTACTGGAGCACCATGCTAAAGGTGGTGTTGTCCTGGAAATTTTGTTTAATTATGTTGCATTGAAACAATATTACATTGAAACAATTTTACATTGAAACAATATTCTGTGTGCTGCTTAATGCAATTTGTGTTGCACCTAGTATAACAAAGTGCTTGGATTCTGGGGTGGGAATTTTCTGTTTTGATTTCCTTGGGATCAGATTACTGAAAGCTCATCATTTTGCTGAGGTATGCTACCGTATTAACATAATGATTATGGGCCTAACATGACCATGCGGGCAAGAGTAAAACAAGCTTGTCTTTTTGTCATGATATTAGAGTAATTCTAAAGTGTATGACTCTTTTATAACTTAATAATTATACACCGATGATGTAAAACAGATTTACAGATACAATAATAATATAATGACATGATTTCAATGTGAAATATGATTTATTTTGTGAAAGATGGGTTAAGATTGACTTAGTAATTAGTTAGCTTGTAAATACTTCATCCTTTTTGATCCTAAAATCAGCTTTTAAGTTTTTTTTTCCTGTTTTACCTTCTTTTGCTAATAATATACTACACCAGACAAGGCCAAACTCAGTTGAATTGTGAGGGGAATAGTAAAACAAAAACTGAACTGGTACTGTAAATTCACCAATAGACCTGTTTGTGAAATTGCCACGAATTTTCTTCTGTACGTGCTGCATGTGATAAAATCAAGTTTTCCTCATCCATACAAAAATATATTATCAACGAAAGACTAGTTGATGGTTTTCACTACTTGTGTTTGATGTAGAAGAGAGGGGATGTATTCCTTTTACTCATTGGCACCGACCATTTCCATGTGATGTGAAGACTCATCTATTCCATTTGTTGATAACTAAAAAAATCATGAACACAATTTGTTTTCATTGTGGTCAAAATTCTAGTAGCTGTAGCTCCCTCAATTTCTAAGAAGTTTCCTATTGACTGATATTGACGAAAGCAAGTCTTGTTATGATACATATATAACTTGAACATTGCCCATTCTAAACTTTATTTCATTTCAAATATACGTTTGCTCTTGAGTTCTTCTGAGAGTTAGAACTTTATTGGTGTGGTGAAAAAAAAGAAGTTAAAGGATGATCTTTTAATACACTTGTGTTTTGTTATTATACATGTTATTTTTTTTTGACAAGTTCTTATCCCATATTATTTACTGTACGCATTAAAGTGATATTGTACGCACTTTGGTGGATATACTAAAGAGAATGAAAGAGCATTAAAGTGATATTGTACGCACTTTAGTGGATATACTAAAGAGAATGAAAGAAGAGTTCAGAAAAGGAGAAAAGTGATATTGTACGCACTTTGGTGGATATACTAAAAAGAATGAAAGATGAGTTGAAGAGTACGTGAAAGAGAAAGAGGGAAGAAGAGGATAATTGAATAGTTAAATTCAAAATGAGGGATATTTTAGTCTTTTTGGACTTGGATGGAAATATTAGGAGTGTAATTAAAAAAATTAATTAAAATTTATGAAAAATGCCAAAAACACTCTTAATACAATACACTCTTTATTATTGGTGGAATTTTTAACAAGATTCACCAAATTAATGCGGTCTCTACAAAATTTAGTGGCTTCCATTAACCAATAAAAATAAAAAAGAGCGTGTTAGTAGTATTTTTTCATTAAATTTTTATAAACAAAAAAGCCATTTACAGCAAAACTGAATATCTGGCATGGTTATGTTATGGTTTCCAGTTTGATAATCGTGGAGTCATGAATGACTCTCCTCTTTTGAATACTTAATTAGTAATCAGTGAAGAATTTAACTCCACAGTATCGCTGCTCTGTGTTGTACCGAAAACCAATTAGAAGACTTGAGAGCGCAGTAAAGGCCACGATTCCGTGGTTGGAAAACTGATACCAGTACCAGCAGTTCCCATCAACAACTGTTTTCAAAGATTTCGTCGAGGCAGAACTAAAAAAAGGATGGAGTCTAAAGCTTCTCAATAGTTGTGAACGTTTCTTTTTGTACAGTCAAAGTTGGATTTGTTTTATACCTACTACCTAGGATACGGAAGTTCAGCTAATCTCTCTTTTTTTGTCAGTTTGACAAGCGCTTATTTATATTCTTGTATGTTTGAAAAGCTGCAGACAAATGGATGATAATTCCAATCCATTATTTGAATTAAGCTGCTTTCTTTCTTTTTGTATGTAATTTGAGTTTTAACGAGGTGCAACTCCTTTCACAAAGGATATGGAGACTATATTTTTTCTGTGTAAACCTACAACTCTTTTATTGGAAGCAATCTTGAGGAGTCATTGAACTAAATGTGAGCGCCTCTCCTGGTGAAAATTTGAACCATGATTCATCATGTGGGAAACTAATGTTGGTAATCCAAAGACTATCTACCTATTAAATACTAACACAAACACATACATCAGACACAATGCTAACACATAGGCGTAGGTAATAATTTAAGAAAATAAAAGTGATTGCATGTAAATACATGTGTTTTATTGCGTCGGCGTTAAAATGTAAAGGAAAAAATGAAATGATTTCTAACAAGAGAATAGATATTTTGGCATGATAAATCTTGGGCATGTTTAGTTATCAAGTCCTAGCAGCAGGTTGGGGTTTACACGAAAATAGATTTGCACTTCTAAGTACATTGAGAGATTTGTCAGAATGTGGCAAACCCCCAGTTCATGTGTCCAGAATTGAAACTGGAGCAGCAAGACTCACCATAGCAGATTTCCAAATAACTACCTTGTTCAGCAAGGGATACTTAAAGCTACTATACTAATATTGCAACTTACACAAGCCTGCATTACTGGAGATATACAACAACTTCGAAAGATGATGTTTGATTAAAAATAAAATCCTTTATGATAGAATAATGTCATACCATGCATAAATTTCAAATTCAGACAGTAGCCCATTGCCAATATGGGTCGCAAAGCTTAGTGATTGCTGCGGTAATTTATCATCCATAATGAACAATGGGATTCATGTTGTCAGGTTTTCATGCAGCAGACAATGAAAATGGTGCATGGCCTGCTCAACTTTAGGAGCATATCTTCCCACACTATATGCTGGGGATTGGAGGCCCTTTTGGACACCTTCACACAACACAATATCTTCTATCTGCTCATGAACAACCAAATGCATTACAATAGGTATGTTGCATGCAACTGGAGGAAAATTTCTAATCAAGTCTACTA
Source organism: Cicer chorassanicum (assembly GCA_037974735.1). Lineage (NCBI taxonomy): Eukaryota > Viridiplantae > Streptophyta > Magnoliopsida > Fabales > Fabaceae > Cicer > Cicer chorassanicum. The sequence goes on from JBBPBP010000004.1 coordinate 2,645,731, forward strand.
AACCAATGTTTGTACCTGCACTTTCTCACTATCTTGTAAACTTTTCTCTATGAAACCTGTGTCATCCTGCTCAGTCAAAGAGAAGGTAGCAGGCAGTAAGGTTTTTGAATTGACTTAATTGTTCTGACAAGATTTATTAAGTGAGCTCATAAAAACTCAAATATATTTTTAAGGAAGAAAAGGCTCAATTCTATGACGAACTATCGAACCGTTAAAATGAGTGTAGATCCTGGTTTGATTTCTGAAAATTCAATATACTAATTAAACCATTGCTCTACTTAATGCAAGCTTGAAGTTTCATTTGTGTTTTCACTCAGTCATTAAAAATATGAAAGCAAAGCACTGAACTTCACATTTATTAAAATTTCATACCCTAGTCATCAACAACCAATCCTGCCTCTAAAGGTTATATTGTCTTGTTTCCTGATTTTCTTCCAAATTTAATCCTTCCACATACAGTTGGTACAAAATTATCGACATAAGGTTCATTTATAATAGTTTATTTATTGTCAATGACTCGATAAATATGTCTGCCAACTAAATTTTCAGTCGATGTTCAAAACGAAAAATTTACAAGAAAACAAAACATATTTCCTTACTATCCTAAAGGTGATGGTGTACCCCATTCTCTAGTACATTTTAATTTTAAAAGTGCTGAATCATGGAGGCAAATATTAGGCATTTGATTACATAACTACAAATTACCTGTAGTGAGGATTCAAGATAGTAGTCAAAAACTACTTGACATTTGTTGGGTCCTAGTGGAAGGACAAGATTGGTGTCCATCCAAGGTCCATACCTATCAGGCCAGAAAGCACCCCAACTTATAAAACCATGCTAAACTGTTAGTGCATGTTTGGATTGATGGTGAGATTGACAAAATCAGAATGAGCTACCATGATTTTAGCAAAAGCTACAATTTAGAGCTTCATCAAAATCATGGTGCCCCAATGATTTTGGCAAACACACTGCCTATCCAAACATACACTTCGTAAGAACATGACTGAAAAAATGATTAATCATTTGCCCAAATAAAAAAGCAAGACCTATTAATCATGAAGTTTGGGTATACAAAAGCATATATAGCTTTTCTTCCAAGTCTATCATAATTCTCTTTGCTTTTCTCTGAGCTGCTGCCTTCACAACTTTGGATGCTAACCTTTTCAAACAACTGTCTCATTCATAACAATCCTTTAGTACATAACCAATCACCGGAAACAAATCAAATGATGTTTGAAAGGATGGAAGTATGCATTTGACATTTTTTTTAAAAAGGTTTACATGATTCAATTTGCGATACTATACAGTACAGTAAAAGATAAACTGAATGGATATTATAAAAAGAGAAGCAGTAAGAAAGCATACAGTGATAGAATAGGAATCGAGATTAAGACCAGATGCTAGGCCTTTATGCGCGTAAGGCACGTGATAGCCACCATCTAAGTAGTTATCACAGAATACCTGCAAAAAGAAAACCCAAAACCACCTAAGTCTAAGCACCTCCATGGATCATATAAAGAAAAATAATAACAATTAAATAAATAACAATGTGTATAATAATAAAAACAATGACGTTTTAATTATTTTTCAGATGGCCACTAGTGAGGAAAAAAGCAAGCTTAACAACAGAAGGGAGGGTAAAGAAAATGAAAGTGTGCCAAGGGCAAAGTAATAAACAAAACCTCTAGGAAAAATAATAAATGTAAGGTAAGTCAAGATATCATACCTTCCAATTGCAATCAATGGTGTATTCGCGTCTACATAAATAACTTAACGAAGAATCAACTCCATTGGCACTCAGTAATTCTGAACAGCTACCAAGCCATTCCTTTGCTACATTATGACTATCAACTTCCTTCTCAGAAAGATTCTCCTTTTTCAAATTGAGAAGGACAAAAGGCCCCCAGGTAGCTACTTTGATTGGTATAAGACCAAACTCCTATCCTTCATAGTAAGAGAAATCAGCCAACCTTTTTCCTTATGCAAGTTAAATATTGTACAAGTAACTTATTATAGAACAGAACTGCGTACATTTACGTTGAAATCCTGCATTCCTGATATCCTAGTTGCCTTAAGAAGAGTTCCATTTAATCCATATGTCCAGCCCTGCAGAAATAATTGTACCAGTTTCCAAAACAAGAAAAAAGAAACTGAAAATAGAAACCTAAACTGCAAAAGGATCAGATCATGGTAACAGCCATTTATCCATGAAGGAAAGCTTGACAATAGTGTCTTCAACCCAGTGTTGTTAAATAGCGGCTATAGCGTAGCGGAATTTGAATAAATCACTAGAGTTCGCAATATGCCGTTTAGTACAAAATGTTATCAAATAGTGGCTATAGCACTATTGCATAGCAGAATTTGAACAAAATGCCACTTTCTGCCATCCACAATTGATAACACTGTTTCAACCTCACAAGGATCGTAAGTTCATGTGGAGGGTATCCATGGAAAAAGAGAATCAAAATAACGCTTGTATGCATATTTAACGTTGTAATTAAACTCACGTGGTAAGGACAGACAAAGCAGGACTTTTGTCCGCTTCCAGAAGCAAGGATAGAGGCATGATGACGACAGATGTTGTAGAAGGCGCGGACATTCCCACTGTCATCTCGACATACCACAAATTCCACATCTCCTAGCCTGCAATATTTAATCCTCCATGTGGTTCTCAGAAACTTGGAAGAAAAGAAAATAGATTACACAACTTAATATGTCACTCATAAATCCTTTTCCCCTTCCAAGAACCAAATGGAGCTGCAATTAGACAACAATGTTAACAACATATGTAAATACAACAAGAATTGGAATCAATGTACTATTATGTTAGAAAAACAAAAAATCCACCTTCCAGTGAAAAATTCACCGGGATTCTTTATCTGCTCCGTGGATCCTGATAAACAAAATTGAGAACTTTTGGACGTCAAAAAATTCTCATAGAGCAAATTATAACACACAAAATTCAAAAAACACTAATTAGTTTAGTTAATCTATCATAGTGATGAGTCTTTTTGAATTTAGTATGAATTTAAGCAGAATAGTACTCAGCGATGGACTTGACACAAACCACTGAATACAGATCAAGTATAATGAATAAAAAGTTAAGTAATGAATAATTAATCAAAGTTCAGTTATGAATAATTAATAAAAATTTAAGTAATGAATTACCATATGCACTCATGTCATATCATATAAATTCACAATCATATTATCAGCTATCATCTTTCTTTCCTCCAAAGATATCTCAGCAGACAACATATACATAATAAAATTAAATGAATTAATTTAATCTTCTAAACAAATGAAACTAATAATTTAATTGATTGAATTTGTTTCTCTATATATTATAAGCAGGAACAATAAAACAGAACCCAAATTAATACCCAAAAAGAGAAAAATGAAAAAGTTTGAAACTGACCCACAGCTTGCCAGCCTTTGTAGAAGACACGATCGAGCTCAAGATGGAAGAAAGAGGGGTGAGTGTACCATGATGATGGAGGTGTAACAGCTTCTTCTATGGGAATCTTAGGATTGAACTGTTGGACAAGTCTCTGAGATACAACGAGGTCTGAACTGCCAAGAGAACAACAACTCAGTTTTGATGAATGTTTGTTTGGAAAATTAAGATTTTGAGTTTGTCCCTTTCGAAGATTAGGGATAAAGGGTGTCATTTGCATGATCATCGCCATTTTCGTACGCTTTGTCTTTGGACGTGTATTTCTTTAATACGTGTCAGTTTTTATTGGAAACAAATTTCGGTACGGTCATTTTTTAATTTTAATTTGGCTTAATTGCAGTTTTAGTCTCCTATTTTAGCTGAATCACGAAAATAGTTCATCCATTTCATTTCTCTCTAATTTTGGTCCCTTAAATAGAATTTTGGTCTAAAACTTGATGAAGTGTCATTTTTTTGCGCTTATTTAAGCCAAATCATGTTTCAAGATACCTGAAATATATGATTATAAATGATGTGATGTGACTTAAAAAAATGACATTTTATTAAGTTTTAGATCAAAATTCTGTTTGGGATCAAAATTGGAGAGAAATAAAATGAAAAGACTACTTTCGTGATTCAGCTAAAATAGAGAAACCTAACATTGCAATTAAGCCTTTTAATTGTAATCCCTTGTAATTTTTAATTAACCTCGTATAATTATTATTTATATGCCACTTTATCAAGTCAGCATCTAATAGATTGACGACGCTAGGAATAGGACCCTCGTACGAGAGTAATGTCTTGAATGAGAAATAATATGAGTGTAAAATTTTAAAAATAGAAAAATGAATTGGTGAGATCAACAGATTACTTTTTCATGTTTTTTTTTTAAAACGAGGATATCTATTCCCATGACTCTCACATGTTAGATAATAAGAAAATAAATTTGTTATTTAAATTTACATATACATCGAACATATATAAAATAGTTTAAATTAGTGTGTTTTCTTCATCATCATCTAGAGATCACATATTAATAAAAAAAATCAAAATTATATGTAGATATTGAAATTTGTGTTGGAAAATAATATTTTATAGAAAAATAATTTTAGATTAAAATTCACTCATTTCATCCTTTCCTCTCTTTCAAACCAAATAAATGTAAGAAATAAGAGAAAATAAATTAAAAAAAAATAAAATGTAAGAGATATTTAGATAAATTAATAAAGAATAATGTTAGTAATATATTTTTGACACACTTTTTTCAACACTATTTTTAATTTGTTAAAATTTATGTAGGTCTCATTAAAATCATATAGAATCTATATTATTCGGTGGAATTCATGTGAATTTTAACTGATAAAAAAACACGTGTTATAAAATGTATATTAAAAAATGTGTTACTAATACCCTTTATTAATAAAAGATAATTGAAAAAAAGTAATTAAAAGAAATGATTTAATTTTCATAATTACAAAAGTCAAAAGCAAAAAAGTTACTAGTATAAATTAAAGGGGTAGAAAATAAAGAAAATCTACTTTAATTTTAGTTTTCAATTTTAATTAATACTAGTACATATGCAAGTGCTTGTTTTAAATCTAGAAAGTTTATTTTAACCGTCAACTATTTGATTTATTTTTCTACAACTACAACCTAAAATTACTTGATGGTGTGAGTTTAGTAAGTTGTTACACCTCCAATTGTTTTTCCTCTTGAGTCTCTATGATTTAAATCTTCAATTAATTTAATTTATGATATCTTTTTATCTAATTTATACATGTGGCATGCTGATATGACATGTCACATGGCTCTGAATTATCACGCCATGATAGCTTCATCAACCAACATCCAATGGTGGCTGGTATACGATGGAGACGGAAAACAAAACAAAACATTTAATTTCATAAATAGGAAATGCAATGAAAAAATAACTTTAATTTCACTTTTTAACTCCTATATATTCAAGTGTGTGATCATTTTAAATTAATTTTTTTTATTATTGTAAACATATTTTATTTTATTTTATTTTTTTACCCTCTACCATAACAACCACTTATTAGATAATAATATGACAATTTAATATCATTTGACACAGTCTCATGTAACATACCATATTATATAGATAAATTTAATTAAAAAAATGACAAAAAAGACTAAAATTTTGAAACAAAACATTTCAAGAGACTAAAATTAAAAACAATCCTCTTATGTAGATAAACTAAAAATTATTGATAACAAATAGCAAAGAAAAGAAGGGAGTGTTGACTTAATCAAATGAAATGGAGAACATGGCCACACAACCCCAAAATATACGAGTCTTGTACTTGTGTAGCTGTATGGAACACATGACACGTCACATACACAACACAACAATAGCAAGTGGCTGAGGCTCTCCTGCGTTGCTACCTTTTCCATTCCTTCTCATCCGTACGAATGTCCTCTTCACTTTTCCTTTATATACCAAACAACGCTCTTTCTTTTCCTCTCAATTTCTCTTTCACTCTCATCCCCTAATTTCCCCTTTCACAAGTCACACCCTCCATTTTCTAACTCTAACACCTTTTTTCTCTTGTTTTCTCAATCTTGTTCTTTCTTCCCAATTATTAATTTATTAGTGAAAGGGAAAAAGGAATCATAGCATACACATTACATAATATACATGTAAAGATGTTGTACGAACAACAACGGTTTCAACAACCGATGATGAAGATAGATACAAGGAATTCGAATACGACATCAGAGAGAAGAAACTATAATAATTCAATAGAAGAAGAAGAGAGACTTGAAATAGTTGACTTGAGTGGAATGTCCTTGGAGTCTCTTCCCAACCCTTCTCTCAATTTAGCAACCATTTGCAAATTGGACCTCTCCAACAATAATCTTCAGGTATAATCTTCATTTCTTCCTTCTTTTCTTTCAATAAAAAACCATAAGGGAACATATACGGTGCATAGAAAAAGTCCTATTTGTAAAAATATATTTGTAAGAAAATGTGCTCATATAAGAATATTACTTGCATGATCTTAACTTAATTCTATCATTTACTTTGCATTTATAGGAACGTTGAATATATCAATACCTTTTTATTTATAGAAACAATTTCATTGCATTTCATTTAAAATATACAGTAAAATATGATTAAAAACTTGATAACTAACGTATAAATGAGATGACCTAATAAATGAAGTACTCAAATAACATATAAATGAGATGACCTAACAAATGAAGTATTCAAATAACTTTTATCTTAATACAAGTGACTATAAAGTTGTTTTGATTGCTAATAAAATGTTAAAGGCACTACTTAATAATAAGTATTAAGGTCAATTTAATAAAAGTATTATTTTCTCTTTTATATTTATATATTTTCTTTAATTATTTGTAATAACAATTATTGAATCATTAAAAATAATGCTATTATATGTACTTTAAAAGTGATATGGAAGTCAATTTTTCCCAAACAAAAAAATTATTTTCAATTTAATTTGCCCTACAAATATATGGATATGAGCAAACCACTTAATGCAATTATTTTATTTTTTTATAAAGAAAAGTTTAGGATAAGAGATGGTGTCATAATTTAAGATAATGAAGATCTTGTGGATCATTAAACGTTCAATTTTTTTTTTTACACATAAGATGGTATTATCAATTGAGTTCATAATCTTACAGAATATTCCGGAGTCGTTAACAGCTAGACTACTTAACATGGTAGTTTTGGACGTGCACTCAAACCAGCTTAGGTCCCTACCAAACTCTATTGGTTGCCTTTCTAAGCTCAAACTTTTGAATGTCTCCGGCAACCTCATCCAACACCTTCCCAAAACAATTGAGAATTGCAGGTTAATTATTCTACTTTTTTTTCATACTTTTATTGATAAATTCGAAATTAAATTTGCACCAATTTTTCTTCATATATTTCAACGTGTGTATTATAAAATTAAAATGTTTGAGATGCATGACATAGTTTAATAATAAGAAAAATAAATAATAGAAATATTGATTATTTAGGGTTTTGAGGTGAGGAGACTAGACTACTATAAACAAATATTTCATCCTTATCTAGAATTACATGAAATCAACTAATAACCAACAACAATGGAAAAAAAATACAATACTATAACAATAAGTACACTCTTTTCATTAATTTAACTTAGGCATGCCATGAGATACTATACTAGTAATTGAATAGCTATTAGTATACGGTAATTTAATTGTAAATATACTAATAATTAACATGTGTTCCATGAATTTTAATTCACCAGAGCTTTAGAAGATTTGAATGTAAATTTCAACAAGTTGATCCAGCTACCAAACACAATAGGGTTTGAGTTAACAAATCTAAAGAAGTTAGCAGTAAATTCCAACAAGTTAATCTTCCTTCCACGCTCCATCTCTCACCTAACATGTCTGAAGGTTCTAGACGCACGCCTTAACTGTCTTAGATCTCTCCCAGAGGACATTGAGAATCTTGTTAGCCTTGAAAGCCTCAATGTGAGTCAGAACTTTCAATACCTAGATTCTCTTCCCAACTCTTTAGGACTTCTCTTGTCCCTCGTTGAGCTGGATATTAGCTATAACAAGATAAAGTCCTTGCCAGATTCCATTGGGAGCCTGAATAAGCTTCAAAAGTTGTGTGTGGAAGGGAACCCTCTAAGTTCACCACCACCAGAGATAGTAGAACATGGATTGCATGCAATGAAGGAGTACTTATGCAACAAGATGAACGTTGGTCATCAAAGTCCAACTAAGAAGAAGTCATGGGTTGGAAAGTTAGTGAAGTATAGGACTTTCAATGTTAGAAGTGGACCCCGTGAAGAACGTGAGAGTTTCATTATCCCTGAATATAATAGATCTATCGATGGTCTTACTTCTCCCCGCTATATGGGAATGTTTTCACCGCGTCGCCTTTTCTCCCCTCGTAATTACTTCAACAATTGAGGCAAATTCGAAATTTTGGGGACTCTTCAAAATGTGTCTGCTTCACCGGTTATTTTGTACCTTTTTTTTTTTCTTTCAATTTTTGGGATTGGATAGGCTGTAGTTTTGTTGCTTTGTAAACTAGGAAAAAAAAAAGAGGTAGTGGGCTTTTGAAGCCCATTTTGCTTCATGGATTTTTGATCCGCACGTGAAAGTAATATGGTGTATTGCTATTGCTATTGCTATAAATATATAAGCAAAATTACATTTTTGGTTTTTTATTTTATTTATTTATAACATTTGAATTTTTTTTCTATATATATTTTTTAACTTTTAAATATAGACAAGTTAGTCTTTTTTCTCATGTTTTTATTGAAAAATGTTGAAGTTGCACGCTACATAGAATGGTTTTTAATAAATTTATTTATTTTAATAAAAATTCATAAACCCAAAAATATATTTATCTTCTTCAACATCATTTTCATCGTCTTCATCATATTAAACTCAGAAAAAATTCATTGAATAAAAAAAATTAAGAATATCTTCATTGTTTTCATACTTAAATCAAGAAGAAAAAAAATCAAAACTAAATAATTAAAATTCCCAAATTAAAAAAATAAATCCTAGATTTTCTAGGCTCATAAAGAACAAAATCTATCAAGATGTTTGAACAATTGAGTTTAGGAACATACTTGTCACCTATACCATAACATCGTGAACAACTAAACGTGTCTATGATAGAAGTAGATTTGGTTCTTTGTAAGTTTAGAAAATTTAGAGTTTTATTTTTTATTTTATTTTTTTAATTTGGGATTTTTTTCTTTCTTTTGGTTCTTAACAAGTCTAGGAAATCTAGGGTTTATTTTTTGGTTTGAGGATTTTGATTTTTTTTCCTGGATGTAAGTATGAAGATGACCAAGATGTTCTTGATTTTTGTTTATTATTCAATGAATTTTTTATGAAAATTTAAATATGAAGATGATGAAAATGATGTTGAAGAAGATGAAGATATTTTTGGATTTATGAATTTTATTAAAAAAATTATAAAAAAATAAATTTACTAAAAATCATCCTAGGTGGCGTGTTACCTTAATAAAAAAATATATAACTTGTATATGTTTTAATAGATAAAGGATCTATATAAAAAAATAAAGAATCGGAATATTACCAATAAGATAAAAAAAATAAAAATATAATTTTAGCTAAATATATAATAGATTCGGTTCTGATCTGTAAATAATATACACTTCATATCATCATGTCTTGTGAACCATATGGGGTATTTTGATAACTAAATCCCTTCTGTCTGTAACAAATTAATGGAATAGGATTAGTCAGTAGTGGCGTTTTTGTTTTCGCATTCAACTCGATCTATTTATTTTATATTTCATAGATCGACATTCTTACATTTATGGATTTTGTGTATAACTTAAGAATTTAACTTTTGTATAGTTAAGAATTTAATATATGTGTGATTGAGTCATTTAATTTTAACATAGTGTTTATTTGAGTCTAATATTACCAAAGTTGTTGGATTGTGCAATATATACATGTTTAGCCACACTCCTCTTTAAACTAATTTTTAAAACTAATTTAAATTCATTTAACATAATTTTTCTTTTAAACATAATGTTCTTTTACGTGTCAGTAGACTTAGTACCCACATATTTTAGCATATATAGCTGTCACTTTAAAATATGTTAAAGGGAATTATAATAAGAGCCATTTTAATTTTTAACGTAAACTTTAGTTTTTTCTCCAATATTGACTACAAATAAATATTTAGTGCATCATTTCTAAACCACTTACAATTGTAAGAATACTTTAATAAAATTATTTAATTCTTGTCTTTCTTAA
>JBBPBP010000004.1:2656123-2673635 GCA_037974735.1 Cicer chorassanicum
TCTTAATTTTTATTATTAAATATTAGTAGACAAACGAGCATATATCTAATTATTCTATTGTGTTTTCATGCATATATATTTATTTTATAATATTTCATTTTTAATTCATTTGTTTCAGTTTTGTAATATCTATGTAAACTAAACTTTCTAAATTTCAATGTCAATATTCATGTTATATGTTTCTAAATTTGAATTTTGACAAGATTGTGAAATAAAAAACAAAATTGTTAGAGGCAAATTCATCCAAACAAAAATTCCTACATAAAATAATATATATTATAAGAGATTAATAATAAACACACCTAGAAAATAGAAGATGTATGTTAATAATAGAGGTATAATTATAACTTTATGTTTTTTATTATTTTGGAGAAACAATCTCTCAGTCACGGTGTTTTCAATGTCCATTACTCTTTTTCAATTTTCATTACTCTTCTATTGCTCTTTTTATTGTATCACTTTCAATTTCGTTCTCTATATTTCGATGTCATTACTCTCCATCTTTTCTTTCTTATTTCACTATCTATCATCAATTTCATTACAATTTATTTTACTTGTCTCCCATTTTCATTCATGTGGGTTATCCAATTTTGATTTTATATTTTCACTTGGGATTGATTTCTCACAATACTTAATAACTTATTATAATTTCTTTTATTCAAATGAGTAAATTTATCATACACGTGACTTTAATCTAATTCAAGAGTGCATACGTATAACATTTTAGTGGAAAATTCTTCCGTTTTAATAAATCACAACTTATTCATGCATATTTGTTTATTGGCAAATGATAGTAACACCCTTTTTTAAGTGTGTGTATATTAGCAACTCCATATATATATGTTTATATATGTATGTGTGTGTGTGATTTTCTAGTGAGCGCTTGTGATCCATAGGTTGATTAATAATTGATGATATTTATTTAAGAAAAAGATTTATGGTAGAGCTAGCTGTTGCTGTAAGCGGATGCATTTGTCGACTCTAGTGTTTACATAAACTGCTAAACTCTTAATAAATGTCTCAAAGGTACCACAAATTGGGACAACCTTCATGTGCAACTCTACCAATCCCAATCTCTTAGCTTCTTAATTGGAAATTCAAAACAGACACCAATCCTACATGTTAATCTCTTTATTAATTAATTAAATTCTTTTAATCTACCACTATGGTGCTTTTGTATGTTTCTCAAATTATTATTTTATATCGTGGCACACGCTCTGGTTGATCTTCATATAGAAGGATTATCTAGATGAATTTATGAGGAACCTAAGCACATGTTATGTTCCTGATCTAATCTCATTACTTTCTTTAATTCATTTTCCTAATGCAAATGATTCCATTCATATACATTTCATAAATTCATCACAATCTACTTGGGATTGTATGAAGAGCTGTTATATATCATTTCCAAGAAACTTTCTGTTGGTCAACCACCGTATGTAATGCTCAAATTTAACCTCCTTTTATTAGCTGTCTTTTTCAAATAAAAAAATAACACAACACTTATAAAAAAAAAAAAAATTTTACTGCATACAATTTTGAATCTGGATCAAAATAAATATGCGGCTCATATATATAAACATTTATTATTAATTTATCAATTTTTTATCTAGAATCTTTAATACTTGAGAGGTTTGCTTCGAATATATAGGTTTCCGTAGTGGTGACTTTAATAAGAAGATATTTTTGTTTGAATAAGAACTTCGATAACAAGTTAACTCCGTCTTTGTGATGCATGTAAATAAAAAGTACTAGTGATTGGTAGGTAGCATATTCTAAGTATAAGTACCCAATTTTAACTTTTCAGCGTTTACACTCACATGCTACCAATTCTTTGCAATGAATTAATAGAGGAAATTCACGACTCTCATATTAGAATAACCAAATTTACGGTGGAGCATATTTTTATTGTTATTTGTTGAATCTAATACTCTTTTTTCATCTTATATATAAGAGATTTATTTTTTTATATATATAAAAAATTACGATTATTAAAATGCATTTATTATTTAAATTATTTTTATACCCTTATTTAAGATATTTATTTTTTTAATATTATCAGTAGATATTTAATGTCTTACAATTTTTAATAAAATTATATATATAAAAATAAGCAAAAAAATTAAAACAATTAATAAATATATTAATTTTATTGCTTTTTTTTATTTTTTATTTTCTCTTATAACATACATTGAGCAAGTGAATCAGAACATGATAAATCCTTGAAACTTTAAAAAATGCAAATTTTGGAACATCTTGAAACACCTACGTCTATAATAACAAGGTAGTAACATGAATTAAGAAGTTTGCTCCAATTAGATCCATTTATCATCTGTGGTCACATCACATGGCTAAAGACAAGCATTTTTCAATATTAAATTTTTTATTATAATGTTGAAACAAGATCCCAAGAAGAGTAGCCAAACTATTTTGAAAAATGAAAGCAATGGGAAAATGCACCGAATCCACTCTACTTTTACTAGTCAATATATAACACAGTTTTTTAGTATTAACTTGCTACATTGATATTTGTGTTACCAAAAAATAAAAATATTGATCTCTTTCTCTTGCATTTCATAGGATATGATCTCTTTGCTTTCCCACCTAATCAAAAGATTTTTCCATTAACAAATTAAGGGAATGAAGACTAATATGCTGGAAATGTGGAACAAATCAAATCCAAACTTTCATAATTTGAATCAAAATTAATATATAATTAATTAGCATTCTGCTATACTGTATATCATTTCTCCTTTTTTTTTTCCTCTAATAAAATTCAATATCTTCTAATTAATACATTGCCTTGAATTTACGAACAGCATAATTCTGTGTTTGAATCCTCTGCAGCAGCAGTTGCACCTATTGTTTCTGCATCCAAAATATACTATACTCCAAGAAGCACATAGTAGATTATTGTAATAGGCAATGCAATCAACATTCCAAAAATAACCCTGCACAATAAACAAATTCTCTTTTAGAATTATAATTATAAATCCACATAATAACTTGCATTATCTTTTAATAAAAATAAAATGATACTGACCCAGTACTGAGTATATCTGGATGGAGATTGTATTCTTTGGCAAACACAAAGGGAACAATACCTTGTGGAAGTGCAGCCTACAAAAATTAAACATTATGTTAAAAAAAAATATAAGATTAATAATAAGGACATGAACTATAGTTTGATAAATTGAATTTGATGATACCTGAACAATTGCAACATGTAAAAGAACTCCACGAATACCGACTGCAATTGAGGTTGCTGCAATGACAGCTGGACCTGTCAAGAACCTAACAGCCATAGAAAATGTTGCAACAGATTTTCCACATGCAATCAGCTTAGGCTGTAATGCCATGAACAGACCTGCATAAAAATATGATAATTAATTAATACTAGAAAAAGTTGAAATAATGAATGTTTGTGTCTCTAAATTTCAGCAAGTACCTAGACTGAACATGGCCATTCCAAGACCAGCATCAGAAAGTATAGAGATGGAACCTTTCACAATAGTGGGCATTTCAATGTGCCACCTGCATGCATGGACACAAACAAACAACAAATTAAATATACTACATAGAAATAATTAAAATACATGTTATATTTTGTTATACGTACCTGTATGATATAAGAGACCAAACGAGTCCGATAAGACTTGAATATGTATTAGGATTTCGGATGAGTTTTCTCCAAACCATGATTAGAATAAGTCTTGTCATGACACCTGCAGGTGGCATCTGTGTGTTTTTGTTTGTATGATCACCACCTCCTTCTATGTCCATCTTCTTCTGGCTAACATATGGTGATCCATTATTTGGAAGTTTTGTTCCTTCCTCAATTTCAACTTCTCTATGACCAGGACTCATGTTCTCAATCATTTCATTCACAGCTGCAAATTAAGAGATCAATAATTATTTCTTAACAAACACTACTCTATTAATGAGCCATTTATAAATGTGTTTATATATTACCTTTTGAAGCAACAGAACTTTCATGTGGAACAGCTTTGGAAGGATCAACAGTACTAAAATCATTAGAAGCAGCTCTATTAACAGCATGTTTTAGATTCCCTTCAGACACAGGTGAAGCACTTGAACTCCAAACAAACATATGTAACTCTTTGTTACTAGCTGCACTACCACTACTTCCTTCTTTTTTCTTTGTACCAGCACTAGTTGAACCAGAAAGGATTGGATTTGGAGGTGGATAAGAACCACCATTATTAAACAACTCACCACTCATACTCCTCCCTCCCCTTCTCTTATTTATCTTCATCTCCTCTTCAAAATTCGATGTCCTCGGCGTCACACCTTTCGAAGATTGCATCGAATAAACATCACCATTACTATTTGTATAACCGTGTTTGGGACTCGGCGCTTTACTTTGAAACATTGCATAAAAATCAGTTTGGTTAAAACTTGAAGCTCTTGGTGTTGGTTCTCTTGATGATTGAACAGAATAAATCTCAACACCAGTTAAATTTGAAGCTCTTGGTGTCATGTTAGTCAAATGAGACTTATTGAATGAAGAAACCATTGATGTAGGAGCTGATCTTTTAACAACAACATGAAGTTTACCATCTTCACCTATCTCAGCATCAGTTTGAAGTGGGTCTCTACCATTCAATGAAACAACATCAGAATCAACTTTGAATGATGTTATAGAAGCTGCTGTTTCAGGAAACTGTTCTGTTATTAAAAGTTTAGCAGCTCTATATTCAAACAGAAACAACATAAGTGTGTACCAAATAACACTTTGTAGAACAACAATTTGAACCATTAAATTTCCTGAGAAATCACCATACATAGCTTTTAGAAGAGGGATTCCCATAACAAGTGTGTTAGGAAGAGATGAAAGTGAAAAAAGTGTAATAGTCCAATCAAGACTTTCTGGGTTTTTAGTGAAAGTGTTCCATATAAAAAGAGCACCAAGGATAACAACTTTTTGAAGTGAATCAGCTGCTAAGAAATGGTAATTCATAGCATATGGATCATTGGAAGATATAAAATGAAAAGATAGCAACGGAACTGCGAAAACCGCCACAAAACGATTTATACCAGAACATTGATCCGGTGTAAAGATTTTCCACCATCTTACTGATCCGTATGCTAATATCATAGCAACATATAATGGCACTATTGCCGCGAAAACATCGTACATATCCTTACCGGTAATCATGGTTTAAAGATTAGACACAGAAACAAAGTGTTGTGAAAGGTTCAAATATATGTAATGTTAGTCCTTTCTTATAAATTAGGTACTTGATATTATTTTTTTGTTAAGGAAAATGAAGGTGAAAATTTAAAAATGAAAATGGAGACAGAAGAGAAGAGGGTTGGATTTTCTATGAATAATAATAATAGATTATAAGGCTAAGTTGGCAGCACTGTAAACGTTCATGCACATGTGAATTGGGCAGTATTCAGTGATCTGCGGTAGCAGCAAAGATCTTTTCTGCGAAATTATTATTATTATTTTTATTATTGTAATATGGAGGAGATTCAGAAACACATAAATAAATAGCTGAATACGTTAACCTTATGCATATTCTAATAAAAACTATGTAACGCTTTAATTAGCTGTGTGAAAACCAGAATGCGGGAATCAACATTAATTAACTACTATGATCTGTCATTTTATTACTATCTGTTAATTTGTTATTTGTGTGACAAATAAGAAATAATTAAAAATTAGAACCCAGGATTTGTTATTTGTGTATTTGTTGTTAGAGTTGGAATTGTGGTGTGACATAGGGGATTCAAATTAATTTGAAGCTAAATTCTCGTAAATATAAGGCTATAACAGAATGTAACAATGAAAATATAACATAATAATGCCAACAAATTAAACCAAAAAATTCACTAATTATTTCTAGAACCTAGCTGAGTCACTACATCAATTTATTTATTTGATTATATTTAGAGAAATTAAAAATTTATTTATTTAATTTTAAATCAGTTCATTTATTTCGGTTTGCTGGCAATTCTCTCGGGCCTAACACTTGCACGAGATTTTGGGCTTCTTCCTCAGCTATTGGATCCTTTTATCTAGGCCTGTGTTACCAATATTCCCCCATCAATAGCATCATTGTCCTAAAAGTTGTACCACTCAAAAGATAGACCATTCCTTGTTTTTAACTGTGGATATTTTCTCATTAGAAATTCATCGGAAAATCTAAGTTTCACCTTCAAAACACAATTAATTTTTATTTAACATAAAGAATGTAAAGGGTATTACAAAAGTAATTTTTATTTAATAAAAAAGGTGCAAATGATATTATTAATGCAAGTTATTTCACTTAGGTTGGCACCACACATTAATAATCTTCTATATCATCAAAATATATTAGAAGTGCTTTTGAAATTTTCATTGTATGGTACTTCACTCATATCAAATGATGTCATCACCAAATGCAAGCGTTAAAGTGTATCTATGGTTTCTGATCTTCAGTAATTAGATGATGTTGAGTCTTTGTTTTTCAACTTACTTTGGAGCATGATGCCATCAAACCATAATAACAAAAAGGATTCATTATCAAATGAGCTTAGCTCTTTTTTTGTTTATGTTTTTTTAAATTGCACATTTAAAAAAACGTCAAAGGATAAATTGATCTCTTATTATATATTATTTTGTTATCATCAAAACACCAAGAGTAGGAATTGTATCAGAGCCAACTTGAGTTCACTCCCCTCCTTTACTTTTAAAAACTTGTATCCTTATTAGAAACAAATATATTATCCATTTATAGATGGAGTCTCGACCGCAATTAAGTCAAGAGAGAAATTATGAGCATTAAATTTGTGTATAATTTTCATACCAATGTAGTGTATTGCAAAATAAAATCTAATGTCCCCAATTAGTTTAATAGCTGTTAAATTTGGTTCAAAGTGAGAGGGACTTAATGCTTACTCTAGAAATCATCCTAAAAAACCTCAAGATAAACTTGAAATGAAGTTATGATAAACTTGAAATGAACTTTTGGGGGGTTTGATAACATATTTAACCTTAGTTTTTCTTTTATAATTTATGTTTTTATTTAAATTTGTTTATGAGGTATTAGTTCATGGTCAGAGATCGACCTTGTAATCTTAAGAGACTGAAAATTAAATTTTCTTACAAAAATTTGTGAAATTTTAAATAGTTATTATTTATTAGTGTTACATGAATTAACACTTTTTCTATCTTACAATGAATGATCATTTGAAAAAGAATGTCTAAAATAAATGTCTTTTTTTATTTTTATTTTTAATGTAATATTAATAATTACTTTATTTTTCAATTATATCAACTAATTAATAATATATACATCACTCTCAATTCACTGTCTTTCATTTTTCATTAATTGTAATTAAGGATTAATATACAATGAAAATCCTAAGCCACCAACTGTTCAAGAGTTTCATCTACAAGTACTACCATCCTTGTCCAGATTCAATGATTCTAAAAGACCAAATAGACTGAAAAAGGAGAATTAAAACATACAAAGATCCACAACTCAAAAAAAAATAAAAATTAGTCGGATCTAAAATTTATCAAAAGCATATATAAATATACGTTGTTATCTTTACTGGTGAAAGACACAATGTGATGGCTACTTAAATAATAGTAACCTTTTGGTGACGTAAGAGTTCAAAATAAAAGGAAAAAAAAATTATTGTTAAGGAGAAAAGGACAAACTTGTTGTTCAAATTCAAAGGTAATTAAAAAAGAAGCATTGATGTTGACGAGCCGTGAAATACCAATTTAGTATTTTTTAAACAATATTTGGGTTTTGAGATTGAATTTTTAAGTGTTTTAGAATAAGTCCGAGTTTCAACAAATAAGCCATTATTTTGGAATTTATTTGGGTTTTGAAATTGATTTTGTTCATATTTATGATTATTTTTTTCGGGTTTTGGAGCATGCCTTGACCTTAAAATTAGACAAAACTCCTAATAAAGTTAATAAAAAAATTAGTTATTAAGCATTTACATTTGCCAGCTTTTGTATAATGAAAATAGTATCTTAATTTGCACATAATACTATAGTTTTATGCAGTAGACCGATGGCTTAATTCTTAAATAACTTGTCGACATGATTGTAGTTGAAGTTTGAATGTATAATTTAGTCTATGTTTTGACCATTCCTAGTCCTATTTCACAAGGATATAGTATATATAAATGTCAACTACAACACAAGAATGAAAAATAAATGGAAAGAATAGAAGAGTGCACAAATTAAATTCATGGCTGTAGCTGTAGTACTGTTACCTCCTGCTTTTGTTGTAGCTGACTTAAATATATATTGGCATTAATTAATTAATTAATTAAGAAGACCCCCTCTTGTTGGGGCATGGGGCGTTGAACACTCATCCCGCACGTGATTTGAATAGAAAAATAAATTTTATTTGATTTGCCTCTATTTAAATCTTGTAGCTTAGGTCAACTACCACACCCTGTACTGCAGCCGTTGGATGATCATGTGCCACTCATCTTATGTTGGTTGTTTGTCCTTGTCAACCCATGAATTGAGGAAACCACAAAACATATGTTTTTAGTTTATATGAATAAACAGAACAAAACTTGTCAAAAAAATTTTAATATGAAAGACAGGTGCTGTAATAGTCTATTCAAAAAATAAATATAAATAAAAATTATTTTATTAGAGTAAAATTTTTAAAACTGTAATGGTTGAACAATTTAATCCTTTAAATTTATATAATAATAAATTAATTTTTTGAATTCAAAAGTATTAATCTATTTAGTCTTTCTATCAAAATATTTCTTCAGCATTTATTCATCAAAATCAATAAAAAAAAAAGTGTCCATTGACTTGAATAATCTGTTGTTACATCATTATTACAAGCAAATAGTCTTTGTGATGCTAAAATTGAAAAATGGAGTATTACAAACAAATAGTATTTGTGATGCTATAATTTTAATTAGTTCCTCAAATTATAAAATTGTGGATGTGTTGTGTGGGTGTAATTTTGAAGAGAAGTTTATATGTTGTAAAAAAAATTACATAGCATTATTGTCTAGTTGTATTGTATGTCATGATTTTTTCTATGATATTAGAGTTTTTCACACTATATATTCTTGCATTGAGGTTATGTTCTTTAATTCTCTTCTATACCCAACAATGAGGAGGGAAAATAAGTCGGACTGACTAACGATAGTCTACGTCAAGTTCATGTTAGATCAAATTTTTATAAATTTACAAAGTTAAAATTTCTAAAAAAAAGTTTGTTTGACTAAAGAGTCAAACTACGAGTCACAAAAAAATCTTTTTAATCTACAGATTGACCTACTTAAGGATGATAATAAATATATTTATTATATTTTGAACTTAATTGTGTTAAATTATAAATTTTCTAACGTTTTAATAATCTAAGTATATCCAACTATATTAATTTTTATCATATTTAAATATATTATTATAAAATAAAATTAAAGCATGTGATGTTTAATTTTTTTTAAAAAAAATTAATTTTATTGATATGTTACTTTGTTAATCTATTTAAAAAATATAGTTGCTTAACAATACATAGAAAACTTTCTATTAAGGTAAACTTAGACATAAAATAAGCTTATAAAAAGTAATATTATAATAGACTTTAAATTGTTTGACAATTAAACTCAAGAATCTTGTAAACTTAGTTGAACTTAACTTATTTTCATCCTACCAACAAATTGAAAAGGAAAGTATGCATTGATATCAAATCGAACAAAAAAAAAATGATTAGAATTGACGCCATATTTGGTCAAATCCTAAGAGATATTTTTTGAATGGGTTGTACTGTATTTCATAAACCATGTATATTATGAAACACACAATGTAATATGTGTTGTTTTTTTAAAGATTAATGATGGAACTTTCAATATAATATTTGACCATAACTATAAAAGTATTAGTGAAAAACTAACCGATCACATCAATTTATTAATTCGCGTGAGATTATTATTCGCGACAACCAATATTTTTCTTTTTGAATATAAATCATCCATGTATATATATTACATAAATTATTGGCGAACACCATAAATAATAGTGATTCACTTTATCAAAACTCGTCAAAATAAGCATTGACCTAAATAAAGCAAACGAGTTAAAGAATCTTCATTAATATATTTCACCTTTATATGCATTATTACTTTTTTCATTGTAAAGGAATCCACGATAAAATTTAGAATTAGTAATCGTAAAGTTCTAACTAGTTGCTATTTGTTTTCTACCTTCGGTTTCATGGTCAACTATAAACAAAGGGACAAAATGGAAAAGGTGAAGGAAGACACTTACGAGGAGATCACTATAATTTTGTATATTATAAAATTTTATTTTATTAGTGGAGTGTGTTTGTGTGGCAATCTATCTATGCCAATAGCAAAATTGTTGAAGTCAAAGTTGAAATGACCTTCCATGGATTCACAATAACCTCTTCACAAGAAAAGAGAAAAATATAGTTATAATTTCATATATAACATGAAAAGCCAAATTCAAAAAACAACTGTTAATGTTATTTACTGCAGTGCAGAGCTCTATATCAACACGTTTTTAGCATTGATTTTTCATTTTCATGAAAATTATTATAAGTAGACACCAAAGTAAAATATAACACCATCATGTCAACATCTAGCGCAAATTGTTGGTGTAATCTTATATTTAACATTGACCCAAAGATAAGACCATAAAACAATCGCTTAAGACATCATAAAAAAACTAACTTTTTATTTAATAAAAAGCCTAAAAAAATACTTAAAAGACCTCATTATTTTTTAATATTTTTAAATTTAAATTTAATAAAATTTTATCTAAAATTATTATTATCCCAACAAATATTAAATTAATCGACTTAGCAATTAAAAAATAAATATTATATATAAAAAATTAATTACTATCAAGTTAATAAATAATTTTTTATTTTAAAGTGTTTAAAAAATAAATTTTTATAATTTTTTAAAATAATTTTTTCTAAAATACTATTATAAATTTTAAAAAATTTCATAATAAAATTAATTTTAAGTCTTTTTATTTATTGGATCGACCGGAACTATATCTCAGTGTTACAAATTCTATGTATCCGAGTTTCCTAATGAAAAATAAATAACACCCATTACAAATGTAACATTAATAAGAATGAAGTGGTTGTCAATAAACATCCAAGTTATTAGTATAGCAAATTCATGAAATTAATGATTTGAAAAGGACAAGATTCTAAACCAACCAAACACGAGTTAAGAAAAAAACTAGTCTTTATAATTTATTAAAAAAAATGAACGTAGTTGATCGGTTAAGGAAACTAGTACCAGTATTGTACGTGCAACTGCGTTGACCTTATCGATTGCTTGTACTAGGAAAAAACTTGAGACAACGTATCTATTTAGCAAGCTCAAAAAGTTAAATTGTTACATTTAGACAATTTACATTGGATAAATTGTAACATATAAATTATACTACTAAAACAGAGTTAATTGTAATAATTGTTCTTTTAGGAGTTTATAACAATTTTGAAATGCTAGTTTTGAATTTACATACAGAATCATATACCTTTTAAAGAGTATACGGGTGCTACGGCCCCTCAAAAAAATTCTTTTTTAAAAGGTACGTATATATAGTAGCATAGGAGTACCATTGTCCCTCCAAATATTCCATTTTTAAAAAACTATATATACATATTATAACGATAGTATAAATTTAAAATTAGCCACAGTTGATTTCTAATTTATCATTGCACACAGTGGTCTAGTGAAAAAACCTTAGTTTTGACGTAAAAAAAATAAATAAAAGTCCGAATTTTTGAAATAGAGTACATGAATTTAAATCTCGTATGTGAGATTCGAGCGACAATCAAAGTTCAAAAATCAATAAAACTAAACATTTCACCAACATAACATATCTTAGTAATTTTAGTATTTGGATTTTTTTTTTCTTTCTAAACCTCTTTTATTTTTCTCTATTTTCCTTAATTTTATACATATTCTAAAAAATTGTCCCTTCAAATAAACCTTTTCAGCTCCACCACTATTCACATCTTATAGTGTTTTACTATTTCTCTCATTTGTATTCTTATGATCATTACTAAAAGAAAATTAAAATAATATTATTTATGTAATTTTTATAAATACAAATTCAATTTATTTGCCTATACAATATTCACTGTTAACAAACTTATCATATATATGCTATTTTCCCCTAATATCTTTAACTTTATTACAATATAAAGAGAAGTGACAATATCGTCCAAACAATTAATATAGGTTTTTCAATGTATAATTAATTTAGGTATTGATTATGAATAAATGAAGGTATATGCTAGGTATGTATGAGTTGGTGGTTTTGGACTATAGGCGGTGGGTGATGATATTATTTTGGTGATGAAGATTTTTTTGATAAGCATGGTGATGAAGGTTTGATTTGTTTTTGTTTGACACTAGTATTTGATTGGTTTTCTTGGTTTGCCACTTTCATTGGACTTTCGTATGAAAGAAGAGTGGTAGGACCTACCACCAACTCCTCTTTTGGAGCTTTACAGTAAGTAAACATATTTTTTTGTATCGTTTCAATTTTTTATTATGTCAAATTGCATTGAAAAAAAAGGAAAGTCCAACCAATTTGCACCCTCCGATTCACGATACTTGTTTGACTTTCTCATCCTCCACTCTTTTATAACCTCTTCTTCTCTACCTTAAACCAAACCCAAACACAAAAACAGAAACCTCTTCCTCTGTTTTTTTTTCTTCATTCTTCAAACTTATTTTCTTTCCCTTTGAAGTATGGTGGTTGATTCCACAATGATTCAAAAGATGAGAATGGAAGAACAGATAGCTATACAAGAAGCTGCTTCTGCTGGTTTGAAAAGCATGGAGCATCTAATTCGTGTAATCGCTTCTCAAATCCCTTCTTCTTCGTCTTCATCTTCATCTTCTTCAAATCACCGTAACAAACTCGATCTGGTGAATAATCTTGACTGCACAGAAATAACTGATTTCACTGTCTCGAAGTTCAAACAGGTTATTAACTTGTTAAATCGTACTGGTCACGCTCGATTTCGTCGCGCACCTTCTTCAAAACCTCAACTTCAATCAGAGAAATTAAACCCTCAAACAAAGTCAACGAATCTTGATTTTGCGAAGCCAATTCAAGTAGTTAGGTCAAATCCAAATCCTAAACCTAAATCTACAGATTTATCTGTTTCTCAATTCTCTAAATCGAAGGAAACCTATAGCGTCTCCACCACCACTTCCTCCTTCCTCTCCACCATCACCGGAGACGGAAGCGTTTCCGACGGTAAAATAGGACCTATTATATCCGCCGGTAAGCCTCCACTCGCTTCAACTCACCGGAAAAGGTGTCACGATGCAATTTCTTCGGGTAAAGTCTCGTCCTCCAGCCAGTGTCATTGCTCCAAGAGAAGGTAAATTATAAAATTACCAAATTTGAAGTTCAGATTTCATAGTGCAAACCCTTATTTTCCTAAATAAATAATCAAAAGTAGAAAATTGATAGATTTGTGTTTGATTTTTTCTAAATCAGGAAATCGCGTGTGAAAAGAACAATTCGAGTGCCGGCGATAAGTTCAAGAGTCGCTGATATTCCAGCAGATGAATTTTCATGGAGGAAATACGGTCAAAAGCCAATCAAAGGTTCACCATATCCACGGTAATTTTTCTATTCCTCGATTCGCTTCAACTTTGTTTTTTCCGCTTTGGTTAATCTTTTATTGAAATTGAAATTAGTTAATGATTTTTATTATCATTTGGAATTTGCAGTGGTTACTATAGATGCAGTAGCGTGAAAGATTGTCCGGCGAGGAAGCATGTGGAAAGGGCACAAGACGATCCCAATATGCTTGTTGTAACCTACGACGGAGAGCACCAACACCCGCAAACCGGCGGAACAAGCGGCGGCTTCACATCTCAGCTTAATTAAGCGGCGCTGCCGATTGAAAAATTGATAGAAGCCTTCAGCGCTGAGAACCGTTATTTAACGGTGACAGTGACGGCAAAAGGAACGGAGATTCCGATGGAGAGAAAGAGAAACAAAGTCAACGTTTGCTTGTGGGTTTCTGTTGTGACTTTTGTGGACCAAAAAGAAAGAGTCATGTGCGTTGATAAGGACTTTTGTGTAAATTCGGCAAAGGAATTTTATTACTTATGAAATGAAATATATACAAGTTTTATTTATTTATTATTTATTTACTTTGCTTGGCAAAGACATATGGGCAATGACGTCAAATTGGTTAGACTTTGGGCCACTTTACTTTGTTTGAATTTTATTTATTCTTTAATTATATATTCGGTCGGAGATCTAACCTAATCCAAGTTGAAAGTAAAGTATAGATTCCATGTGCACGAGTTGAAAAGAAAGTGCCAATGGGAGAAAAGTCAAAGGTGTAAGTGGAAGGAGAGGCTCAAGTATAGACACTTGAGTATTGAAGTGTGGAATGGGGTCAAGTGGGTCCCCCTCATGCTGATTCTAATATTTCTCTTTTAATGTATCCAATTTAGGGATTTGAATTCCATATTGGGAGATTGTATGTATTTTACATTGATTCGATTGTCCGATCAATATGACATGATTTTAATTTCAACTTTCAAAAATAAAAGTTTTAATTTTAAAATTTGATATAATATGTCTATTACATAAAATCGTGATATTCAATTTAGTAGACCTTATTAATTTTACGCAACACAGTGATATTAATGAGTTAGGAGCTTTAATTAAAGAAGGCAGTAGAAGATCTTTTTATTTATTCAATCTAAACTCTAATGGGAGGTTAAATAGGAAAAACTTTGTTTAAAAAAAAAAAGTTAAATAGGAAACAAGTGTAAATGAAGTTGTTCATTTTCTTACCCAATTCACTTTGTTTTTTACTATTATCATCTCGTTTAACAATTATTGGATATTTCTTCCTCTTCAAATCTCATTCGTTAGATCATTTTCCTCCTAAAATCAGGAAGCATGGAATGTGGGTGACGACATTTCTGACATGACCATGGGTTGCAAGGCGACATGAGATGGATAATAGTGGCAGTGACAATAGTGCTTTCTAGTTGTTTATATTTTTTTGTTTCCCCCTTCTATACTTTAGAAACACGATGAATATCGATGTTTGATATTCATAATCAAAATGTGTCTTTAGGGGGAAGCTTGAGTATGTTCATAAAAAAAAACGATTTAGAATGTGAAATAAAGGAATGAAAAACCTAATATCAAACCCACCAAAAATTAATTTAAGGATAGTCAATCATACACTTAATGTGGAAAAAAATTAGTTGACCTGTGTGTTGCATAGACGAATTTATGCGATCATTAACAAAATTAAATAGTACATATAAAATGTTTGATTTAATTTAGCTTTTTTTGTGCATTGTTTGATTTAACTTTATTGTGTAGTTACTACTATAGTAAGTATTAGCAAAGAATATGCATATAATATATATTGAAAAAAATAAAATAAATAGTGTCACATGATATTATGACAAATTAAGTGAATAGTGTTTATCAAAAAAAAAAAAATTAAGTGAATAAGATTAAATAATTAATAAATTTTAATTAAAGACGAATCAATTGGAAGAACTCTTAAATTATAGTTGAAATAAATTTTGACTATGTTTTATTTGTCTTATAGCTGAATTATATATTATTAAAATTAATTTATTTGAAGATAAGATGAACGAAAAACCAAAATAAAAAAAAATTACATTCTCGCAATTAACTTTTAAATACTTCTATGATTAAACATTTGTTGAGAATCACGTTTAAAAATCCAACTGCAGCCACCAAATAACACTATTGGATTTGGTTTAACTTTACCTGAAGATGTTGGGCTATGAATTTGAGTGAGGCTAGTAACATAACAGCCCAAACAATTGATCCAGAAGAGAAAAAAAAATATTCCGGAAACTCGATATACAATAATAATAATAATAATAATAATAATAATAATAATAATAATAATAATAATAATAATATCTTTTGTAAAATAACAAATAGTACGATATCACCAGTAAAAAACAATATAGTAGTAAGAAGAAAAATCTTCTTTATAGCCTCTCAGCTAGACCTCCTATCCCAAACAAAGTATATGAAATCATAATTTTACCTTTAATATCTTTTAAATATGTTTGTTTAAAGTTTAGAAAACATTTTTTTTAAAAACATTTTCAAAGAAAATAAAAAAATACTGTTTTCAGTTGAAAACACGATGGCATGTTGATAATTTTCAAAAAAAGACTTTCATGTTTTAAATCCACGAATATAATCTTGTGAGATTAATTATTTAGTGAATTTTAACAATATTTTTTATCCAAGATCTTATAATTAAAAAGTCATTTTTAAATTTAAGTTTGAATCATTGTTTGAAGAAATACATTAATGTTTATCACGTTTCGAATAAGATTATCTGAAGTGAAGAGAAATTATGGAAAACAAAAAAAAAAATCATTTTTGAAGGAAAAAATCTCTTAATAATTCATTTTTCTACCATAAAAGAATCTCAACATTTCTATAATCAATTATATTTTTTTTTTCTAATTATTATTTTATATAAATTTATACCAAAATATAAAGTAAATTCCAAAATTAAATAAATACAAATTTGGTCACACATTTTCTCTATAAATTATCAATATCAATTTTGGTTGATTTTTTTTATGCCTTCACCCTATCCCCTCTGTTTACCCTCGTAAGGGTTGGTCCTAAAATTTATAATTTGGGTGGGTATTTATTTGCCATTTTAGTCGTTAGAATTCGATGCTAAATTCTTCGAACTATTTTATTTTTGATACATCTTATGTTTAGAATAATTTTTAATATATGTATTTTGGTTTTACTAAATAAAAATATAAAGAAAACATAATTACCAATAATCATAAATATTTTGTTAAATAAATTTTCTATTGAAACCCTTTTTAGATATAAAATGGCATAAAAAACTTTAAATTATTATTTAGATATGAGGGTTAAAAAAAAAATACATGTTATAAACTCGTGAGAGATGGCTATAACCAAACAACTCGATTTTGACGAAACAAACTTTTATATTATAAAATTAAATGTTACAAGCGGCTTGACATTGTAAAAAGTAGCCAATTATCAATTAAGTTATTTTCCAAATTTAAATTTATAGCATAATAAAAGTAACTTTAGAAATAACTACTTTGGATGCTATAAACTTTATTTGAGTTTTGACGTTGAAATAAATTTTACGAAAAATAGTGAAAAAGAAATATTAAGAGAAGCGTACGAAATATTGGGAGATTCAACTCTAATTAAAAATTAAGATTTGGAGATGAAATTTCATCACAAAGTGTTCGTGTTCAAATTATAATTAATTTTTTATTTATTTATAATTTATAATAAAAAATTATATAATAAAAAATTATATAATAAAATTTATTAATAATAGTCTCATGTGTCACAACCACATTATTAGCACTATAGTATACATCAGTTTATTTTTTAAATGTGCCTAAATGGAAAAACAAGAAGAATAAAGGATATTTTTGTGCATTTTATAGAATATAAAGG
>JBBPBP010000004.1:2680578-2698881 GCA_037974735.1 Cicer chorassanicum
TTTTAAGTTTTTTAAATGTACGGAAAATGATAAAATATACAATGATGATATAAATTAATTCAAAAATTGTTGTAGATTAATGTTACATGATCCATCACCATATCAATTATTTATTTAATTAGACTCTTACTTAATATTATATATTTATATATTTCATGTGTTTATTTCACACAAGTTAAAGAAATGTTATAAACAAAAGAAAGAGAATATTAATTTTACTAAATTATTTTTATTGATATGAGATTAATTATTTTCATGATTATAAATATAAAGTAAAGAATAATAACTTAAAAATTATTAACACTAATATTATTATAGAGTACGATTAAAAGAATACTAAAAATAAAAAATACACACTTTAATGTCACCGTTATTATGGCATTATGAAAGTGCCGTAAAGAATATTATCAAGTACTATCTCCTGAATAATGAATTCTTGATAAATATTTAGGAGGTAGTACACCCTTTTAATTTGATTGCTATAAGAAGTGTTAGGATCATGAGATCATCCTCTATACAAAGAAGCTTTAATTAATTAGCTATGAAATTTGAGTAGGTTTACTAGCCATTTATGGAGTGGTGGATGGGTGATATTGTGTGAGTAACAGAAATCCATGGTGTACTTTTGTCCATTTAAGAAACTCCAACAAAGTGAAGTGAATGGGTCAGAGAACCTACAATAATAACTCCAAAAGGCTGTGCTTTGGCCTTTTTCTATTATACCTTACCGGTTAGTTACCTCCTTTATAATAACCGTTTTTTTAATCTAACTTAGCCTTTCGTTCTTTGGAAAGAGCAGAGGAACAAAAGGAAAATAATCTAACCATTTTATGTCGCATTCAAAATATTAATTAAATAATAGAGACCAACTCATTACTCCCTCGCATTTTTTTCAGCATAAGGGAATTTACTCTCTACCGTATATATTCTATAATTTTGATTATATAATAAGCAAATATAACTTGAATAAAAAAACAAACAAAAACGAAATTCCTATTTATTAAGAAATTTAAATGCATTATTCTTATTATCTCATAAAAAATATAAATATATTTTCAACGTTGAAAATTGTTCCCTTCCAAATAAAAGACTCATTTGAAAAAACAAATTTATATTGATTGAAGGATGTTCTAGGATATAATATATAAGTAAATAGAATAAAATTAAATTGTATTTACTTATATTTGAGAACAATAAAAAAAATATTTTTTTTGCTTTATAAATATTCTAATAAGGAGTAGCATATATACATTTGTTCTAAAATATATGTCAATTTAATGAATTTGAATCTCTTCTTCCACTTCAATCTTATGTAATCTCTTTTGCACTATTGTAAGTCGTTGATTAGGCTCTGTTTAGTAAAATATAATAGATCGAGGATAACTAACTAATAGCTAATAAATTTATGACTCTTTTTTTTTGGGGTACAAACTTATGACTCTTTTAATTATTAATCTTTTGTGTTACTATACGTCCTTGAACTATTGCTGATATAACGAAATACCAATTCAATTAAGAAATTTTAGGACATGCTTGGGTTGTTGTTATTATTAGAGCTCATTTATTTTCTAACAACATTTTCAATTTTTATTTTATATGTGAGTGGTTGAAAGGACACTTGGTTGCATTTTCTTTTTTAAGTGTGATAGAAAGAAGATGAGAGTTAAATAATGCTTTTCTAAAAACACCCAAAAAAAAAATGTTTTCCTCAAAAGTTTCAAAAATATTCAATCTACTTTAAATTGTTTTCAATTTTTATTTTTATTTTCATTAAACATATATTTTTCAATACTTGTAAAAGGAAACATTTGATTTATTCTAAAAACATATATTTTTTTTTTTGGCATTATAAGTTTTAGAAACATAATTGAGTAAGAAAATTTACCAAACTATTATACTTAATTTGTTTTAAGGAAGACGATGTAATGAACTTTAGGCTCTCCAATAGTTTCATAGAGTATCATCATAAGTTAAAGGATTAACTATGAGATTAATCTATTATTCGATCGAGTATTAAAATCGCAACTTAAAACTATCTGCATCTTCTTAATAGTGTGTGTTATACGGAGATCTAACTATGACTTTTTTTTTTTGACTCGGTGTTTAAAAATCATTGTGATTAGAAATTTAATTTATAAGAATGATACTGAATTTCTGGATTATTTGGTTTGTCATGGGATATATCATCAGATGTTTAAGATGCATGTATGTACTTCCAATCTATCCTTGCCATAAAAAGTAACCTCGGTGATCTTGGACACACATACCTATTCCTAAACAATATTGTTGTTGGGAAATTGCACCATTGACATTGAACTTAAGGGATCCAATTGAAAGAAGTTCCCAACAACAAAAAGATGAAGGTTGAGTCTTGTCCAACTTGTGAGCATTCTTCCATGAATCTAAGAAGCCATTAGCTCTCCTTACAAAACGCTATTTGTCATCTCCGTGTGTTTATCTCACATAGCTTCCAAATACTTCATACAATTATAGTCAATAAAGACATTTGATTGTCATCAAAATTAAATAACACATCATCAAAACCCTCAATTGAGGATGTTAGTTGTTGTAAAATCGAACACGGCAATGATTGCTCTCAAGATCTAACACTTTCACTTTCAGGGCAAACAAGAAATAAGTGCCAATTATTTTCCATATCTAGATCACAACAAACACTAAATAGGAAAATAGGGCAATGAATTGCTTTTTAACTCAAATTAACCTCAGTAGGAAGGTAATTTCTCTAAACTCTCCATATAAATGTTTTCACTTGGATGAGATAGTTAGGCTCAATAATTCAAGCCAATCACCGTGAACTTTGAGATAATCTCTAAAGACCGGTGGTCAACTAACACAAATTTTATAAGTACTTTTAACTGTATAGATGTCTCTGTTATCAAATATTTAAATAATTTTATTTCTCTTTCTTTTTCATCGACCATTTAAGATATATGTGATTTAAAACTATTTTTTATTCATAATCTCCATTTACATTTATTTATTATCTAGAAAGTAATTTCTAAAATATTTTAGATTTTTATTTTGTTTTTTTCATGACTTTTCTATGTGAGTATGTTAGAATAGTCGACCACTTACAAGTTACAATCAATATTTTTATTTTTATTTTAAGTTACCAACAATGTTGATAAAATTGTTATTTTAATCAATAATAATGATAAGATAATCAATTCTCTCAATTTTACGAAATAATAATTTTATTTCTTAAACTACATTAAAAAATAAGGTAAAGAATGACAATCAAAATTATTTTTTGAAAATATCTCTTAGAAACGTCAATCAAAATTAACAAAAAAAAAACTATTTTTTTTAAAAGAGTCTAGATTTGAGATTTGAGATTTGAGTTTGAAACCACACCTCACTATATCAAATTTTTAACTTAAATTATTGAGTCATATTTAAGTAATGATGAAAAATCTAAATTTTAACTTGAACATATATTGCATTAAAATAGAAGAAAAAGATATATGCATTATCAGTGAAAAAAAATTTTACATTAATATTCAATAAAAATATAATATGAATAATTATTTTTAGAAGGCAAATGTTAAATAGAGGCACATAGTAAAATAATTGGTTCTCGTTGTATCATTTGTATAAAATTCTCTCAATTCCTCTTTATAAGCACAAGTGGATTAACAAAAATAAAGTATTTAATCTAATATTTATAAAAAACGAAAATATTTGAGATTAAACTCTTCTTTTTTTACACAAAATCATTAAACTCATAAAAGCTTTCACAAGTAGCTTTTCTAACTCTGCATTTCTCGAGGGACGCAAATCTCAGAGGAACCAACAGAAAGCAAAATAGCCACCGTAAAGATAGGGCTACAAATCTGAAATCGCGGCACCACTCGTCACGGCGACTCTCAAGGTGCGTTGTTCTTATGATTGCCGTGTACACCGAAATAACTACTATTATCGTAAATTCATGTATGGAGTAATATTTTTTTTTGTTGCTATTTTGAAAGTCCTGATTGCAATTTGAACATTTGATTTCTATAATTAAACCTATTATACATTGATCATTATCATGAGAATCAGACTTTGAAATAATTACTCTACAGTATTTCATTTATCGTATATATATACAAAATTAAAGTGCAAAAAAAACAAGTAATCAATCATAGATTGGTACATTACAAACTCCACGAACATATGAGGAAGAATCAATGAAAATTTGGACATGAGTTAGGGATCTATTGGATTATTAAACCCTAGGGACGACCTAGTTTTAGGGTGTTCATAAAGCTAATTGTCACAATTTCACCATTGAGCAGATACCCTAAGGTCTCAGGCTTCACCCTAAATCCAGAAATGTTCACATGCACGTTTAACTATAAGCTCTTTCTAGTGTAGAAAATCTACACCTGCAAAAGGATAGAGTGTTGATAATGGTATGACTAACCACCATCTAGCCTTCCTTGTTGTTGAAATACCCTGGAAGTATTAGTCTTTTTAATGGTATCAGCTGGTTTCTCATTCGCTGCTTCAATCTGTTCCAATTTTTCAAGAACTTCCTTCATTGATGGCCTAACTTTGGGCTCTGTTTGGATGCATTTGAGAGCAAGTTGAGCTAGTTGTGATGCTAAGTTGGGTGGATACTTACCTTCCAACCTTGCATCCATGTTGCTTCTCAATTTCCCTCTGTTTAATAGGTTTGATTTGAGCCAATCACGTAAGGACTTTGTCTGACGAAGGCGTGTTATATCGTTTATTGACTTACCCGTTAGTATCTCCAACAAAACAATCCCAAATCCATATACATCACTTTTCACATACAAATGACCTATTTGATTGGCGTGGGAAGATTAATTTAGTGTCTCACAACACTTTCAAAACATGTTTAAGAAGAGGAGATTTGCGGTTTACCTGTGGCAATGTACTCTGGAGCAGCATAGCCGCATGTTCCCACTACCTGTGTTGATACATGAGTGTGATCATCAGAAGGAACAGATCTGGCCAAGCCAAAGTCTGATAACTTGGATGTGTATGCCTATTACAAAACAAAAGATTAGATATGTTTTCTTCCATTACCATGAATTCTTCAATAGCATGCATCTTAAACATAGAAATGACTTCTGTCTTCTTTTATTTCTCAATATATGAGGAAAATGTGCTCGTGGGGTACTCAATACCCAAAAGATGAAATGAAACTTACCTTGTCAAGTAGTATATTTGAGGGCTTAAAATCTCTGTATATAATTTTCTTCTCTAAGGAGTGAAGGAAATTTAGTCCCCTAGCTGCTCCTATCATAACTTTCAACCTTCTGTCCCATGAAAGTGGCCGAACATTTGAACCTCCTGCAGGCATAAAATAACAACAGGAAAGTACAGACACAGAGAGAAAAATGGTAGTTTTGTGGATGTCATAGTAAAGTTTTCACTATTCAACAATGTTATCAGCTCTTACTTCCAAACAGGTGGTTATCCAAGCTGCCACGGTGCATAAATTCATACACCAAAAATAGCTCGCCATCCTCACGCCCAAATCCCAACAGCTTTACAAGGTTGGGATGAGAAAGCCTTCCTAAGAAATTCACCTCTGACTGTACTCAAAAGAAGAAGAAACATCAATATAAATAGAAGCCACTACATGCCAACAAAAAGTGTGAATGTGATGATCTTCTAATTTTGAAACTTTTACTCATGCTGTAGTAATGCCCATACCTGCCATTCTGCAACTCCTTGCCTGCTTTCAGAATTCAATTTCTTGATGGCAATAGTCAAACCCTCACCTCTTTTTGATCCTGAGCTCTCCTTAATCAAACCCTTGAACACTCTACCGAACCCACCCTCTCCTAACACACTGTCAAGACGGAAATTTTTAGTGGCTTCCTTCAGTTCTGCCAAAGTAAAAACTTTCAAGTTTGCAGCATCCAAGATCTGCCCATAAGGGAACTCCTCATCATCTCTTACTCGAGAGGCCTGACTATTCTCAGAGCCCCAAAAGGATGTACTTGTATTATTGCCTGTTGAGTGATTATTACTACTACTAAATAGTCTGCTATTTCTTCCAGAGTTGCTGCTACGCCCAAGAGATGTGGAATTGCCATTCTGTATCAATCTCAAGTTGCTGAGACCAGCAGATAACTGAATACTTCTCCCTAGGACATTGCAACAGCAAGAGAAACACAGTTTGTCATGTTGTATTAGAAGAGTGAATTTGATTCTCAAGAAAATAGATAAATAAACGCACACAAGAACAGACCATCAAATAACTGACTACTCCCTGGGACATTGCAACAGCAAGAGAAACACAGTTTTTCATGTTGTGTTAGAAGAGTGAATCTGGTTCTCAAGAAAATAGATAAATAAACGCACACAAGAAAAGACCAGCAAATAAGTGATTACTCCCTGGGACATTGCAACAGCAAGAGAAACACAGTTTGTCATGTTGTGTTAGAAGAGCAAATTCGGTTCTCAAGAAACAGATAAATAAATGGCTAAAATGTATTTTTAGTCTCCCATTTTATCAAATCCGCAATTTTGCTTCCTTATTTTTTTCCCCACAATCTTTTTCCCTCAGTTTTCAAATTTTTTGACATTTGGTGTGTTTGGGAACAAGGTGCGGTTAGTGATTTCACGGTGAGATTAAAGCTACAAATTACAGCATCTAGTCTTCATAGTGAAAAACTGCATTAGAATGCGATACTTGATGAGCCAACGTGTTTCCAAACACATACCTAGTCCTCTTTCTCATTTTGAATTTTAATTTGGTGATGAGGCAATCATTTTAGTGATGGGTATATTGTAATGTGGAATTTAAATTAAATAATACCACTTTAATAGTTGAAACCTAACATATGAATGGATCAAGTCTAAAAGGTGGACACTCTTGTTTCACTACACTTGAGCATCTGTATGCTTATTAGTGAATGTGAGTCATACTCAAAATTATGTAATAAACTATGTTAAAAGGTTGAAGTGCCAAACATGTTCATGATGTACTCATGATATAATGAACTGCTGCTAATAGCAAGGAGTGTCTTCTAAGTTTTAAATTACATGGTCAAAGAATTGAGGGGATTGATTCCCTGCTTTGATCCTCGATGTTTGAGTTGTTAACAGGTGCTTCTGCTAACAACTCATTTGGCTTTCTCTGTTTGACTCTCGAAATTATATTAAAAAATTGACGAAATTGAAATGAAACTTTGAAAGTGAAAATCACAAAATTAACTGTATGTTTCTATACTACAAGAAAGGTTATGAAAAGTAGAAGGCCAAAACATGTTCACTCAATACCTCCTCAAGTCAAGAATATGTGATATGCAACACATGATGAAATTTGAAATTGTAAAAAGAGAAATTTTAAAACAGATGTTCACTCAATACCTCCATAATTCATTTTTTGAAATTGTAAAAAGAAAACCTTTCTTTCAAAACTTATGTTTTATTTAGTTACTTACCAAGTGTTCTTAAGATATTCATTAGTATAACCCTAAAAGAAAGGGCCAAGTGTTGTGGACATGAAGGTTTACCTGATAGATTGTTGGTTTCAGGGGCAGTATTGGAGCTGGGACGGTCGCCTGGTTGAAGACTCAAACAGTTACAGTTCCCCATGAAGTTGTTTGTTGTTCCTGTTCTTTCCTAGAACAATGCTATTGCTAGCAGCCCATGCTAGCAGAAAACTAGAGGCAGAAAAGTAAGAAAAGCAAGAAAGAAATATTGAAAGGCCTACCTGACGTGATTTTATATTATTTAATTATATAATAATAATAATGACAGTGAAAAGAGTGCCCACAAGGAAAAAATATACTTGTCACGTGTCCATTGAAGGGTGGAGAATGGCACAATGTGTGTGAATACGAAATTGTACGGGTTGGTGACAGGGAAGGTTCCTAGAACACATCCAAGTAAATGCAATTCTAATCATGTGGGGATCGTTCACTTTATGGTTTTCGCCAATATCATCCGACATCCGTAGTTTAGCTTCTTTATTTGATTAGAATTAGTAAACACCACTTATCACTGTTATGTGGTACCAAACAAATGCCAGTCCTTCAGCTCTGTATTTTTGTTTTGTTTTAAACAATGATCAAATGTAAAAATAAAATCTTATTTATTTTTTAACACATGTTTTTGCAAATCTTGGTTCCATTTTTTAATATAGTTAGCTATTTGATTTACAATTATTATTTTTAATTGACACTCAAATTTTTCCACCATCATTAAATATAGAAAAAATGCTTATAGTATTTCTTTTGTATTTAATAATTTCATTTATTTTCATTTTCTATAAAATGAATGAATATTTTTCAAATGATTTTCTGCATATTTTTACATTTCAGCTTATCCGTACAATACTATAATTTAATATAATATATATAAGGTCAGTTCGAAAATCATAACGATGTATGCTACTGACCGTTGATTTATTTTGCGGATAAGAACAGCATGTTCGAAGAAAATGAATGGAAGAGTAATAATATATTATAATACTAATAATAATTAATAATAATAATAATAATAAATGCATAGTACTTCTTTCAAAAAATTCATATTTATAATTGAATTTTGATTTTTTTAGACTTTGACATCTATATTAAAAAATAATAAATTTTTATTAATTTAGTTTTTTTTATAATTTTTATGTAAAAATAAAATTTATTTAATATATACTTTTTGGATTTTATGGTATAAAAATAAAAAATATTATTAATTATATATTAATTTTCTAAAATAATTAAATTTATAGAACAAATATAAAATATTTCAAAAAAAGTCAAGTATTTATTTAAATTATTTGAGTTTTATTACATCACAGCTTACGACACTTTAGCATTGTCAAAAATATGTGCCCAGTGTCGAGTGCCGACCTTTAAGATTTTCTTTTATATAAATAAATAAATTGGATCACTCTTCTAGACAAAATAATTAAAATCATCCGCCATCAGCAATCAACAAAAGTCAGCAAAAACATAAATAAACAAAAGTAAACAATAAATATCAACAAGTCCACGTAGGGACAAACTTTACGGTAATCTGGTCAGTATCTTAACCAATAAGTTTGAGTTTAAAAAGTAAAAATAGAGGGCATAAGTGTTACCTGATAAATCTGCTATTATATTATAACTTTAAAGTTATCACTTTATCACCTGTAGTACTTTAAAATATTATTAAAAATAAAGAGAGAGAAAAAATTTAAAAATTATACCAAAATCCAAGATAACAATTATATGGGCTATAATATATTGTCCCATTAAAATTTTTGAAATATAGTTTCATTTTGGTCATTTAATTAATTTATGTTCGGTTTTAGTCCCTCAACTTTACTTCTGTCGACCACATTAGTCATTTGGGTTGATTGAATTGTATCAGTGTCATTTTTAATGTGTTGACTCAGTTGTATGAGTCACCCTTTTAAAAGTCAAAATTAGGGTTTCTTCTTCTTCTTCTTTGGCAATGTTGCCTTAGTTTTGAAACGTTTTTGCAAGAAATCCACCACAAAAAACTGTCAATGTTATTGCTCCAAGGAAGAACGAATCCAAATCAAAACACCCAAATCGTAATTCACAGTTCTAAAGTCACAGGTGCATCAGGCCTAAATCTTAGTTCCTTAAATCGTATCTTGGTAGGCCTTAGCAGAAATATTCATTTCATAAACCCTGTTGGTGGGTTGAAATGAGATGATAATTTTGCTTTTGATACTTTGTATTCCGTTGTATTATGTTGAATATGGCTAGAAGAAGAGCAAGACTTGATGTAAGAAGAAAATAGGACAAAAGAAGGAGATATAAAGAAGAAAGAGAAATGAGTTTGAAACCCTAATTTTGCCTTTTAAATGGGTGACTCACACAACTCAATCAACACACCAAAAGTGACACTCATACAATTTAGTTAACAGACTTAACGTTTTTTTAATAAAACTAACGAAAATGACTAATATGAGTGATAGAAGCAAAGTTGAGGGACCAAAATAGAATGAAAATAAATTAAGAGACTAAAATAAAAACCGAAAAAAAAAATAAGAGGTCACAAGACTAATTTAGCCTTATTATTATAATCACATATTAATATAATTTATCATGCATGTACTTATAATATCAATTATTCATTTGTACATCAATGATTGATATTGGACCCATTTGTTTAAATAGTGATTTTGACTTTAAATATTTAAAAACAATTGTTACGAAAACTTATTTAAAAATAGTAAGAAGTTGTTTTAGATTTATTTGTTATTGATAAAAAAAAGGTAATTTTGACAGTCAACAGCTTAGATATTTATTATTAATGATTTTAATATGACAAAAATCACATTTTTTTTAAATAGTATCTTTCAAAAAAATTATTTTTATGAAGAACTTTTCAAAATAACTTATTATTTTACTCAAATTTGTAGTCTATCCAACCAACTAAGTTTGGCCTTAAAAAATGTTTTTCGAGTGCTCTTTTTCACATTGAATTTGGAATTGAATCTGGTATTGGATGGGAATGCAGGGACCAATTCATCAAAATAGCTGCTGCAAATTTTTGCAGTTTGTTTGAAGCACAGATTAGAAAGAAGAATATGAAGAAAGAATATACATCATTTGGTTAGCGACAGTGTGGTGTATTTGGATGCATAGAAACAAAATCATATTGTTGATTGGTTTAATAATCATGTCGAATGTTTGTGATTGCAGAATTTAGTTATAGTACTAGAAGGTTTATGGATTGGAGAGGAAAGTAATTCTAAGCTGGTGGCAGTGTGTAGGCCTTTACACAGGGTTGGTTTTCAACTATAACGACTATGGGTGCCCCTCCATTAAATACTTAATTACAAAGAATATGGCATAAGTGTTTGATGGTGGGGAAATTAGTTGCTACAGGAAAAATTATGTACTGCACCTTTTGGCTACTATGCAGAACACACTTGATCAATTTAATCATGGCATAGTTTTAAGACAGCATCTATGTTAGTTCAGAGATCATGATATAGTTATTCGAAGAAGCTTCTTGTTTTGTCTATATCCATCCTACGAGCACGTGATTTTGGTGGGAGCTATGCAACCCTTTATACAAGATAGGTAGTGTCTTTTTACTATGATGTTAGGGTCGAATGCTTTATTGATGTAAGTTTGGAGGACTCATTGTATTCTCATTAACAAAAAATAAATTGCTTATAAAAAAATATTTTAAGATAAATTATTTAAATCAACTAACGGGTCTGATTTTGTTAGAGAAATATATTCCTGTAGCAAATTATTAGTTAATTAATTCCAAGTCAAGCGTTATATTAAAAACTTATCCGTGGTCATTTAGAATTTGAAAGAGAAAGCGTAATAAAAAAGAATATATACATTGTTTTAAAAGATTGGCTGAACCCTTTTGCAGTGCCACTACAATAATTATATCTCAAAAGCCATCAATTTTTGGAAATGTATGAGCACATGGAAAAGCTGAGAAGAAACACCTTAATTATATATAACGGTGTGAATGCTGAAAAGGCTAACTACATATCCTATACAAATTGCTACTGTTCTCATGATAGATTAGAAAGAAAATTTTACGGATGCTAATTTGGATTTTCGTTACGGTACTAGATCAAACAAATTGAGAATTATGTAGATGTAAAAAGCTGTTGGTTTAGTCGATCTGAATGAATTTATATATAAAGCTATGATGGGAAGAAAATATTACAATTCTTTGTTTTGAAGGAAAATATATTACAGTTCTTATACTATGAAGGTATGAACAAGTCCTTCAAAAAGAAAAAAAATTTGCATGACATAACGTCTATAAAACTTAAATATCTTCATAGAAGGAAAATTTACATTATAGAAAAAGCTATGCTTTCAGTAAAAAAAAAAAAGCCATGCTTAAAGTAATTTAATTTATCCCATGAAATGTTAACTGCACCCTATGTGACACGGATTAAAAGAATAACCATGACAAATACACACGTCATCACAAACATCACAAGCCAGGTTAAGCAAGAAGTCTTTGAACTCTCCGAGTATATTGTGTTTGCTCGCACATTGGCACGACCTGTGCTTGCCAAGCTATGCTCAATGGCCTGCTCAGTAGAATCAAGTATCTGCAAGAAAGCCATCATTCATCATGTTAGTTAACACCCCATCAGAAGATATTCACACACCTTCCTCCACAATCCCTCATGCCAAAATGAGAAAGATAGGTGTTGTCACTGTAATCATTGAATATATCATATTACAAACAAACATCCCAAAGTGTCTCTTTTGTTAATACTTTTATAGACCAAATTGACTATTGAAAAACACATTCAAAGACTAAAAAACTAATTAACGAAAAATACAATTGAGAACCAAAAGACACATTTAGATATATTTTTATAATTTTGATATATATACAACGACTATTATGACGCCGCCTCTTACATTTAAGGATCAAAATGACTTTATTCGAGATACATCTTGAAATAATAATATCAACTGATACAACTGGTTAGCAGTTAGACAAGCAGGAGTTGATGAAAATGAGAATCAGACCTTTTCAGTATTTTTCACAGACTGGCTCATCATGAGACTACTCTCTTTGAGTTGTTTTGCCAACACCACCATCTCATCAGTCAAATCGTCTTGAAGCTTTCTGAGAAGTAAAAGTTTGAACAAAAACGTACAACAATTGAGAGAACGATGACAAAAAAATTAATATGATTAAAAACAGCATTGAGAGAGCAAACACAAATGACAATAACAATTAATTATCTAATACGTTTTCGCATATAATTTAATAGCAACTGTGACAGTATTGGTATCAAAAAAATAGTGATTCAGAAACATCCTGAAAACAAGTAAATGATGACTAAAATAAACTTCTGAATATCCAGTAACATTTGGTAACTGGTTAGTTATCAACAATATATCCCAATGACTGACCTCAAAACATAGGCCCTATTTCTGAATACAAATATACTTTTGTTGTTTTAAGAAATTTACATACGAAAGGTTTATAGGTTGTGGACATTTCACTGAAACACTGCAATAGTACTGACTCACCATCACACAAACTTCAAGTGTAGATTATCTAAGAAAAAAGAAGAAGAAAAAAAAAACTTCAAGTGTACCTGTGTTTATCAATATGTGCATGTGCTGAAGCATCCAGTTTAACAGGTGATAAGTGATCAGTCTGAGCAGGCTCATGTGCTCTATCTTCAGTACTTGAAGCAGCTCTGTCCAATGAATCAGATGAGTAACAGTAAAACAGCCTACAAAATACAAGAAGCAGTGGAGAAGGTTAACAATAGCTTACACAGGCCTTCTTCGCAATCCAGAAGAAGGTGATATCGGCTTTTTTTCCTCAATTTCAGAAGGGTTTTCTTTAACATTGCTTTCAAAGTCCTTCTCAGATACTTGAATGTCAGACTGAAAATTTAAGTGGTTATATGACAATCACTAAGTGTGGCAATTTAGCCAAAACTAAAATGGAATATATGATAAGGAAACAATGGAGCAAATTTCCCTGATTATGATCCATTCCAACCAAGTACCAATAAATCAACCCGTTCAATATTTTATACTTCTATATGTACTTTTCATATACTATAATTGATGTATTGTAATGTTCTGCATTGCATAACAAATCATTAAGGTTTGTTTGGTTGAGTAGGTAGGCAAAAAAGATGGATTTGAAATGAATTTGTGCCATGGTTATGAATCTTATGATCCATATTTGTAAGTCATTACAAACACACAAGCAAGAGAGCTGAGAAATAGAGAAAAAGAAAACAAAACTGCAAGGGCTTAGTGAAACAGAAAACAGAGAGAATGCTCCTTCTAGGGGCTTCCTCTTCAAAAATGGGTTTCCCATTTTACAACTATCCAAATGTTTGTTTCTACAATACCAACAATTCTGAATCCTGTTGTCCTGCCCTTTCCCTCAAATTCAAGCCAAACATCCTTGCCATCATCCCTTTAAACCATAACCACCTAACAGTTTCAACTGTGCTAAATTCATTTAACTAATCTAATTGCTTTGCCTCAATTTTGTTTCCGTTCTTTTATTCTTCTCACATGTGATCTATCAAGATGAGCATATTTATATTTCAAGCAAATACCAAGTTAAAACAACTTTTTTTGGCTGAAAAGCACATGGATGGCTATAGATTTTTTTTGTTACTATACACGACTTAGAGCAAGCAATCATAGGGGATACCATACCACAATCATGCTGTGCAAAAGTATTAGTTGAGCTATTTATTGATGAAAATTGTGTTTATACCACATGGTAACTGCACTAATCTGTTTTTTTTCTTTTAAACAAATAAACTAAAACTATTTTATGATATCCCATAGAAATTTGAAATTTCAGATATTCAAATTCCATCCTTTGGTTAATGAAATTTCCCTTTATATTGGTGCAGAAAAAGAAACCTCCAATGTTTAGTCAGTTGCTCTAATGATCCCTTTGCATTTCAATATCTCTCCAAGATACAATAGCTAACAAATACATACCAAATGGTTAACCAATTTGGAAGCAATGGCTTCGATCTTCTCTGAATAATCATTCAACGTAGCCTTTGAGATCCTGCTTGACCAGATCATACACAAACATCAATGAATGCACATATTCAGCAGACAAAAATATAGCAGGAATATAACAGCTTTAGATCATGGATTGCTAATAATCTAAGAAGGTAGAAGGGGAAATAAACTGTCCAGTCAGTTTAAAGAACTAAAAAGAGCAGTACAACTTATGTTCAATATGAATCATATTTCCAGGAGAACTCGTTGTAAATACCACAGTCTGCAAGACCATTAATTATGGTTTGAATATTAGGATTATTGTTGCGATAGGATTTCATTATGTTACGTTAGTTGTTCAGCTGAGCTTACACTAATTTCTCTACACTTGTTCTTGACTTATAATTTATTATATATAGAATTATTAGATTAGGTTTTTATATTACAGCAGTTATTCAAAATCCTATATTCCAATTAATGAAATCTTCTCTCTTTTTTCCTTTCCATCTAAACCCTAAAAATTCACAACTATTAATTCTTAACATTTAAATGTTTACTCCCAAACAATGCTCATAGAGAAAGAAAATCTTATCCTATTTGACAGTACCAGATCTTGAACACAAAAATTAGGGTAGCCTGCCATTTGATGTTATCATAATGTTGACCATAATGAATGTGTACTGAAGATATGTTATTGGGACAATATCTCTATGTTTTGAGAGTGAAGGGGGGTATGTTGAGATCCATGATATTTCCTCTGCATCGCTCTATGGTTCAAATGTCCAATCCCTGAGTGTGAGAGAGAGTGTAGCCTGCGTAATGCTTATAAGGCTTAACGGGTCCTATCTTGGAAAAGATGAAAGCTCTTGGGAAGAATCGGACATTGGAGATGGTGAAAATGTCAAAAGGAAAGACTAAGTGATATACAAATGGGTTTTTTACAATAAAAAACAGGTGTGAACTTGAGAGACGCAAAGCTTTATTGGTTGCCAAAGGCTTTACTCAAAACTATGACATCGACTACTTAAAGACATTTTTACAAAGCCTACGCTGTTAAGTTTTTCCACCCATTGTGGAAAATTTGGACTGGCCTCTACAAAAACTAGATGCGAAGAATAGATTTACAAATGGAGATTTGGAGGAAGTTTATCTAGATGCACCCCCAGACTTGAATTAAAGTTTGACTTGAAAATATGAAAGCTGAAGAAGTCCTTGTACAAATGAATATCAATCACAGTCTCCCTTATAATGCTTGATATTTAGGTACATGATTACATGAGATTGTAAATAAAGAGACATGCGACCTTGGCAAGCCTTCTGGTGTCTTCTCTTCAGCCAATTGTTCCAGTTGTTCACGCAAAGTAGCAACATACTGCAGAGTCAACGAATTAGTAAGCTTTTATTGTCAAGAGTTAAACAAATGATTAAATCAATAGAACATTATTTCAACAAAATTAGCAAAAAAAAAATTATAGCTAATTGAGATCAACATAAACCTAAAAAAGGCAACTTGTTCATATAAAGCTACTGCCATAATAGGATCCAAAAAAAGGACCGGGTCTATTTTGGATCTATTGCAGGCAACCTTGCATATTTGCAAAAGGTCAATTTCATAACTCAAACCTACAACATCCTAACCACACAGCAGAAACTTCAACAGTTGCGCCAAGATTCCTCTTCTGACATAACACTGATTACTCTAAAATAAATAGTCAGGGCTTATTTTCAGACTTACGTACATGTACAAGTTTTGCCTGGTTTTGCTGTTGAGGAGCAGCTGCAATTAATCTCTTCAAGTTTA
This sequence comes from Cicer chorassanicum, assembly GCA_037974735.1. Classification (NCBI taxonomy): domain Eukaryota; kingdom Viridiplantae; phylum Streptophyta; class Magnoliopsida; order Fabales; family Fabaceae; genus Cicer; species Cicer chorassanicum. Next base: position 2,696,824 of record JBBPBP010000004.1, read on the forward strand.
CTTCTATTTTACTAATTCCCATTCCTGCAATGTTCAGCAATTTTACAAATAATTCATAAATCAAACATAACCAAGAAAAAGAAATAAAAATTAAATATCAGGCTTTAAAATATTAATCTCATATTTAACAGTAAAACTTACCTAGTAAAGCTACCAAATTTTTTAACACAATCAAATATCAAAATTAAAATGGAGTTACTTCAACATGTTTAAAAGTGAAGAATTAATATGTGCTTAAAAGCATGGACAAAGCTATCCATACATTTTGTTACAGTTGTAAACTACACTTTTTCAAGGATGCAGAATATAGGAAAGTTCGTACATGCTTCACTATATACATTACTAGTTATATCCACATCAAGCGTGAAGAACGGACATATTCACCCAAACGAAAAGTGATTACCTTACATATACTTATATACGACTGCAGAATATCACAGCACAACTCCATCATCAAATCAAACTATAACCAACTGAACTCATTAATCCCAATTAAAACAGCAACATTTTATACCATCTCAAACATTTTAAGAACAAGAATAAAATCAAGCTAGAGGTCTCACACACCATAAAGAACAGAGATTCCCAAAATTCATAGGTTTACCAAAGCTCCAGTTAATGCAAGCACCTTTAGTGACATATGCAAGTTTCGATTTTTATTCAACCAAGTCCAAAATTTTCTCCACTCATAGATAGTTCTCTTAACTCAAACTAATAGAGAAGTAGCACTCAATTCATGGAACACGGTGATAAGCTCAAAATTTTCTTCAGCAATTAATGTATAACAATATCAAATATCCAACCTAAACACAAAAGCCATATTGGGAGTAGTTCAATTATAACTTTAGAAATTAGAATTACTACATGCATAAAATCATTACCCACGTTCTCAAATTCTATAGCAAAAATATACTTTTCTACAAACTCCAAGTTTGAAATATGGAAAAATCTCTCCCTACCTTAATATTAAAATAAACCAGTGCTGATAATTCACGGCTGAGTCAATCCTCTAGCCACCAAATACCAGTCCTTTTCACTGTAAATTAACAGTGAATGAAACAATGTAGCCATGGATGTGAAATTCAAATGAGAAAATATATATCATATTTAATAAACCCCGTTGATAAACTAAGAAGGTTTGGGAAACACTGCTCAAATTTTGTTAATTTATAGGAAGAAGAATGTTAGATAGGGAGAAATTTATAGGTCACCAATTACATCAAATAAGAAAATTAATATTTATATTTTTCTTAAACACAAATGTAACAACAGAGCAGGTAGAAGAGCCGTGAAAATCAAACAATAATCAATCAAATGAAAAAGTTGGCATAAAATGAAAACAAAACGAATCAACAACCTGTGTTTTCAATATCGTAGCTATTGCGTTCAATCGGTGAATCTGCTGCAACACAATTCTCTCGTAAGAGGTGGTTATCGCGTTGTATTCGCATCCGAGAAAAAAATTTAAAGAAGAAGAAGACAGAATACCTGGACGACTTTCTCGCTGTCTCTGCCGGCCGACGACCAACTCCGCCTCCGTTTTCCGGGCGGTTGAGTTCTACCAGCCGCTGCTGATTGGATTGGGCTTAGTGAATGGTGACTCTCTTCAAAATTAAGTGGATTGGGCTTGGGATTACCATTTTATTCAAAAATAAATAAATGATAACTTAAAATTTGTCAATATATTAAAAATAGAATTTAAAATGTTTTTATATCAGAAAATTTAATTTAAATTTTTGAAATAAACAATTATTTTAAAAAATTTAAACTTTAAATTTTTTGAAATACGATTGTATATTCTTAAAAATTTAAATACTTCACATTATCATTTCTTTAAGAGAAAAAACTAAAAATTTGAAGAAAGAATTCCCATACATAGTAGTCAACTTTCATTTCTATTAGAAAACTTAAATATTTGTGTTTATAAACATTTAAATTTTAAAATTTTCAAAACACATATATTTTAGATTTTATGCCTTTTGGAAAACTTAAAGTTTGAGTCCAAAATGCAAATTGAATTTGGTGGATTAGATATTCTTTTATTTTGATTTAAAAAAA
>JBBPBP010000004.1:2699190-2717103 GCA_037974735.1 Cicer chorassanicum
GTCAAATATTTTTAACAAATAATTATTTTCTAAATTAAAATCTAGAGCATAATTAAAGGGAGCTTCATCCTTTCATCATCTTCGATAAATACAATAAAAATTGTAAAATGCTATGTGATTATTTAAAATAATTCAACATTTGATAGGGTGAAAATAATAAAATTATATATAAAATAGTTTAATGAAGGAAAAAATTAAAATAAAAATGTCCACTAAAACTTGGTATTTTTTGTTGCAAACTAAATATTTATCACGTATAATTGCAAAAATTAATATCTAAAAGTAATTAAGATTCATTTAAGGGATTAATATCATTCAATATTTATTTTTCTATACACATTAACTATGGATCAAACCGCTTATAAAAAAAAAAAAGGATTGAACCCTCGCCAAAGCCAAATTGTTAAGGTACTTAGATATTTATCGCATGTGTTATCCCATATTGGTAAATTTGATTTTTTTAACTCTTAAAATATTATAGTTGGTTCCTTAACTCGTGTCTCTTAACGCAATTTAATTTTTTTTTTTTTTATCATTTCTTTGTCTAACGGCTATAAATGTTGTTGACTTGATATTTGAGCTATATAAATTCCTTCTCACCTTTCTCCAACTAATTTTTTAATCTCCAATCCATTTAAGGTTCTCAATATTTCTCATTGTTTATACAAAATTGGTGAACAAATTTACTGTCTTCTTTCTTGCAACCACACGAATTTGAAAATTTTAATAAAAAGAATAGTTTTTTTTTTTTAATTCATCGTCAAATTCAACCGAAATGGATAAAAAAGAAACAACTCATTTAACGTAAGCTTAATGTTGTTCAACAAATTCATAAAATTGATGAGTATGCCCACAAAATTGTTGAACAAAATCAACATATATTTAGTTAAAATCAAAACATTGTTGCACATGAAATGTGACTAAAAAATTGCATTAAATTGATGAAAATTTGGAAGATTTGTAGGTTAGTTCTTTTAGTAATATTGGTGTATTATGTGTTGATGTAATGTTGAGATTTAATTGAATGTAATAAGACATTATTTATTTATAAGTTGATGTAAGAAGAAAATGATATTGAAGTCTATTGTGTTGGTGTATGTTTAATTTGATAAATAAAAATGTTTAGTTCAAGTTTAATTTAGTCTTTTAACTATTTAAAATAAAAACTAAAAATAAAATTATATATTTACGTTTATGTGACATGTCAGACTCATATAAAATATTAATTTGACTTTAATTAACAGAGATAATAGAAGTGACTAATCTGAATAAATAGATAGAAATTAAAAGATAATATTTTTGAGTTAAATAATCAATTTAAACTTTAAATATAAGTTAAAGAAAAAAAATATTTTTTTTATAGATACTTGATATTTAAACATAGATATAGATATTTAAAAGAATAGGTAAATGATCGGAAAAAGATGTATAAAATTATAAAATTAGACTATTATTCACATCAATTTTAAGCCTTCAATACTACTCCAATTATGACTTCTTAGTCCCTCAATCCAACTTTGACCAAATTGTACCGATGTGGAAGTTTGTAAACACGCGTCTAATTGTTATTAGGGAAGTTGTCAATTAAATATTTAAATTAAAAACAAAAACCATAAAAGTGGTTAAACTATTATTTACAATATAAAATTACAGATGCCATAACTATTTCCTTTTAACCCATTTTTCCAAAATAAAAAACAAACAAAACACCCAATTCTTTATCCTCTTTGCAAAACTGACTCCCACATTTCCTTTCTATTTTCTCTTGTCAGTGTTTCTTTGCCACCACTTCTGGCCACACCAGAATGCGAAAACACCCTTTTAACCACCACTCACCTTCTTGTTAAAATGAAACTCATGCACAAACAAACATGGTAGACTTCAAAACATATTTCAACGTCGCTTTCCCAATCCTCGTACAGACCAAAATTGTGGAAGGGTCAATAGTAGTAACAACGACGCTAGAAATACAAAGAGTCCTCTTGTAGCGTCCACGCCAAGAGTATTTAACAACAAGATACTTGGGCTCTTCAAGCGACGAAGGAGCTGAATTAGTAGCAGATGAAATGTTTTCGGCAGTATCCATAACTAGCAACGGCACAACTGTTAGGTTCGGTAGCTTAGCGGCTTACGAGAGTGAACACATAAGCTAACAAATTGCTAGTTCGTAGCCGGTGAACTAGCATATAAACTACATAGTTTATAACAAGGAAGCTAACAAATTGAATTCAGAACAGATCATAATTTTTTTTAACAAATACTAACATTAATAATAATTTTATATACGTTGATTTAATTTATATATGTAAAAAAACATACCACTTTCATTATAATTATTAGATTATTAAAAATATATTATTTTTATTAAAATTATTTCAATAAATAATTACGATGTATCGACGGTAACGATTAAAATTTTTATATTATATATTTATATATACTTAATTTAGAAACTTCTGACATTATAGTAATTTAAATGCAAACCATTGAAATACAAAATAAAGAAAAAAAATATGTTTTTAAAACTTTGAAAAAATTATAATATCAAACTACTGTTAATACTTTTTTTTTTATTTTTTTTTTTGAAAGATAATCCAACTAAAATTTAATATTAACACAAGGGAAAAAATGTTTATTTATTCTTAGATTTTTAAAATACTCTATTATTATTTTGAAAAAAGTTTTATATTAAGAATTTGACCAATTAATAAATAAAATTTTACTAAAAATTATTTTAAATTCAAATTTCCATTATTTTAAATATATATATATATATATATATATATACAAAAGCAGAACTTTGTTGAAATCTAATAAAATAGATGAAGAGGTCGCATATCCAATAGAGTTTGGGATTCTAGAAGGGGAAACTTGAAGACAAAGTCACAAAGCAAAGCAGAAATCGATCAACACACGCTGTTTGTGTCCACCGATAACTTGAGCTGAATCTGCAACTTCAAAGGAGAAAAAAAAAAGATGTACGTAGATCACGCATTCTCGATTTCTGATGAGGACATGATGATGGAAACATCGTACACTGCGAACAACAAACCGCCCATCAAGGAGATCGCACTCGCCGTTTCTCTTCTCGTTTTCGGAACCCTAGGCATCATCATCGGTTCCCTCATGGCGTACAATCACGTCGGCGGCGACACTGCTCACGGTAACAATCATCCCCTTTTTCTTTTCACGATTGATTTTCCGCTTCGATCATTCTTTGCCTTTTTCAGAAAATAAATACTTTTATTTTTTTATTCTTAAATAATTAAAAAGAGCTCACTTTTATTTTTACAATTGATTGAAAAAGTTATATCTTGTTTTCTGATTGATTACTAAAAATAGAAATAATCTGGACGCTGAAGTGAGGTAATTTGTTGATCAGTAAAATTGGATATTACTTTTCTTTTAGTGTCATAAGCAGCTAAAACTAAAATTTTGAGTTAATAAATATAAAGATGAATTCGAAGGATTCTAAAATGGTGTGAGGATTAGTTTTGATTTTCCTTTCAATGGAAATTATTATTTGTTCTAATCACATGAAAATGTTTTTAAGAATCTATAGGTAGTTTTGGAGAAGGTATGTAAGGAAGTTTCTAAAAAGTGAGGGTAATTGGAAAGCTTAAGTGCATGTTTGGATTGAACGAAAGCCAGTTTGGTGAAATGATTTCGGAATCATGATTCTCTTAAAACTGCAAGAGTGTATCTTTTGCCAAAATTATAGGGCGTGATTCTACCAAACTTATTGTCAATCCAAACAAGCTCTTAATTAGTCATATGATTCTTTTCAATATCATTTATTTATCTTTTATACAAGTGTGTGTACAACGATTTCACTTGGTAATTCATCAGACCTGATCATATGACTAATAGTAATTATTTTGGATTTTGTTGTTTTTGATGTTTTTTATTTGTTTATTGAATGATCAATAGGTCTCTTCTTTGCAATACTGGGATCAATCTTGTTCATACCAGGTTTCTACTATACGCGGATTGCATATTATGCTTACAAGGGATACAAAGGATTCTCTTTCTCTAACATACCTCCTGTATAGCTTATGTCAAGTTATATCTTTGTGTATAGATCTTCTATGGTTTCAACTTTTTTTGTTCCCCTTTTATTTTATTTGTTATGCCTTACATCTAATGTATATTTACATTGACTACAAATGTTCTGAACAAATATATTTACAGCTGCTAAGATACTGTGTTGCTCTATAGAATGAATAATCAATCTTCCTGCTATGAAATCTTTTTACTGTTTTTACTAGCTGATTGTGATAGACCAATTTGCTTTATAAGGCAATTTCTCTTATGGAATCCACTCATCTTCCTTTTCCTGTAGCAAATGCTGTAATAAATAACAGAAGCATGATTTTGAGATTCTTTTTCCTTTCTTCTTTCACTTACTTGATCTGTTTTGATTGTTAAAATTGAAGAAACTCATCAATTATAAGTCAACTGCAACATCATTTCTTTGAATTGAACACAAGAAAACCTGCATACTCCTACTTATTGACATGCCGAGCATGTAATATTCCTCGGTAAGGATTAATTGTGCACGTTTTCTTGAGTTAAGGAAGTTGTATCAGTAGGTTTGGATGCAGGAGTATTCTGCACATGACTCATTGTTGAAGGCAGGTTATTGAATTTTAGCCCTTGCACTGATCTGTAGTTACAACACTGATGGAAGTCAGTTATACAAATTTCATACGATGTCCCTCTTTTCTAGTTCCATTTGTTTGTCCACTCTGCAAACTACTGGCATCAAAATTATGTCATGTTGCCTCTCACTTATAAAATTGTGGCTAAGAGGTAATAGTATACTATTTTCTTCCATTTGATAAAAGGGTGCTATGTTTGATACCTATGTGCACTTCCTGTTCTAAGAAAAAGTCTTCTCCCCTTCTAAGTACATGTAGATAAATATTCTCAGCCTTTGACAGAGACACTCCCCTGATCATTCCAACAAAGTACCACTTGAAGAAAATGCTTGCAGATAGTAAATTGCTTGAAAATTGAAATGGTACTTGGCATGGTGGTTGGTACACATTTTTGCTAAGCAGAAGTGTGATAGACAGGTAACAGAGGAAAACTATGTAGTCGAAGTTACGATCTGAGTTTGCAGAAAGCTAATGAATGGGGAAGGCACTATTCTGATACTTGGTCATTATGGAAAACAGAACTACTTGCACAAAACCATATGTGATGCGTCACACGTGTTGCACGAAACACTTGGTCATTATTGAAATTGATCTTTAATTTGAAATATATAATTTATTGCTTTTGATTTTAAATGTAATTTTTGTATCAAAATTAATTATGAATTCTCTTTTACACGAATGCTTTAGAGCATAAATAATTTTACATTCAGTATATTTTTAACTAAAATTAGAAACTCATTTAAAATTAGTTTTTCTCACCCCTTAGTTAAACACAAACTAAGTTTTAGACGGTTTTATCACTAGTCACTCCTCTTCATCAGAGGTCTCACCCCATATTTCCATTGTTATCGTATCATAAAATATAAAATACTATCATGGTATTTTTTAAAAGAAAAACAAGTATATATGTTTTTGTCAACTAAATTTCATTAAAAGAAAGAGAGAAAAAAATACCCTTTTGATGTAAATTAGTTTTACACGAAAGTCTAATAAAAACACAAATGAATGAGTTATTTTTAAAGTGTTTATTAAATAAATATACATGGTAAGATGGTGGATTCTAATTGGACGTCCAATAGAAGATTCTTATTAAAATTTAAAATTAAACATGGTCAAATAGAACACCACTAACCCAAAACACATTACAAATAAAATACATACAAAAGTCAATTGTGAAAAACCCAAATTACACAAAAATAAAACAATATGAAGACAAGCGTGGCATCAAGAGCATAAAATCTGCTAAAACTATTCTCTACACTAGAACCGACCAACATCACATCTAGCACTAAAGTAAACGAGTGTGTGGTCCAATAGCGAAAGGGCAAAGTAGATCTTGAAGGCAGAGGTATGAGGAAAGGGAAAGAGAGCCTCCATAGAGAAAAAGGAGCTTCAATCTATAGAGGATGAGAAGATGACGGAGGAAAGAGTCTCCATGATGGAGGGAATAGAGTTACAGAGATCTGGAGAAGATAACTATGTTTGCCATGTGAGAACTGAGAATGTTAAAGAGAAGAGACAGCTTCTTTTTCTTATTGAGATGTGAGATCATTTATTGAAAACGTAACGAAACATGTTTGAATGCATGTTTGCATCACAATTCTCGCATTCCGATGTGTTTCCACAATAAAAAGTAGAAGCAATTTTATTTAGAGTTTTCCCAAATTCACATTCATATAGTAAAAAGATAATTCTCAAAACATAAGCGTCCTACAAAGTCAAAATTCATTTTGATTGCAAACTATACATACATTCAGTGTATATTTTATTTCATGGTACTCCACGTAATTTTGTCGATCCAAACTAAATACTAAACATACACTTAATAGAGATTTAATGAATTTCCTTTGATAACTTGCATTAACATGAAGGTGTATTTTCGTAAAAAAAAAATACAAAGGTGTATTTAAGAAAGAAAAATGCTCGATATCACGAAAAATCATTTCACAAACACATCACAAAACAATTCACATATACTAAACAATTCCATTAATTCAATAAATGTTTATGATGTATAATTAGCCAAATCCTTAATTGATCGGTTCTATTTTTGTCTTAACATCTAGCAATGCTGTTTGAAAATTATTTTACGGCATTGAAATCGAAATTAAAATATTCATATTTTTGAGGGCAAATTGAAAATGTTGCAGAAGGTGAAATGAGCATTTTGATAGATTACTCAAAGAATTTGGACATGGCTACTCTAAAATTAAAATAAAATATGGGTAAAGTAAATAAATTAATTTTTAATATTTGGTTATATAAATTCGTATGATATAAATCACTTATTTGATTATCAACTATTGATATTACTCACTTGCTAAAGTGGATTGGTCACTTCAAATGAGTTAAATATTTTAGATTATTTCAATCCATATTTCCTTCGATCTTTTAATCTTTTCTATTTGTTTTTTAATTTTATTTAATTTTTTAACTTGTTTTTTATTGGATTGAAAATATAGATCATATAGATTATTTGATTAAATTTTTTTACTAACTCTAAATTTTTTTAATATGTTATTTAGACTATTAATATTAACAATGTTTAATAAATAATATAAAATTTTAATTTAAAATAAAAAATTTGAAAAAAAAAAAAGAGATAATTTAGAGATGTTGTTTGTATTGAGATGATGATTGAATTCAGGCTATTATTGTCGGGCTCCGTTCCGTGGAGCGTGAGAAGAGTGCAAGTGCAAGAAGAAAGAATGAAGAAGCATGCAGTTGTAGCTGCTGCCGGCGGTAATAGGAAAAGGAAACACTCTTCTTTTTGTAACCGTCAAATCTCCGATCTCAACACCCTATTCGCTTTCTTACTCGCATCCCTCTCCAATTCCAATTCCAATTCCAATTCCAATTCCAATTCCAATTCCACTCTTCCCTTCATCAATAAATGCTTATCCCAATTTCACTCTTCACTTCTTTCCAATTCCTCACTCACACCCATCCTCGCCTTGCTTCCAACTCTCCTCGCTTCCACACACTCCCAAATCGCACGCCGCGCCGCACGTATCATCGGCTCTGCCTCCCTTGTTTCCCTCGAAATCAACCAACAAATTGCCACCGATTCTCAAACGCTCAAGGCGTTAATCTCTCTGTTGGATAATCCCAATACAAAGGTTCTCTTTTCTGCTTGCAATGCCGTTTTGGATTTGTCCACCACCACTTTCGCTAAACAACAACTTATCAACTTCTATGCATTGCGCAAACTAATGTAAGCATTTGCATTTACTTTTATCCTCCAATCTTTTTATGGCTCTCTTTGGATAATAAGCGTAATTCAGCGCTTATGCATAAATCCATTAGGCCTTCTTTGGATTGACTCATTTCAGTTCATTTGCACTTGTGAGACCGTTTGAGACACTATTTAAGAGAGAGAGCTTATACAAAACATCATATGACATGTCCATAGCATAGGATATCTTAGAAGATTTATAGCTTATATTAGAAAGTTTGATTTTATTTTATCTTTGTTATAGAAATAGCTTATAGATACGCATTTATATGATAAACGCTTATGTGATATGGACTTAATTAAGTTGTTTATCTAAACGTGGCCTAAGTGTTGTTTTATATAACCTATAAGTTGTTTTTCGGAAACCATGCTTATGTAAATAAGCTGAATGTCATAAGTTTTTTTCCATAAACTTTGTTGCATAGTCTCACAGGCGCTTATGTTAGTAGATAAACTCAAATAAGTCAATTCAAACAAATCTTATTTATAATGTGCTCTTGAAACTTATGTCTATCACTCTATCTAGAAAAGTAAAATCTTACACTTGAAATTTTGTTATTTGGATATATTGAAAATTCCTTAGGTTTGTGTTTCTTCAGATTTTTAAGCGTGTGGAATCTGTCTGTTTATGGTCTGAGAGAAATGAAAGTTTTCACTCTCTTCAGATTGGGATTAGGGAAGATGAACTATCTGTGGCTTTACTCAGTGCAATTATTGTTCTTCTCAACGCCTGTGATCTTGAACAACTACATAATATCCCCATAAGCCTTTGTGGTGCATTCTTGAGCATTCTAAAACAGATAAGGGCAAATGCTTGTCGTCATTTGGTAATCAGAGGTGCTGTGAAATCTGATGAAGAAGGACAACTTTGCAAGAGTAACATTGGAGCTAGTGATCTCGCAGAAAGCATTTTTAGGCTTTCTGTTAATGCTTCACAACTTACTGTCTCATTGCCATTTGAAGTTGTCCGAAGAGGTCTATTCGGCACGAGCGACATTAGTTTTGAAGATTTTATGTCCAATTACTGGGAAGTTTCGCCTTTTCTTCTGACAAGGATATCAGGGGATCTAAATGTGAATGATATGTTTAGCCCATTTATTCAATCTTTGAACTGGAATGGGAGTGTTCCTTCCCTCCTTCATTCAATTCTTCAAGGTCTTGTGTCTTGTTTTCCTATTGCTTCAGAGGAGCAAAACATCCTCAATTTTGTGAATGAGGTGAAAGATAAACTTGGTTGTCCTATAAACTACCAGCAGGATATACGAGTTGTAAAAACTGAGAGCCAATCAAGAAAAGAGACACATTACTTTCAGGAATTTTATCCGGAAGGCTGTATGGAACCTCTATATTTGACTACTGAAGATGTCTTAAAGTGTGAGCAAGCTTATAAAGAGGGTTATACTGTTGCTCTGCGTGGTCTGGAGTTTCGATATCAGAGTATCACTGCTATTGCAGATGCATTAGCACTTATGTTTGGCCAACCTTCAGTAGGTGCCAACTTATACTTAACACCACCTGATTCTCAGGGGTTGGCCTGCCACTTTGATGATCACTGTGTTTTTGTCTGCCAGATTTTTGGCTCCAAGAAGTGGACAGTATTTTCTCGACCCGGTCAGCTGCTACCCCGCTTATATGATAGTCTCAGTGGCTTTGATGTTGACTATACGAAAGCTGGTAGAAGAGAGTTCTTTCTCAGGGAGGGTGATGTATTGTATATTCCCAGAGGTTTTCCACATGAGGCTTATACAAATTATGGTGTTGATGATGGTTCTCCTGGATTTTCGTTGCACGTTACACTCAGTATTGAGGTTGAACCTCCTTTTGAGTAAGTAAATGTTAAACAATTTTTTTATTGGTTACAATAAGCTTTAGTTATGATGATTTGGGTTATAACTTATAAAAGTTCCCTTCGTTCTTTTCCAATTACAACTTTATTAAGTTTACCATGGCCCCGTTTCTTTTTTTTTTTTTCCTGTCGTTTTTCCTTTTCTTATAAAATTGGAGGTCTATTAATTATACTTTTTGTCATGTGATGAAAATAACAATGTTTGACTAGATGATGATCAGATTTCGTGTGGTAAGGTAAAATCTGAGTGTGCCCCTTTCTCTCTTGTTCTATAATATGAGTGCACTGATTTCTGGAAGAAACAAAATTTAAGAAAAAAGGAAGATACAGTTTTTCTTGTTTCATAAACTTCAGATTTTCTGCAACTATACCATAATTGCATCAGTATGCATTATTCTTAAGTAGAACAGAAATTTTAAGCAAATTTTGTACAACGACAAGGGAGCTATAGGTGCAAAAATATTCAGATGTATCTATGTGTCGTGTCAATTTCATTCTCTCTCTCAGGATGTTTGGTGCGAGTATACAAATCAAGTTGTTTAGAATTTTTGAATGTGTATTCTGATCCGACCCTTCCTTTTGCTGTTCTGTGATAGCTAAAGTAGTCATTGAAATGTAAAGACTGGAAAAATAATAGAAAAAACAAATAATTTATAACATTTTAAGTCGATCTGATTCATCTGAATTGTTCAAGGAAGAATTCCCTGATGAAGAATAATGGATAAAACCTTAGAGAATAAATTAGCAAAAACTCAGTTCACAACTGATTTTGTAGATTGTGGAATTGTGGGCCCTTTCATTTCACGTTAGAGCAAAGTGCTTTTAATTGCAAAAGTATGGATTATGGTTTTAGCAACAAAGTTTTCACAGTAGGTGTGCTGTGTGCAAACAGGCTACTACCAATATTGAGTGTAAATTAGATAGTGTCCGTCTAGGTAGTCAAGTACTTACGTGTAGATCCACCAGAGTAAGGAGGCCTATCCCATGCCAGCAATTGGTGGTTGGATTAAGTGGTTTGTTGCCAGCGCTGTCTTCCATTGATAGTGGATGCCAAACCAATGTGTGGTCAGTGGCTGATGATAAAAATAAGGGTTTTGTTGCTGAGGATTTTTGAATTCCACGGAATGCTTTAATTTGTTCTGGAAGTACTTTCAAAATAGAAAATTGTGAAAAAGAATTACACCAAATATAGTGAATAAAATCTTTCAGAAATTATTTCTGCTAAATTATTAAACTTTAGTTATGGGGCTTCTTTAATGCCTATATTGCAGTTTCCCTTATCTGGTGCAATTTTGACTTTTCGCTGGTTAATGCTTCGTATTTTTTTACCATAAGTGCTATTGCTACAATGGATTAGTTTGATTTAATATGATATTACAATATCCTACCTATTGCTTCAGGCTAGTGTGTTTATATGCTAGGAAGAAAATTGCCCATTGGCAATCTCTCATGCTCACAAATGAAGGTTGTCTGTGTACTGTCAAATATAATGTGTCTATTGTATGCCTATATGAAGGCAGGGAATTCATATTTTCATTCTTACAACATGTCATTTCACAAATACTAAGATAATATCATTTTCAATTTTTCTATTCTGTGTAAAAATAAGAGATGTTCTGAAAAAAAATTCACATTGCTCAGTCGGCAATCCTACTAGTCCACTATCGTTGGCAAACATGCTTATATTTAACTAATCATTATTACATCTTTGTGTTTTTGTTCCTATCCAGTCAAAGCTGGTCTTCTTTGTCTAATTGGCACTAGTAAGTCCATAGTCTGTGTATGATGGTCATAATCATGGGCGGACCTATGTTCACGTGGAGGGGGCAGCTTCACTGCACCCCATAAATGATATTTTTATATAGTTAGTCCAATCCAATGTGAAAGGATTATACATAAGTTTTAATATTTGTGCTGTTTATACTCCCAACTAAGTATTGCAATTCCGCTGCAGACCACAAGTTTGATTGGTTGGTTACCAAATAACCATGGAGTATGACTATGAGACAGCCTAATGAGCTTATCGATTAAACCACTAATAGTGGCAGAGTTTGGTTTGTTTTTACACATCATGAAATAATGCTTCATCCAACGCTTCTTGTTCCTTTGCAATAATTTCTCATATTTTTCATTGATTCCAAGAATTGTGAATACATTTATTTTTAATTTTCTTTTCTTCAAGCTGCTCTTGTATAGCACTATATCGATGATAAAAGATAATCATTTAATAGATGTTTTGGAATCAGAAAACTGAAACAATGCATGTGGAGTGACCCACACTAAAATCAATTATTAAAAATTAGACAAGTGTGTCTGCAGGACACTGGGGCAAGCTTTCAGAGACCCATGTCTATCGAAAGCTGATTCATGGACCAGATTTTATAGTGTTTAATCTACCTCAATTATTACCCTATTGATAAGGATGAGTATAATATTATCAACATTTCATCTTTCTGCTGGTTTGTCCTCAAGCCCTGCATGAAGAGAATGAAATTTGGACTTACTATGCTTGGTTATGATAGATATGTTATGTCTAGGTTTCTTTTATTTGGGAAGATTATTAAATCATTAGGTCTCTCTATTAATTTATAATTTTTGTTTTTCTGTTTGGATTTCTTTTCCGTCGATTGTATTTGATTGGTAGCTTTATGTTATATTTGAATTCAAATTGATAATTGTACTTGCAAATAAGGGAAGTGATTGAAGAGACACTAAGCACTCTAGGGTCCTACCCTTTGTTAATGGAGCAACTGCATCACTGCAATGAAATATTGTACTTGCTACTTAGAGTTAACAATATTGTAGCACATATTAAAAAAGACTTGTTATCTCTCTGGTGATTTGGATATCCGGTTTTCACTTATTCTATATCACTCTAAACACAGGTGGGAAGGAGTAGCTCATTTTGCTCTGCATTGCTGGAGTGAAAACTGGAAAAGACCGTGTTATGATTGCGTTAACTCTCTGTCTCAAAAACTTGATCTTGTGTCTGTGAATCTTTTACATGTTGCCATTGGGATTATTGGCACTTCTGATCCTAGTTTTCGGAAAGCATGCTTGAGTGCTGCAGTTTCCTTGCCGCCAGATGTTTATGATAGGCTTATTCAGAATCAGAGAAACATTTTTCTCCACTTGATTGATAATATACGGAACGAATGTAGATTCTCAGAAGTGCTGAGTAACATAGAGGTTGCAATTCAGAAAAATAAAGACCCATTTGAGCAAATCCAATGGCTTTGGGTTCTTCATACGGAAAAAGAGGCCAAAAGTGGATACAACACAGATAAATCTTCCATTATTGAAGATTTATGCTTTTTGCGTGCTGAACACAAAGACAAGTTAGAAGCTTCTTTTTTGAATGTGAAGTCTAGGTTTTGTAGTGAGGTGGTATTTGAGGATGTTGTAACTAGTCACAGGGCGCTTCTTCAGAAGTATAAAAAGACAAGAAGGCAGTATATTAATGGGATGATTTCACTTCATGATAAATTGTAATACTGTTGTTTTATTTTATTTAAATTTTCCCCACTTTGGCAAGGAATTGCTGAATCATATTCCTCTAGTGGAATGCTTGATATCAGTAGCATCTTAGCGAACGACTCATCAGTTTTAGTATGTTTCTTTCAACTATATATAGCTTACAAGTTATGCAGGGATGTATTGGGCAAACTAGATGAGCAATGAAAATGAACCATGTCATCAGTTCAACTATATAAGCAAAACTATTTTTCTCTCCCCACATACACAGTGCTGTCAGTGCATTACATTTATATACTGATAAGAACTAGAATACATGTCTCTGCATAAATCTTCAACAAATCAAAATTAAAACTGCGGCCTATGGTGTTGGATGTTTAGGAGTTGGATGAGTTGTTACTCCATGGTAATCTGTATGATAGATAAGATCATGAGGACTGTAACTGTTGCTGGTAATTTCTTGTGTTGTGAAATCTGCTTTGGCAGGGGTACTTTCCATTGCCTCGTCTGCTACCTGCATTTTATACACCCAGAAATTCCAGAAAGAAATGGAAACAATAAGGCAAGAGGGGCATGGTGGACTTGAATTAGTCGAGGAAAGAACACAGTCAAAGGATATCTACTGATGGATGATGATTGTACGACTCTTATTCTGATTTTACTAAATCGGCTTTAAAATACTCATCAGAATATGAGTCGTTCGATTTTTATCAAATGTTCAAGATCCACGACTGCTTGATTGCATAAAATCCAAGGTGTATGAACACACTAAGGAGAGGGAGAAGACTTGCAGTCGAAATTTGATTTGTAGTAAGTTGCATCTTATTGCTTTTCTTTTCAGTATTTACTCTTTAAGATGATTAAGTAGGGATAAACATACCTGGGTTTCATGATATTTGTGGTCATGCCCAGGGGCTGGCATGCTCAACTTCCTTGCTGGCATAAAGTCTAGAGAATAGCTATAGCTTGTGTGTTGAGAGATGGAATACAAAGAGAGTGCGAGAAGGCAGTATAGAAGAAAGATGGAAGAAGTCATCATGTGATGAAAATCAGGTTTGCTTGCTACCATAGGGGAAGTTGTTGATTGCTTCAAAACATTATATAGAAAAGCATGGAAAGTGCATTTCAAAGGGAAGTGATGGAGGGAGGAAAAAAAATGCAATTATTGATTAAGGAGCTGGGAAACATGTTTTGACCTGTGTGCCCACAGTTCTAGTGCTTATGTTGGAATGTTCTCTCTCTCTCTCTCTCTCTCTCTCTCTCTCTCTCTCTCTCTCATGATATGATTTAGTGAAATAGGTCTATTCTCTCCCTGTAAACAAAGGAAATAAGTATTGTTCACATGCATGTCTCATGCGAAATGAAACCATACTGCTACATCATCAGCTCATGTCTTGTCCTCAACAATAAAGATTGGTTGTGATATGTCATCCTTTGGCTGTTATATCTAAGTGATATCTTACCCTCTCTAAATATCTTGCACGTTTTGTTTGTATCTTTATCCATTTGTTAATTGCTTGGATTTAGTCAAGGCCTACCTTCTAAACTCAGAATCTCCCTTCCTTTCAACTATTGTATACCTCAATTATTTTTCATTATCAGTAGGAATAAGTGTCCACCAACTAACTATTGGTGCTACACTTGCACTTGGTGACTCAGTTCTATTTGGTGTTGAAACTATTACTTCGTTTTGACAATTGGTTTAGTTTTTATCTAAATCTAGCAACTAGATGACACCGGTGAAGCGGTTGCAGTGTCGTTGAATTTGGATGTAAAATTCACCTGGATTCACATACATCTAGATGCAATAGTTCTGCAGTAGCTATACAGGATCTAAGTTCCAGGTATGTCAAGAACCAGACTAACCCAAGAGGTCAAGTTGGTGAATGATTTCAATCATCAAGGGACTCACAATTGTCAATGCAAATAAAGCATAATATTCAATCCACAATTATGTATGTCTAAATTGGGGAGCATGATTGATCGGATCATGTTATGTTTTTGTCTGTGTCCCATTTGACCAGGGTGGGCTTGGGCTTGGGAATGACAAGACATATCAAATGTAATTAGTAACATCAACCAATGATATGGGAACACTTCCCCTAGTTGGATGTTTACAAATAAAGTTTGAATCAAAATGGAAGCTCTAAACAGCATGATAAGGAAACAAAAACTGTTTGTCTTTATTTGTTAACCATGATATAGATACGAAATACCCACATACTTTAATGGTGAATAATTTTTGTCTGGGGAATCTAGTTGATCACATTTAGCGAGATCTTTACTCTTGACCACATATTTCTATCTACAAGACTATTGAGACCATGCTTAAAGAATTTGAGTCGAGTTCAAAAACATGTGTTTGATCTCCTCTTTTCTAACTTCTGACATTCTGTCCATTTCTTTTACAGTGACGTAACCTTCAATCTAAGCAACTTACAGCTTTCCACACCATTTCACATTGAAAGATGAAACATCAAGACATCAATTGTACAGTTTGGGTCTACACCACATGGACCAAACTAGGAGTCGATTACCTAACATGGTCCGAAGATAACAAAGTAGCAACAAAACACGAGCCCTCATGGCCCAAACTTGTATTAATCAACTAGTAAAATGTCAGTGTGATAAATCTTATGTTAGCAGCATTACTGTTGGTGCTAATAGTAAAAACAAGGATAAATTTTTTTTTTAATCATTTTTGAACTGGTCAATTTTTTAAAAAAGTTTGTTTTCTCACTCATCCGTGTTCTTAGAAACCTTTAAATTTTATTTGGATTGACTAATTTGGAGGTGTATTTTACACGCGAGTTAATCAATCTAGATGTGTATTTTTGTGTATTTAAGAACATTGGAATGAGAAAAGAAACACCATTTTCTTTGAGTTTGGTTGAGTTCTCAATCCGTGATTTTACATCAAATTTGAACCAAATCAACCCTATTATGAGCAGGTGAGGTTCATGGGTCATAAAGTAAAAAAAAATGTGATTAAATTTAATCATTCCAACATTTTTATATTACAACATATTATTCAATAATTAAATAGATCTTCAAACACACAAAAAAATATTTAAATCAATTAAATTGACAACAAATTTTGACTATTCATTAATATATATATATATATATATATATATGTCTTGTCAATAGATTCACGAGTTCAAAATATTAAATCTATTATTTGAACTGAATATACATGGATTTAAATGAATTGATTCGGATTAAATTCAAATTTAAATGAGTTGAATCAAAATACAAAGTGATTTGATTTGAATTATCTGATTTCCCTTAACACCCCTGACACTATGTATTCTATTTGCTATTCAATTGGCAAGAGCTTCTTTCAACTAAGAAAATCTTCTGAGTTGGATTCAATTTTTGTTACGGATAGCATAAAAAGTAATAAGAAAAAATTGAGCTAAATATGCACTATTACTTTTCATATTAGGAGTTAGGGGTGTACATGGGTGTGGGTTAACTCGTTAACCTGATCACCCGACCCGACCCGACCTGATTTTTTACTCGTACCCGATCATTTTCGGGTCCGACCCAACCCAACCCGTTGAAACCTGTTTATATTTGGTTCGGGTAATGGATTTAACAATTTGAACCCGTCGACTCGACCCGATAACTAGTTATATATATATATATATATATATATATATATATATATATATATATATATATTTTAAATTTTGTTTGGCAGATCCAACAGTCCAATATGGTTTCATTATTCTTCTTCGTTAGATTTTCAGCTTCTTGAAGTGTTTTGAGGAATTAGCTAAGTGTTTGTACTTGAAGTTGACATTGCTTATAATTGATGAATTTTCATATTTTATTGATTTAATGTAGTTGAATTTATATATGTATTTAAAGATTGTTGGATTTTTTTTTTGAGAGATTGATGATTTTTTTAAAGAATTGAATGATGTGATTGAAATTTTATAATTTTTGAGATATTCAAGTATTAAATATATTTTCTCGTAAAATAAAAAACAGATTATTATTTATGTATAACCCGTCAACCCAACCCAACCCGTTTTTGATCGGGTCGGTTTGGTTCGAGTTAAATAAAAAACTACGGGTTTAAAACTTAACCCAACCCGAAAATAATTGATTGGATCTGATATTGAATTTTGTCAAAATCAATCCAACCCAATTCAAAATCTTAGTTTTCACGTTCTTCCTAACTCTTTGGTAGAGTTTCTTAGGATGTAAATCCCTCTAGTTGAGGTGCATCATAAATGAGTCGTCAATAGAATTACGATGAAGATACCAATTCTACAATAATTTTAATTATTAATGATACGACGTAATTCTTTTCCATAAAAAATGGTTTTAATCACAAAAATCTAACCAACATGACTCTTTTATTATCAATTCACTTTACACTCATTTCAAATCAAAATAAATTTTACAAAATTAATATTAAGTAGTTTTGTAAACACCAGATCAAATATGTAATTAAAGTGTACACTTTGAATTTTAAACAATTGCAATAATATCTTTATTTGTTCACATTCTGATTATTTTTTTCAATTTACTTCTAACGTGAGATTGCGTGTATGACAACTATAGAGTATGCATTTAATTTTTTGAATAGATTACTTTTGTAGATATAGTTATAATTATTAATTAAAATTTGATATTTTGCATCCACTAAACTTTGTAGAGATATAAAGTAGAACGACTATGAT
>JBBPBP010000004.1:2722454-2758023 GCA_037974735.1 Cicer chorassanicum
TATAGGCAAAATACATCATATAGTTCTTTAAATTGCACGAAAATATCAGATTGATTCTTTAATTTTATTTTATATCAAATTATTATTTTATGTTCGTAAAAGTTAAATTTTGAACTATTTCTAGATATAATCTCATTTCAATTATTTTTAGTTAGAGATTTTTAAAATTATACTATGAGTTTTGTTATCTATCATATAAAGAACAATATAATAAATTTTCATATGATTTCATGATATGGAATAAGATAGTTTGCATTTAATTTCAAGAACGCTAAAATGTATCTCATTCGAATTCTCTCTTGTTTAATTATTTTTCTAAAAGTTGATTGAGAGTTTATGTTCTTATGATTATTGCAATCAAAATCCCTTAAGAATTACATGAGTTTATTGAAAATTTTGAGAGAATTTTGGGTTTCTCTTTTGCTAGTTTGCAATTAGGATAATTGATATAAACATTTACAAACATAAAAGACGAACTTGACGCTAAAAAAAAGATAAATAACTAACTTATTAAAAAAAGATGAATAAACTAATATGTTATTTTCGTGTATCTTAAAAGAACACATTATGTATTTTGCCAAAACAATAATACCACAAAATGTATCACAAAATATCATCGTACAAAGTATTAATATATTAACACATACACAAAATGCATTACAACATAATAATTTCATAAATTTACTATCAGGTACAAATATATGCTGTACAAATACATCCGCATTTCTATCAATTCATTGACGAATTGTCGAAATATAGATTTATTTTTTATGTGTGTAGGTATTCATTAAACTACATGCGCTCTATATATTGTGGATATTCGCCGGTACAAATCTTTTTGCCATCTCTCGAAGTAATAATCAAATATATTGAAAAATATATTTTTAAAGGTAACCTCCACATGAAAATGAGCATCACTTCAACGAAAAAAAATCATTTCAAAATAAATATCATTTTAATTTTCAATACAAGAGTATTGGTGTTTTCAATTATTCCTTTAATTAATACTCCTATGTACAATATCCAAATTGTATACTTTGCATTCACCATAATGTTAAATCAACCGATTATTAATAAATATAATTTAATAAAATTATTTTATTTATTTATTTATTTATTTTTAATATGTGCAAAATAATGAAAAATGACTCTGAGGAATGAAAAATGACTACGATTAAGTGGCTAATATTGTTGATGTCCATTTTCCAAGTGGTAAACAATATGGTAAATTAAAATTTATCAAAAAATAATGAAAGTTAGAAAGAAAAAAAATTATGCAGTTGTTTAGAAAAAAAAATTGTTGTTTAATTGGGTAATTATGGGGAAAATTAAAAAATACATATAGTTAATTGAATGATAAAAATAGAAGAAACGCCAAAAATTGTACCTACTTATATAAGGTATAGAATACTAATTGAGAAATATAATAATTTTTTATTTATATAAAAAATTGATGTAATATTTTATTAATTTTTTTTTTACTAAAACTAGTAAAGTTATCGTTTAGACTAGAACCATATTAGACGTCCATGGATATATTAATTTTAAAATTATTTTTATTAATCAATCAACTGACTTAAATAATAATCCAATAATGAATATTAGTAGAAATTTGAAAAGGACAACTAAATTTTTTTTTTTTTGTTTCTAAAACATATAATTAACAGAAAATTGAAAGACTACCTTTGCCTTTTTGGGCCGATCATCATAGGCTAAGACATGACGTATTTGAATTATATATACTATAAAAAACAAAGAATAATCATAAGAAATTAAAATGAATAAAAAAAAAAATTGTCAAAATATCATCATCATCATTAAGGAAAAGTTGAGGTTTTCCAAAGGGAGTCATAAGTCAAGTCTAACGCATATGTTTTACTTCTCCACCATATATTATTATCATCATTATTCGTCATTAATAATTAGTAAGCATAACCACTCCATATATTATATGTAACACATTATTTTTTTGTGTGATGAAAAACAAGTCGACCAATAATAACTGATTAAGATTGAATGATTTCCAATATGACCAAGACCAAATTAAGCCAACAATAAAATCTGTATTAAATCCACCTCTTCCCATAAAACCCCAACTTTCCCAATAATATTTTTGACTATCATTTTCCAACATACACAATTTCAATTCCTTCTTTTCTACCTTACTTTCTTTCTCTTTCACTTTTTTTTTTCTTTTCTTTTCATTTGTTCCCTTCTTAACAACCAAACTATAGCAATGGAAAATGATGATGAATATTGTAATACAGGGTTATGTCTTGGATTAGGAATGGGAGGACACGTGGCAAAAAAAGAAAAGAAACAAAAATTAGAAGTGAAGAACCCTTTGGTGGCTTGTTTCGACCTAGCTTTTGAGCTTTGTCCAAAAGGAGAAGACATGAACGTGATTAACAACAACAATAATAATAATATTAATGAAAGATTCAGTTTGGAGAGACAATATTATCCAAATGCAATTACTTGCAGCACCGATTCAGATAACAACATCAACAACAACAACGATCGAAGAAAGAAACTGAGGCTTACAAAGGATCAATCAGCTATGCTTGAGAACACCTTCAAGCTCCATAACACTCTTAATCCTGTAATATTCATTTCTTCATACCATATATTATATATACTCTTCTCATTATTTTCTATATTTTCCTTTAACTGTATTTTCTTGCTCTTTTTTTAGTTTATATTTATATTTATATATATACACACACAATACACTATTATTTTTTGTCTATATAATAATAATAATTCATATTTATATAAATATATATTTATGCGTTAGTTTTGGTTCCATATAAATATATGAAGGTCCAGAAACAAGCACTTGCTGACCAATTGAATTTAAAGACTAGACAAATTGAAGTTTGGTTTCAGAACAGGAGAGCAAGGTACGTTAATTTGTGCTTCTTATGTTACTTAATTTAATTTTTTATATTAATTATTCATTCATTTTGCTTTATATCATCTGGGTACGTAATTTCCTAACTTTATATTATATTTAATTTAATTTATTTATTTTGTTGAATATATAGTAGTGTAATTTAATTTTTTTTTAATAGGCAAAATGATATTAATTAGATTCCCTTACATTCTAGTTATAACCATAAAAACAAAGTAAAGAGTTGTTACACTAGTTCACACATTTATTCTTAAGCTTTCCTGCCATATGTGTTGCTAACTAGCTCCATGCAATAAATTTTATACATGGCTCAACACCCCCAAACAATAGAACAAGGTGACATGCATTTAATCGGTGTACATGTATTTTAAGAACTAACATAATAAATAAATTGACGTGTGGATATATAAAAAAGTTTTATACTAATATATAAAAAATATGTTTAATATGCACCTCTCAAAAAGTCGTTTAAAGGTGAAACCTTATTTATTTTTTCTGTAAATAATAAATTTGATAACAATAGAAAATAAATATAATATTTTATATTTTTAAGCAGCGTATATATTTTATTAAAATTTTCTAAAAATTATAGATTTGTGGTATTATTTAGTAATTTTGATAAATATATATATAACAGGACGAAGTTGAAGCAGACAGAAGTGGACTATGAGTTGTTGAAAAAGCATTGTCAAAATCTAAGCGATGAGAACAAAAGGTTGAAGAAGGAATTGCAGGAATTCAAAGTTGAACAAACACCGTTACGGATTCAACGTCTATCAAAAGTCACTGTTTGCTCTTCCTGCGAGAAACTGTTGAAGCGCAAAGAAGAGAATTAACTAAAATTATTTAATGGTTTAATTAGCATAATGTTATGTTCCAAACTCAACAATTAGAATTAGAGGGTGGGAACTAAATTCATAATTAGATAATTTCTACCTAAGAAAGCTACCTAATACTCCATGTCCTCACATTTATTAGCTCTATATGGAATTGGGTTGCTTAGACACGTGCAATTAATCAAATAATTAATTAATTAAGTAGGTGTCTAATTAGCTCTCTTATTGATTCAATATGTCAAAATTAATATTTTTTTTTAGAGGATATGCTAATGACTAGACTTACGCACTTTAAATATATAAAAGTAGATAATTTTGAGTTCGAATCTAAACTTCTAAATATTAAAATAAATACTAACTAACCATTTAGTTTAAAGGGTTATGTTATTTGATTTAATGAAGCTATGCCACATATATAGTCAGTGTACCGAGAAGAATAATTGTTTGAATGGTTGAAATTCAAAGAAATCAAACAATTCCCTAAGCCAATCCACTGATTAGTAACTAGATTAAAGGTTGGAATAATGAATCTGATCTATTTAGATAGGATTTTGTTTTATATTTATCACCGATTTGATTCAATTAATCATATATGAACCACTATATATATTCTATATAAAAACTAGGTACTTGATATCTTTCTTTAATGGTTTGTGTGGTCCTAAGAAAGTCTACCGAAATTTCGTTATAAATTTATTGTTGACGTGTTTTAAATTCTACTTAGTATTATTTCTCTTCATTCTATATGGAAAAATGGTCTTAGCTTTAACGTATAATAACTGATTTTTGTTTACTCAATAACTGATTTTTCTTAATCAAGCAATAATTAAAAGAAAAAAACTTCCCGTTTATACAACGGGTTCAATACAAATACAAAGAAAGATTATGATAGCTAAATTAATTATTATCTCCTAATATTCTATTTTTTTATAGACTAAATTATTTTTGTATGACTCTGGAAACTAATTTTTCGAATTAATCAGACTATTTTAAGAATTGATATCTCCAAACATATTTTTATTCATATAAATTGTAAGAAATAGAACCTCTAACCAAATAGTTAAGAATCAAATATGTTGGTCTTAATGGTCCTAAATAATTAATTAATTATACTATTTGTAATTACCATTTTATCTGTTAATTATTATTAAATTACCCATGTATGGTAAGTTGCTACTAACTTCGTGAAATTTCGTAATTAACCCGCAAGTTGGGTGGCAAGTCAAAATTGCTAGGCCAGGGTAAAACCACCCATTGAGATAATTGAATTGCATCATAAGTCGCTTAAACGGCAATACCATCCAATCAAGAACAAATGTTTCTAATCTATAAAAATTAAGGTTTATTGTGTTTTTGTCCATGTAATACCAATGAAATTTAGTTTTAATTTCTTTATAATATATGTTTTTAATTATGCTCCTGTAATTTGAGATTCTCCTATTTTTAGTTCCCAAATCAATTTAACATTCCAAAAGGCTATGTGACATGGACATATGTCAAAAATTGTGGTGAGGTGGGCTAATAATTAAAAATCTAATATTCAGCAACAAAAAAAAAAGGACTATTAAATTACTTTATATTGTCATAAGAATTCTTCAAATATGATAATGATATGTGTCGGACCCCATTTCCATTGTGCAAGATTTTGAGACAGATTGAGTTTTTAATTTTGACAAAGAGATTGATATTTCTTGGTATTTAAGCAAAGTACACTGTTCAATACCCTTTCTTTACACAAAAAATTTGACTTTTATTTTTAATTTAGATCTCTATTCGAGTCAAGTCAACATTTTCCGTTTCCAAATTTTAAATATTTTACTAAAAATTACATTAT
This sequence comes from Cicer chorassanicum, assembly GCA_037974735.1. Taxonomy (NCBI): domain Eukaryota; kingdom Viridiplantae; phylum Streptophyta; class Magnoliopsida; order Fabales; family Fabaceae; genus Cicer; species Cicer chorassanicum. The sequence continues at coordinate 2,728,039 of JBBPBP010000004.1, forward strand.
ATATTTTTCTTCTTTTACATTTTTTTAACACAATGCTTTTCTTCCACGCTAATAAAACAAGACCCACACTAATAAAGAGATCACGGGATAAGAGAGTCTTTACACAAAACCATAAACAATGATGGTGGTCATTGGACACCAATCATTTGGTCATCTCTTTCATCAGCTTCCACCAACTCCATTGCACTTCAATTTAATAACATCAGCAAGATTTTGATGTGGGTCATAATGGTGTGAAAGGAGGCTCCATTGCTTCATGGAAATTGTGAATACGAAAATTCCTAAGATCGTGTGGAAGATTATCTTTCTTGAACAGACACGTTCATCAAATTTAATTCTAACGGTTACTAATAATATTAATATACCATTGGCTGTTTAAAAAAAAATTAATTTAGCTCATTTTTTTATATTATGAAGATCCATGATGCACCTCTCAACAAATCCAAAGCCCCAAAGGACCACATTGGGGCACCAAGGAAGAACACATTTCAAACGCTTTTGTTCATGTATGTGTTCATTAATATGTGTTAAATACGATCATTAGTCATGTTCCTGCATGTACATTGTTTTCATGTTGTTGACGTTGTTCACGAATTCATATAGACATAAGGCATTTTGTTTCAGCCATTCATGTTGATTCGATATGATACATTGTTCTAATTTGCATTTGTTATTTTTACCATTTATTACTTTTGCTGTGTTTATGCCAATATATAGTGGGTCATTTTTAGTATTATATTATGCATCAAAGCATTTTATCAACAATATCATGATAGGATGCCTAAAATTCTATGGTTGGAGAATGGTGTTAGAAATCGATTTCTTGCCACCTTAAAGGGTGGAGATAATATGAATGAAAATAGGTCACTTTTAGTAAAAAAAAAAAAAAAAACAAATTGGATTGGGGAAGCATATAATATTCCAAATGGAGCATTAATTTCATTTAGCTATTTCAGTGTTGGTTGCTTCAGAATCTATATCCCTATGCAAATGAGGAGAACAACATAGAAAATGTGTTGAAAACTTTGATGGAGAAGTAGCTAAGACCAATCAAGTATATAGTTCTATCAATGGTGATGATGATGAATCATGTGGATAGTTTCATTTGTCTTTGTGGAGACTCGGATCCTATTAAGACATTTGAATATGTGATAAAACTTATCATATTTAAATAGACTATCGAGTTGTTCGGCCAAAAAAATATAAATTCTCCATATAATAAATTATATAAAATAAGTATAAAAGTTAAAATCACTACTAATTAGAGGCATAGGTCAGAAGGGGTCTGAGTCTAACTTGTCTATACAATATAATTTTTTCAAGTGGGAAATGAAACAAACTATGAGATCATGGCCCACAAATAGTAAACCTTTAAGAACCCCAGTAAGCCACAAATTATACCTTAAGATTTACAGAACCTTAAAATATCAAAATCTAATCAATGAATAAGCTTATACAGTGGAGTTCGACATCAAACAACCTATGAGATCATGACCCTAGGGTGAAATGAAACATGATCCTGCTGACTTGATGGGGAGATAGTTTAACCATCAATGAAAATGCCTCGCCCACTATTGCATTGATTCTTTCATGTTTGAACAACTATCATAATATAGAACAAAGGGTACACTTTTCATTGTTCTCAATTGCCTTTCTTTCTCTGTTACTTCTTTCTTTCCTGCACAAAAGGTAAACTTCTTCAAAGAAAGGACTCTTAAGTCAATTCCTTGAATTTGTCTGTTGTAAAACCAAAGTGGCATAAATTAGCTCATTCCATGCATCAGGAACCCCAGGAAGACACCAATGGCTGCAATCCTGCCGCCTTGTGGAGACTTTCTTTCCAGCCATTATGCTTTTGCCATAGACAGATGGGTGGCCATCCTTGCGGAAATTAGTCAGCCTTGTGACGTTTAATAACTTTACTGGAACCTTCATTCCCTGGATCACTTCTTCCACTATCTTCATTTTCAAAGGATAGTTATTCAAGATGGACCCATTGAAAACTGGTTCAGTTTCACCGTTGCATGACCCACCTGAGTCCCAGTCTCCACCTCTGTCAAAGATTCATCAGTAATATGATATGACTTAAGGAACCATTAGTAGTGGTGTACAATTACTCTTTTTTTTTTTTTCTTCTAATTGAGGAATGCTAGTAACACACTCTTTATTAATTGATGAAATTTATATAGACCATAGTAGGATTTTACCCAATGATAAAGAGAGTGCTGAAAAGATTGTGCTGACTGCTGAGAGCATGTTGCTACTTGCTAGCATTTCTAAAATCTACTTTTCTTTTCTCCATAATGATGTTGAAATAATAAGGCCTTGATTTCTTTTACCAAATTTAGCTGTTTTAAATTGAAAGGGTGCATTTTAGAAAGAAAAGTGTGAAGTTATAACTAATGATTTGAAAGCAAACCCAGTTGGTTTTAACAACTTCATGGTTTGCTATATGTGTGCTGTGTTTTCATACAATCTCAGCCATTGATTTCAAGACAATAGTTATAGCTATAATTTTCTCTCTGAAGTGCCCTCTTTACTTTAAAGCAGCTAAATAATTTTTACACATTACAAGATCCTCCGTTAAAATAAACTGGAAAGGGGACCAGGAAATTATGCAACAGAAAAATATCTAAAAACATTGATACCTGAAATGAGCAGAAGAGTATCCACGATAGTAAACAATCTGCTTTTTTGGATTGATATTATTGTCTATCCATTCTGCCCAGGTCTTTATAGCCCTTCTGTATGCCTCAGCGCCATCAAATTTTGGATATAGATAATTACCTTCTTTATAGTAATTTATTCTGCAGAAATTGTACACCATCACTCTTTTGATAGATAGTTTTATCTAATATAGTTATGAATATTGTTTCCATTGTTTATTTTTGATAGACAACTTGTTAATTTTAAGGAATGAAAAACACTCTAATACATAGCAAGCAGTGAATAAAAACTAATTTAAGAAAAGGGGAAAACAAAAATAACAAGATAAACGTGTTACATTCATTGTTGCCAAGAGAAGTTACAAGAATAGGTAAATAATTTTGTGCAGCAAATTCTTGAATGAATACTTTTATTACTTAACCAAGTTAGAATTCAATCAAGATGGGGGAGACAGACAAAATCGCACAACCAGTTTCAAGAATTAAATGTACACAATTTGAATGCATAGATCAATCAAAGTATGAAATATAAAATATGAAATAATTGCATCCTAACCCTCGAGCAGTTTTTCCATGAGCCCACCAGTGCCCGGTGTTGAAGACAAGAATGTCAGCCCTCTTCCAACGGCCAGAAGTCTTGTCAATCCGATCTATTGATAATGTGGGATTTGAACTCCCGTGTGCATTAATACGAACCCCCTCCCTCACAAGGAAATGAGATCTCACAAATTCCACTGTACAATCATAGTCCTGCTCAAGTGTTCCAAAATCTTAGCATGATGAATTGCAGTGTGTTCCACATTTTATTTTCACAGGGAAATGATGCAGTACAGCTGCCATGATCATTTTGTAAGCATTTTCATATTTCACATTACTATCAAAAACATACTCCCTCCGTAACAAAATATAAGCAAATATTGACTTTTTAAGTCCTATTCAATGATAGTATACCAAAAATGTCAGTCATAATCAATGACTCTTTCCTTTATGCAGTTAAATGAGATGGGAGTAATTTAGGTAATGAAAATGAACTTTTAAATGAGATTAACAATAATAGATATGAATAGCTAATTTAGTTAATTTTGCTTATATTTTCTTATGGAGAGAGTACTTCATAAGAAGTCGTGAACTTATAACTTCAAAGAGAGATGAATTCATAGTTCATTTTCTGGGAGAAGAGACGGACTTATGTAATAGCACAAGCTGGATTTAAATTTGTCAACAATTTTTATTGCAGCCAATCAAACCTTGAAGAGACAAACTTAACAAAGAAAGTGAATAGATTTTTTTTTTCTAAAAAAATAATATAAAGTAGGTCATGTAATTGGTACTAGGAAGAATCTAAAGATGCAAGGAAAGAAAAAAAATTACCACAAATTTGAAAACAAAGTAACCTCTTCCTTTTGTTATTTTGTGACCATGTATCTCATACATTTTGCTTTTATCATGTAGGCCTTCACGAAGTATGCACAGAATGGACTCAAATTGGTTTCGGTTCATAGAATCTCCTATCAGCATTAGTCTTTTACCTTTCAGTCTTACCAAAAAGTCCTCGGCACTAAACCTACAGTAACATATGAAAGTGATCAGAGAAGATATGAATAACTAATTTTCCAGTAAACTTCTAACAGATGAAAAGTAGAGGGTAGTTGTTTGATAAACACTTTTGCAACTTTATGCAATTAACTGTCATATCACGGTATAGATGAGGCGATGCCTTTCGTCAACAGAAAATCAAAAGTTGAACATTTCATGAGAAAATATTGTGAAATAGAGCCCAAACAAATGCTGCAAGGTCCAATCAGTAATGGCTACAGTTCAACAGGAAAGACTAAAAGTAACCAGCAGTAGCTTCACCGCTGATTGGTCTGTTTCACGTCTCTTGAACCAATGAACCAAAGAAAGTGAATTCTTGAATGACCCAGCAGCATATGTTTTAAATTGAAATGCAAAAACAAAAAAAATGAAGCACCCAACTTCAATGGAATTTGAGATGCTCTAAGTATGCATGATGATTTATAATCTACCAATACATTCAACTGTTGAGAATTGAGATTGATGTAAATGAGATGGTCAAAACTCAAAACTACTAAACAAATAAATGAGAAAAAAATTCAGTTGCCATTTAGCAAATGACACGAATTGCAAAAAAGTCATAATGCAATAGATGTTACTTTACTTTGATAGTAAAAATGGATTGAGCTAATGAAAAGGTTTTCAATGTTGTCCAGTATCCCCTTTTTGTTCAAAAATATCTTCCAAATTATTTTCAATATAGAAGTGCACTATTTGGAAGTGCCACCCAACTAGGATAGTTTTTTCATTTCTATAGTTCAATTATGAAAGACATTTGTTCAGTAAATGAAAACAAATTATTCTGTAATAAGCCGTACGTCTTATCTATCTAAATTTTCTCTTTATTATTTTCTATCTAAACTAATATGCTTCTTTATGTCAGGTTGAGTTTCCCCACCATATCAATATAAAAGCTATTTTGAAATTTTTTAAAAACGATCTCACAAGATTAGAAAGATTTCTAGAAATAGAATGGATACTTTCTGAATTATTGCTACAAAAAACCAGTAGGCTTAACAGGAACACAGCTAGCTAGTTGAACATGATTTTCCATTTTCATGGGTATGGGTATCATTCCTGGAGGCTGGAACTCTTCAATTTAAATTAGCTTAAAGCTAAAGTCATGATACAAAATATTCATTTTTCTTTAATCACCTAAGAGCTTTGCACCACAAAAAGCTTCCATTTTCTCTTTACCTTTGTTTCACCAGCTTTGTCTACAACAACAACCAAAGTTGTTCCTACTAGATGGAACTGGACAGATGGATCAAATTATGCCATAATGTCTTATCATGAATAAACCATTTAAATCAAAATCCTTCTTGATGGTTTGACTTACAGTTTTCATATCAGACTATAACTTATCCAGTCCTCCCTCTTTAGTGGAACTTTTACATGTCTTCTTCATTTCAGTCTAAGGCTATGTTTAGTAAGGCCGATAAGCAGCTTATAAGCTTGTTTGATAAAATGATATGTGTGTGGTAAACAAGCTTCTCTCACTAGCTTGCAACTTTTTTTGAGATGTTATTTCAAGTAACGTTTGAACTTATAGCTTTTGGCATTTTCTTCCATTTTTAACCTTGGTATTTTAATTTTATTATTTCTTTACCCTTATATCAAATAAAATAACTACCCACTCACTCAAAACTTCACCCACATTATTGTTAAATATCAATTCACCGTATCAAAAATTAACATGCAACTAGAAAAGATAATATAAGGTAAAAAGACGAAATTTACCGACAAATAAAAAGGTGAAAGTATTTGCTCAACTGCTAGCTAGAAATAGTATGTAAAACAATCCAAGATGCATGAAAAACAAGAAAGAGTAATGTACCACACCACACCAAATTCTCGAGAACCTTAGACTAGAAAACTCCTTATGCCACGAATAGTACTCTTACAATTCCTTTTTAATTGTCGTTAAGACTTCTACACATACCAAAACAACCAATAAATTGTTACTTTTGATAGAATTATTTATTTTCTGTCTATAATACCCTTAATCATTTATCATCTCATTTCATGTTGCATTAAACTTTGAAAATGACAAGTAAATATGAACAAAAATTTTCTACAAATATGACAATTAAAAAGAAATGGGGGGAGTACAATACAATAACGCAAAATTGACGACGGAGCTACATACTGTATCATGCAATTTACAAGTTAATTAATGAGAAGCAGAAAACATTTAAGAAAAGAAATCGTATGGAGTAGAGGATATGGTACGAACATGGGGATGATTTTGACGCCATGACTTTCACTCCTCGACAAGGAGTCTTGAGCAATACTAGACATCCTTTCTATTTCTCTCCCCCTCTATCTATTCTTCTGCACTGTTTCTTTCTAGAACCTACGCTCATGAAGGGACCCAAGTACTGCGGGAAGACATTTTCAGAAGTCTTTTAGGAAGCACAACGGAGAATCGGCAGAGGGAAGATGAAGAAGGTTGGTTCAAGTAGATTCTCCATTTACACAAGATACCGAAGTCCTCCAATTAGAGTTGTTGATTTGACTGAGATTAACTATTAAGAATGACTGTTATCATTTCTATACATAAAATAAAATGTCATTTCATATTTACAACAGCCACATTTACCAAACATTTTTCATTTCAATCAGCTAGCTTTCCAGGTATAAACTATCAGCTAACTTTTATCTTATAGCTTAGTTTTACTAAATAACTTGAGACAAGATTTTAACTCCTTTTTCCATTACAAGTGCCGCGACAATTTTCTGCATAATGCTTTTGTTTCTATTCCTATCTTGTCCTATGTGATCACTGATTTATTGATAACATTTACATTACTTTTCCAACACTAAACTCATGTATCTGTATTGCCTAGTACTTAATCCAATACAGCATTGTGGTAAAATTTTCCTTTAAAATTTTAACAGCCTTCTCTGATGCATTAAATCTTAGCAAAGACAAGCTCAATAACACATTTTGATTCTCAAAATATGTTTAACTCTCAAGCTGTTCAGCACGCAGATATAAACCTGAATCATGTGAAACTTTCACTAATCATCAACTATAAATCATATATGCAATAACGCCATTTAACAAATAGTAATGTTATAGCCCTAAATCAAACCAAATTACTTCAGTCCTGTTAAGCAACATAACATTGATAGTTGAACAAATGATGAAATATTTAGTAATAAACAATATTCAACTATAAAGAGGCACGTTCCAAATTGCACACGAAATGGAACAAGAGAATCGATTAAGAAATATGTGAAGGACCTGGGAAGATCACAGTCATGAGGTTTCCAGCGCCATTTGGTGTAGTGAGTGTCATTTCTTCCATTAACTTTGCAATCATAAGCTTCGTCGACGTAAGGGCAAGAACCTGGTTGGTAAATCGGGTAATTTTGATCCTCCACCCACGTTCCCGTGTACAAATCGCAATCCTTGAAAGGTGGAATTGCATTATCAACCTTGTTCGTATCGGTAACAGCAACAGATTCATGGTTAGAGACAGTTGCAATGGGAGAGTGTGGTTGGATCGCGGTAATGGTGGAAGAGGATTGCGGTGGCGGTGATGGTGATGGTGGTTGTTGTTGCGGTGGGGGAGGAGGAGGGGGAGAGAGGAGAGGAGAAGGGTGGACTTGAATATAGAGATCTGTGTGATGGGAGAGAGGAGGATTAAAAGTAGTTGTGTAGGCGGTGAAGAAGAATAAGTAGAAGAATATAGAGAGAAAAAACAATGCGAGGATGAAGAGGGTGGCAACAGTGTAACGGTTCTTGTGGGGAACCATTTTTCATTCAACTTTCTTCTGTGACTCCTGGATTTGGAGCACCATTCTTTCCTTTATTACGTTTTTGCTCCTTTATCGTAAATAATTCAGATTTTCATAACCATTGTGTAAAAAAAGAAAATTTAAGATTTATTTGCTTCAAATATATCTCATTGTGTTTTTTTATTTTTTATTAATCCCTCTAATGTTTTCTTTTTTAAGAAACCAAAATTTTATTAAAATTAAGTGGCTCCCTCCAGTGCGCATGACTTAGCTGCGGGTTATGAGATTGAATATTTGGGTGTTTTGGAATAAGTCTCTGATAGGTGCTTTTCAATTTTTGTGTGTTTGAGATTGAATTTATTTTTTCATTAATTTTTTTTTTAAATTATGGATTTTGTTTGTTAGTTTTTTTAGAAAAAGAAAATGATAACTAACAAGTCATATTGACGGAAATAACAAATTTACATTAATATATATAAGTTAAGAGATTATTTAACTGTACGAGAACAAATTGAACTTTTAAAATAAATTAAGATGTCAAAGAGATACTTAACTCAATTTTCTTACTATTGGAACCTTCCTAATAGGTTTAGTATTTCTCTCCATTCTATAATAAATAACTGTCATATATACTTGAAAAAAAATAACTTGCCCAAAAAATGTTGTTATTTTTAATTTTCAATATAATTTTAGTTCTTTTTTAATTGTACTCTAATTAATACTATATATATCATTCTCAATTTATTATTATTTTATTCTACATTATTATAATTGAAATAGACTAATAATTAAAAATAATAATTTGATTTTTTATTTAAAATAAAGATAATTTAACAAAACTATTATTCTCTCATCTTTAAGTTTTAGTTTAACAAATAAAATGTCAATATTGTTAAATACTAGTATTTATTATAACATCCAGTGAGAAAAAAAAATACTATTATCTCTATTTCTATTTTTATTTCTTTTAGCATATTTTCTGAATTTGTGTAAAAGGAAGGTTTAAAATAGGACAATTATTTTGTTGGGACAGATAGTATTTGTTTGTACGACACAAATCCAAACATAAGCCAGTGTCACACAAGCCACTTTTTCCTATGTCTATGCTCAGTGCTCCCCGGCGCACCCATAGCAAAGTTTGCACACATCCGGCGACGAGTTGTGTCAAAGACTACAATTGTACAATAAGGGACTCTTGTACAATCATGTTATTTTTATGGTTTCTTCTCTCTTTAGCTTTTGTGGTTTCATTATCTCCTTCTATAAGAAAAATATTCACTATATGGGAGATTATTGAAAGAGACTCAAACAATATAATGTTAAATCTCTTTAATTTGTTGAGAAATTACGTCTACTTCCTCTAAAATTACCTTACGTCTATTTATGTCATTTATTATATGACACATTTAAAGTTTTTGCTTTATTTTATAAAGGTACAATTATACATCTGATATTTACAATTTTGAAATATATGATTATGTTTTTAGTAACATAACCAGAGTATGTATTCTAATATTTTTTTGATAAATGATAAATAAAGTTGAAAGAGTGACAAAAATAAATGTTATGCACAATTTTTTAGTGAGTATAAAAGACGTGAGTGTTATTTCAAAACTAAATGGAGTGTTAGTGTCATTTAAAATGATCTCAAGGGAGTTAAATGCAATTTTTCCTTAATTTTATGATAACAAAAAAATTGTGGACCATAAAACATTTATCCTGCTTGTATACTTTAGAGTAGTGAATGTAAAATATACTTAAATAATATATATATATATATACCATTTCTAAAATGAAAACTCATTCCCCTTATTTTTTTTTAAAAGAGAATGCACAAACCTTCCTCAATTTTTAAAAATGATGTGCACCTCCTCTATATTTTATTTATAGTAAAAATGAGGTGTGTATAATTCACTGGAGCTTAGTGTCTTTTACAAAATAGATGAGTAATATTATGTAAATAAACAAATCTTAGTAGATGCGTGCCAACTTTTCCTTGAAGAATTGGCTTAATTTCACTATTTGTGTCCGGACACATTGTATGATCTTTTTTTCCGAGACAAATAATAGAATTGACTTACATATTAACAAAAATTCAGTTTCATATATCAAACATTATTAGTTTGAATTGTGTCCAACAAATTATTATTTCTCTATATCTTTAGTATTTTACAGTATTTCACTTGCAGCGTCTTATTAGTTCTCATTTCTTGTCCTATCAACATTATGTACAGTACAGTATTATTGTAATAAAAAGCAAATGTACAACATTTCGACAGTATTTTTCTGAAGGCTATTTTCCCCGTTCTATGGAGCTTTGGATGTCTGAATTTTACTGTGAATGATGATTATTGACCGGTGCAGGCCATCGTATTTTTTTGTAAATTGAATTACGACATTAATACATACAAATAATAATACAATTTATACAAATAATAAAACTAAATAAAACATTAATATTTTTAATTTTAAATGTTTATGCCAAATGTAAGTCTTGCATTGGTACTAGACAAAATGCGCACCGTTTAATACACACAAAAAGAGATTTTTTTTAATAATAATAATAATAAAATAAGGTTAATTCAACTCGTAACCACACAATAATGTATTTATATTAAATATCTGACTCATTTCAAATATGATTAATTTTGATGGAAGTTTTTGAAATTTATATGCTAATATGTATAGATTAAATTGTTTAAACAAAAAGTTATGTGATATATGTCTACAAATTTGCAAGTTGGTCTCTTAACTTTATTTTTATACAAAAAAATTAGTTACACTTTTTGTCGACTATAATTTGATCTAAGATTATTTATTTGGACGACACAAAATTATGAACACTATTATTAATTAGTTTTTAAAATACTACATTCCTATAAGAGTTTAATAGACATCTAGTGTTAGTGTAAATTATTTTACATTTATAAAAAATAAAAATAGATGGTTTAGTAGCTTTTAGGATGACAATTATAAATTATAGAGTGAGATGATAGAATCAATGGTGATTATCAAATATTTGTGTAAAATTGGTTTACAACTGTGTATAATCTATTTTCTCTTTTTTATAAATGTCATATTTAATTTTTTTTAAAGTAATTTTTTTAATTTTTCATGATTTGCGGATCAGTTCATTTAACTATAGACCAGGGAGTGACAAACTTAGACCAATATCTCATCACTTGTTATCTTTACATATGAGTGCATTTAATATGCATTTTTATGTGGAACGCATTAAACTGAGTGGGTCAGTCCACTATCCCCATATATTTAAATTAAAATTTAATTTATGTATATTAATAGTGTAAATGTTTTATACACTATCAATTAATCAATCATATCAAAATCAAGTAAGATAATTACAAAATTTTGATTCTTATTATAATTATTTTAAAAATTATAAATGATTGTAATGTGTTGAAAGTGTAAAACTTTTGATTTATTGAATTTTGATAGAATAAACAATACAGTTGTATTGTACAACAAACTTCTTCAGAAATAAATCATGAAGACTAAAATTTTAAGTTAAAAAAATTAACTATACATTAAATTAGTGAATTGAAATAGTTAAATTAATTAAAAAACAATACATATAACATCTTACTTTTTAATAATATTTTTTATTGTAACAATAAAATTCTCCTGCAATAAAATGATTACATTTGGGTTTTTTTTAGGAAATTTCGCTACATTTGGTTATATATAAGTAATATAGCATGAAATATATATATTTTTGCTAATATTTGAGGGTGGGGGAGTATTTTATTATAATTTTGACAGTAACCCAGAAAGGGTGACATATCTCTTAGCGCTGACCTATGCAACTTTATAATTTGTAGCTTTTCAAAGTGAGAAAGGGGGGTGTGAATAGTTAGATAAGTTAGGAAGATAGTTAAGTAACCTTCCTGTTTTAACAGAAATTGCCGGCTTTAATGTAGTACCAACTGTCGTTTCATAGCTACTACGCCAATTCCATTAACCTATCATCCCACCTTGTCTCTCTTTCTCACAAATAATTATTATTATTATTATAATAATAATATGTGTGTGAATTATGAAGTGAAACACATAATCAAACAAAACATTTATAATCAAAATTAAATTAAGTCTAAACCAAGAAGACGTGTTTCAAAAGCAAAACGTGGAATTAAATTGAATACATGCAATGGTACACTACACAGTCAAAACCACCCATTTAATTCTCCTGCAAACACCTTTTTTTTCTCACAATAAGTGTCAGCTTTTGAAGCATGGTCCTTAATTCGAGCATATCACGTGGTGAAGCTATAGCTACCTCCATATTGAAGAACAAGAATTTTCTCTAATCCAAAGAGAAGAACACCTTTTGTTTTTGTTAACTAGGTCGTTGCATAGTCTAAGGAACGGAATGTTACACTTTTAATTACTAGCTATATACCTCCATATTTCCACACCATTTATATATATGTTCATAATTATATTTTTTGTTAAAATAATATTATTATACTACTAGTTGTCAAGTAGAATTGAAGTGGAATTAATGAGGTTTGGTGAAATTTCTGACGAAAGAGATGTGATGTATCAAATTCAAAGTCTTTTACTGCATATCCGAGGTACCATAGTTAATGTCCCATTCTTATAACCCTCTCTTTCCCTCTTACTAATAACATTTTCATATAATAACCAATTCCTTTTGTTTCCTCTGCTTCACTCTCTTCTCTTTTTTGGGTCTTCATCATTATCTTCATTCAAATATGAGATTATCAAAGTTGATATTTTTAATGTGTATTTTGTTTTGGGCTTGTATTGGGTCTACCACAATGGCAAGAAAAACAGTTTTTGTTGGAAATTTGTTTGATGGAGCAAAGAAGAAGAACAGTAGTACTAATGTGGCAGTACTAGATGATGCTGATCATAGATGCAACTCCAACAAAAATTTGTCTTGTTACAACAACACATCATCATCAGATGACAAAAGGGTCATTCCAACAGGTCCAAACCCACTACACAACAGGTAGAAAATCGTCAACCTTTTTGAAACAACACATCATGGAAATGGAATGTACAACATGTTCTTTCTTCTCTTCCATTAACTCATATAAGAGTTGCTTCAGTTAACTTCTATATTTAGTACATATTTAGAATCACAGTGAACTTGACAAAATTACAGTAGTACCATAATTTTGTTAAAATTACGGTAACATTGTAATTCAGTCAAATTTACCGTGAATCCAAAATGCTTTAACATTTTTGGAAGAAAATTGGGTGAATTTTCTTTCCATATAGTATTATTATTACTTTGTAAGCTTGTCTTTTAAATTTTCTCCATTTTGTCTTTGACTTTATCTTGTAATTTGTAAATGAATTACTAAAAAGTCTATATGACTTTTGCATTGTTGATAGCTACCTTAAAAAGTTCAAATTGTTTATTTTTATTATGTGGGCATTGAAATGAAACAAGCTTGTATTTTGTAATTAAATGATGTACCCATTTTCATGTATATACTTTGTGTTTAAGCTCCACACGGTATGGGGCAAAAAAGTTGATAATTTCCCCTTTGATCGTGAATAAAAAAAATTGTATAGAAAGGTGTGAAAGTAAAGAGAATTATGAGAGAATGACATAATAGAAACTATAAGAGAAGGGGTGACGTACATTTTGGGTGGGGGGTATGAATATGATTCATAGGTTAAAAAGAGAAATAAGGTGGTTGTGATATGATCCATAAACCTGCATTGTTAATCAAGAAACGGCATTAAATTTGTGTCTGGGGTAAAATTGAATGTAACTGCCATGCTAGTTGCAAGTATGTAATTAATTTAAATTTAATATAAACCTTTTAATTAATAAATTAATTTATTTAGTTTTGTCTTTGTCTCCTTGTTTGTATCCCAGCAAAAAGCTACTTTTTGATATGAACCATGGTGTTTTACCATATTTGTATACGGTCATTTTCTCACGTTGTACATCTCGAGGTTATGTTCTGTACATATAGTAGTAAGTTATTTTATTTCTATGTATCATCCTTTTTCCCTTTTGGCAATTCAACAGAGTCATAAACAGAGGATGAGAGAGAATAGTCAATGTGGATGAAGAAAGTAGTGCTTGGTTTGTTTCTTCCTTTCCTTTTGTCTCTCACTAACAAATCTTTTGCCACACTTTGATTATCGTTTTTATGAAGGGGGAATGTTGTGATGAGAAATTGGGAGTGAATAGTTTGGTTATTCTTGTGTTTTACTCCTCTAAATTGGGAGTGAATATATTTAATTTAAAATAAGTTTTTATTAAAGAATTTTTAATTATATTTAGAATGAGAGTATATCTTTTGTGTCGCTCTCATAGCAATCTTGCTACTAGTGTTATGTCAACTCTCAAGTCAATATCTCCATTAACCGTTGAATGAGAAATTAACCCACCAACATTGCAATGTATAGTCAACGTTGGAAGATAATATACAAAAGTTAAATTTAAATAGTGATGCTCTAGCTAAATAATGAGTAGGTTATGTTGTTATTAGTATGCGTGTAAAGTATAGTCCTACAATGGAAAAATAGCGACACAATTTATTTTCATAACTATAACCATTTAGTACAACATTCACAACAAGTTGGTTATCACTTTCAAAAGAAACTCGTTGAAATATCTGTGTGACCGTCATTTGGAAACTTTAAAAAAAATATAAAATAAAAATGAGGAAACTTGAGTGCAATTAAAACTAATATCAAATAGGCACTCTTATGTTTTACATACAAATAAAAACTAATGTCAAAATTTAAATAATAAATTAATATCAATCAAATATATGTGATAAACTTATAGGTTAGTTTGACACAGTGAATTATCTGAAGTTATAAAAAAAAATGTTAACCTTATATAAATGAGGCACACAGTCTGCAGCACGGATATGTATATTCGTTGCATTTACCGCCAAATTTCTGGCACTAGGAATAGGAGAGTTGTTTTGACACACATATATACACATGAAAAATTGAATCCATTATTGGGGCAGAAAAATTGGATGAGTGATATTAAAATATTTATTCTTTTACATTAGGACATAGAACCACTGGCCACAGGAGTTTGTAAAGCTTCAGATGTAATTTCCCAAGAATGGTTTTCATCATCCATAACACGTCTTCTATCAAGGAAAGCTGGCCTCATTGGTGTTGTTACCATATCAATTTTAAATGTCAACAATGCTACTATCTGTGACATGGCAGGTCTCAAATCTGGATGAGGCTGAACACATAAGAATGCCACGTGGAATGCTTGCATAACATCCTTTTCTACATATCCTTCTTCTTTTAGCTTTCGATCTATAAGATCCATCACCATTGACTTTTCATAAACTTTCCATGCCTGTCATGTTATGTAGACTAACATTAACCTCAAACCTTATCAGATAAAAATTGGTTCAAATAATAATTAAAACACTTCAATATGTATTTAATTTTAATAGACATAGTGTTTTATTTTAGTCTTTCCAATATGAACTAAGTCAAATCTAAAATGAATATCACACATATTAGCGGATTAATTCTAATACCAAGAAATTTTGTAGGAGTTAAAACCGAACAATTAAAACCAAAAACAAAAAGCGATAAATTTCCTTAAAAACAAACTAAAAAAATTGGTGGTATATTTAAAGGCAAAAAAACATATATTTAAGCCTACTTAAAACCATTTTAGAAATGAAGATGAAAAGTTACATATTCAGGAAGGTACTGCATATCTGATGGCAAATTGAGATCTGTATTTTTCCTACAGCTGATGATTTCAAGCACAAGTACTCCAAAACTATAGATGTCTGCCTTTTCAGAAAGTTCTCCTCTAATAGCATATTCAGGAGCTGTATAACCTCTAACCAAAAGAGAAACAAAGATCATCATTAGAAAACATGACTATATGCTGCTAATGATCATTATTTGTCCCAATGACATTAGTTGAAGGTGTTTACAACCATTTAAAGATGAAAGTTTTGATAATCTTGGTCTTGCAGCACTAAAATCATGATTCATTAACTATAGCTAGTATAAGGAGATTTACATCTGGTCTTGATTCATGCTTTATTTGTTGGAGCATAACTTGAACACATGACTTACAATGTTCCGGCAAACTGAGTGCTAAGGTAAGCTTGGTCTTCAGGGAAGAATCTAGCTAGCCCAAAATCGCCGATCCTCGGCTGAAACTTCCCGTCGAGAAGAATGTTGCTTGCTTTGATATCGCGATGAACAATTCTTACATGCGAATCCTCGTGGAGGTATTGCAATCCACGCGCTACTCCAAGAATTATTTGAAATCTAGTACTCCAATTTAGAAATTGATCACTGTTTCCTGATCACATAGGAAAATCCAGCATGACACTAGTTCAATTAATTTGTCAAAACTATATAAAGAAATTATATTGGCTTATATACCATGTATGAAGAGGTCCAAACTTCTGTTCTTCATGTATTCATAGACAAGTATCCTTTGAGGTCCGTCCGAGCAACATCCTAGAAGGCGAACCAGATTTTTGTGTTGAATGCTTGTGATCATTCTCACTTCTGCTAGAAATTCTCTTTCTCCTTGGTGTGATTTGTCAAGAGACAATTTCTTACAAGCAACTAGCCTTCCATCTGCTAACTTTCCCTGTCAAACACATGTAGTCCTCAATAAGTAACATATATAGATGCATCATTATATTTAGTACATATACTATATATACCTGATAGACAGGGCCAAATCCACCACTTCCAAGAAGATTTCTGCGATGGAAATTCTTGGTGGCTTTCCTCAGTGTCTGGAAATCAAAGTAGCTAATTGTCCGAAGGTTTCCACTAATGAACTCCATGAATCCTGTATCCATGTAGAAACTTTAACACAGCTTGAAATTTACATGATATGGTAGGTACATATTTAATGTCAAATATTCTTTATGCTTTTTTTAAACTACCTGACTGTTGATTAGTTGGGACAATCCTCTTCATCACCTCTTCTGATACAAAGCCAAACATAAATAACAGAACTTTGAGTATTTTTACATGGACAAGCTGCACAACTATGGGCAAAATTAAATGTTCAATGAATAGGTAAGTTACTCTTCCAAATTGTGTGCATCCGTCAAAATAGTTCTTTATTTTTTATAATTAGCAAATAGATATCTTAAATTGAACAATGTCTCTCCCTTAACTTTTATAGTTAGACACTATGATTCAACATGTCACATGACATATTGATCGTACATCAGTGTCATCTTACTATTTACCTATGAAAATTTAAGTCATTTTAGAGATAAATTTGTTGGTAATTACAATTG
The DNA here is from genome assembly GCA_037974735.1 of Cicer chorassanicum. Lineage (NCBI taxonomy): Eukaryota > Viridiplantae > Streptophyta > Magnoliopsida > Fabales > Fabaceae > Cicer > Cicer chorassanicum. Next base: position 2,745,305 of record JBBPBP010000004.1, read on the forward strand.
TGCAAAGACTATTTACCGACAAATTAGTCATTCACTGACCTAAATTTGATAACCAAATTTAGTGACATTAGAGTGGGATTAAGGTCAAAGGACTGCATATTCAATTAATGTATCACGTCATTAATATTTAACGAGAAAAGTTAACTAATAAACTATTTTAACTAACACTTTACCATTTCAAAAATATATTTACCAATTTGTAAAAATTATAGATCATTTTGATAGATGCTTATAATTTCAAGGTTCCATTTGTCTATTCACTCTATTGCTATGCAAGCATTAGATAATGAATCTAGGTGGTGAATATTTTGTATTTTATGTCATGGTAAACATTTTTTTAAATGATGGTTTCCTCATATTACCATGTTTGTGAGTCTGACTCGGTGGTGAAGCTGTCTTCTCCGGTAATTGTTGTATTGAATGACGTTTAACATGCTTCCAAAATACAAAGAGAAGAATGAGCAATATAATGAGTACTACAATCCCTCCAAGGAAAAAGAACAAAGCTCCGGAGACGTGGCGCGTTGAAGAGGAAGAACTCGCAGGGGAAGAAGAAGAAGGTGGCTCTGCCACATCACACTAAAATTAGTTTCAATATTGTTATAAATATGACAAAAGTTAATTGTAACGAACTTGTTCATTTTATCAATTCTATAATTCTAACATCACAAGATTTCATTCATCATTAATGAAAGAAAAATATGTTGTTGAGAAATGAAACCTTGGAGTTGGAGTAATAATCTTCGAGGCATTGTTTGGGACAGGAACAAGTGTTGTGGTTGAATTAGTTCATGTTGATCAAGTTCAGCCGTATTGGTCGATATTAACATAGCCAAATATGACCGGGTAAAATTCAACAACTGGCAACACCAACCATACTTCGATGAGTTTTCTGTTTGATTTTCTTGTATTTAGTAGTAATTCTTTGTTGTCGTTAATTGTTATCTTGGAAAAACAAAAATCAAACGATTGGAGAAACATTCTATTCTGTGGCTGTTTCATACAATTGATGGAAACAATGTAATATTGCCGGATAATTCAATTGAGGGATACATTTAGAATTTAGAATCTAGATAGATGCGGTCGAATACAAACATTTAAAAATCTTTATATATATATTCCTCTTGGATTCTTAAGTTATAATTAAATCAAAAAAATAACAAAATGTATAAGAGGGAGTCTTTCTTATTTTCTCCATTGATCACTTTGACAAATGGTGGATAGCATGTAGCCTAGAAAACTTCTCAATTTTGTCTCACACGTTGTAATATTTTAGAGATAAACCACATAGTCAAATTATCTTTACAAAATATACTTATATGTTTTTTTTGAATGAAGTGTTATTCTTTATAAAAAATTTGAAAAACACTACCTGTTTTTTTTAGAAGAGATAGTAAATTTTACAATAATTAACTCACACAATTGTATTTGATTCGAATTCGAGATAAGACGTTCAATCTAACAATATCAGTATTTTGTCAAATAAACTAAGACCTGTTGGCACTCTTTTTAATACACGTTTCAATGCATATTTTTAATTGATTAAAATAGGATTACATTTGGTAGAGGAAATTTATTGGAAAAAACAAAAAAGAAATTCCACTAAATTATATGAGTCTCGTATAAATTTAATAGGATTGGTATGAATTTTAATTAATAAAAGAGTGTGTTGAAAAAATGTTAATATGTTATTAGCATTATTGATAATTATTTTTATCGTTCCTTGAAAATGTATGTATATGTTATGCATTTTCGGTATAAAAAGTTTCATAATACAACTATTCATATAGATAATTTTAAGTTAATTTTGATAAAAGTTAAATATCTATATTAATTTAATGATTATAATTAATTGATAATTTAAACTCCTTAAATCAACTGGGTATATAAATTAAATCTAAAAAAGATTTTTTTTCTCATTTTCTCACAACTAGCTCTAAAAATATGATATTTTTGTGTCACTTAGATAATTTGTAATGTCTTTTTCCTTTTTTAACAATTCAACTTAACTTATCTTTACAATGTTGTGATTGCATGGCTGTTGCGATTGCTTACTAAGGGAAATCTAGTTCCTAATTTAGCTTATGCAAAATAAAGATAAGAAACAAAATACTCCTTCCAACTTAAATACAAACAAACAAACAAAAATTAGATGAATTCGATATAAAATTTATATTAAATATATGCAATTTGTTGCTTGTACTTAAGGTTTTATATTGAAGCTCCTTACATTTTTAAGTGTCGTTGTGCAAGCATATACACATAATTGTTACCATGTTTAAATTAGAGTGAATACTCAATTTGGTTGCTCCAAAAAATCTCGAGACTCAACTTGATCACCAAAAGATAAACTCAACTTTTATTCTTTGAAAATCTAAATCAAGACATATTAGTCTTTATGTTAACTTCTATCACAAGACCGAAGATTTGTTGGTGAGTTGTATTTTGAATCAACTTAGTTTATTTTTTTTGATGAACAATATTAATAATTAATATTATTAACTTAGTTTGGTCAAATTTTTTTCTCAAAAATGGAGGGATAAGTGACTTGGAAATACATCAAACAGAAGAGATTGACATTCTGTGTACAGTGATGGAAACAAATTTACATATGTTAGTTATCTAATTTATAGAGTTAAAAACTATTCAATATACAAGAGTTTTCCAACGTTAAACGTGATAGAAAAAATAAAACAAATTAAACTGTAAAATTCAAATTAAATAAGAAAGCATTCTGATTTCTGGGTTATATTTTAAATCACTAACTAACTTTCTTCTTCTTTCCTATTATTTTCTATCCTCTCCATTGAAGAAGTTTGGTACAGAGCACAAAATTAGAGTAATTGCAAAAAAGGATTAATCATGGAATGAGATAGCACACAAATGCAAAAATGATAAAATATTATTTTCGCATAGTAGTGTAAAATATCACATAATGTTAATGATATTATTTATAACCTGAAAGAGAGAAATGAAATGGAAACTAATTTGTTCTTTTGATAGAGACCAATTTGTTAGAAAGGGGCTGAAAGCAGTGGATTTAGGCTGCAAGCCCATTAAGCTCTTTAAAAAAGCAACAAAAAGTATAATATTACCGGTATTCTAATATGTTTTTATATTGGAAATTGTGTATTTAATTTCTAAAAAAATTTAAATAATTTTTTAAAAAAAAACCATTTCTACTTTTGGATTATTTAACCTATGCCTTAAAAAATATTTGAAGGACTTAGTTGTTTAAGATTTTTCTTAAAATGATTTTTATAATAGTTTATGTATTTGTTATAATATTTTTTAAAAAGAGTTTTAAAATAAAGTTTTAAATAAAAGATTGGTTTAAATAGTTTATCTTAAAATATAATTTTAAGTATTTCATCTATTTATTACAATTTTTTATATAATAAAATTTTAAAAAATAATTAAAATGAAAAGTTAATTTTGGAAGTTCTTAATAAAAATCATTTTTAAAATATATCTTTAAAAAAATATAATTTTTGTCAACAAGCACGTGCATCCAGCCATTTAGTACAATGAAGTCCCAATTTTTTTTTATTAACTTTGTAAAATTATATTGATATTCTAAATTTTTTACATTTTAATCACTCTAAAATGTTATATTTGTATATTTTACTTAGAATATTCAAAGTATTAAATTATTTTCATAATTCTACTACACAGCCTCTACAAAGTAGTTTGAGTTTTTGGTAAAAATATAATATTTTAAAATAATTTATAATTTTTAAAATTATATTTTTTTATTAGTGTCTAATCTTTAGATTCAAACGGATCTCCAAAAATATTAAGACGATATGTTAAAATATCTAAATTATTGAGGATCAAAATTATTATTTTAAATAAATAAACTCTTATAAAAGTTATTTTTAACAATGTAAAATAAAAATTATTTTTAAAAAATCTTAAACAATCCGGAATAATTTCTAAGCTAGATAACTCCCGGAGAAGAAGTTTGTAAGGCTCGGTTGGGCAATAATTTAAGTTATGTTCTGCATAGCATTTATTCTTAATAAAAACATAAAATAGGTATTAGATGGAAAATATGAGATCACAACATCAGTATCAACATTTGGAAAAAGCCTTGGATGAGGGTCTCCGATTACTCATTTTTACTTAGTCCTATTATGGGTCAAAAAACTTGTTGGCGAAAGACTTGACACATGCTTTCAACAATTATACAACGTTTTATAATAATTTTTAGTTGATAAAATTGCACTCACCTTCTCTCAAATCTTTCGAAAGAATACTCACACCACACTCTAATTTTAAGAAAACAACAATCTCCCTTATATTTCACGGCTTTATAAATTTCACGGTCCATGTCTTTAATAGCTTGCCTTTTCAAACATTTTGTTCTCATCACACAAGATACTTAATTAGAGCCTTAAATTACTCATCCCACATCTTTCCTCTCAAGATATAATAATGATGCATTACGATGAATTAGAGATTTTCTCTTAATAAAAATGTTGAGTAAACTATGTTTTCTCTTTAAGATATTGGATTAGAACTTACATAAATTTTATTAATAGTTTTTTTTTACTATTGTGGTACTTTTAATTTTATCGGTTTATTAATCATTCTTGGTTATGACATTTTCTCAAGTTAATCTGTTTTTGTTTCTTCTTTCATTCACTTGCTATTAAAGAAGCCATTTGATTAGATATTCAATTTCACTTGGAAAGAATCAATATCCATTTGTATCAAGTACTACCACGTGAATATAGAAGAGTTTGGCTCTTGATTATGGACGTATGTTTCTCACTCCGTTAGATACTGTGATACTCATTCTTGCATTGGTTTAATCGATATCATTCACATTGCTTGGACTCATGTAATGTCCTGAGAATCGAATTAAGTTGCAGACATTATGGCTAAGCACGAATTGAGTTTGAGAATGCCTATAACTTTTTTTTACATTCCCCCTTCTTTTATTTTGAATATCATGTTGGCTGATGCTATTTCTATTTTTTTTCCTTAAAAGTCTCATAGATATTCTTTCTCGAACCACATGATAATTACATTATATCTAAAGTAATTCATAGATATCATCCCATAGTTATGTGAGTAGCTTCCGCCGCTACTTCTAGGTCCAGAAAATCCAAGCACCTCTCTTTTTCTTGGTCTATGAGGAGTGATTTTATTAAGGTAATTTTTTTTATTTAATCAATCATTTCTCTAAATTGTTTTTCTCTCCTTTTATTTAAATAAAGTAGATTTCATATAAATTTAGTTTTTCTTTCATTTAGTTGTCTATTATTTTTTCGTGTTAGTGCAATATTATTTTGTTTGTTGTATTAGTATGACGTTGTTTAGATTTATAAATTAATTTTGATTTATTATAAATTCAATTATTGAGTTTGATATTGTCAGACTCAAGAAGTATAAATATTTCAATATTTCAATTATGTTGGTAAGAATTTCATTGTTTTATACTATTAATTTGGATGTTACGAATTTATCAGGAAAAATTAATTCTTTTTAGTTTTAACATACTTTAATTTATATTATTTCATATAACTTAAATGAATAAATATGTTTTTAAAATTTAGGTTAGGCAATGTGTGTTGAGCCCGCTCTAGATAATATACTCCTATATCGTAGGGGTAGGGACCATGTTAACACGATTCAAACAAAGCGAAAAGCATAGTGCAAAGATGATTGGATTTGGATGTGGAAGTGGATTGCGTCAAATTTGTTGCATGCCACTGCATATTTGACTCGAACAATAATTCGGTCATAATTTTTATGCTTGTGTTGTGGGAACCAACCTTACTCTACCCGTAATGTTGATGAAGATAAAGATGCACTGCAGTCTATAATCGACCACTCACCAAACAACTTTAACAAGCATATTTACTTCATAATCAATACTACACTACAACAGTTATAGTATATTCCGAGTGCGTTTTTTTAATCATTTTACATGTATTAATTAAATAAAAATATTAATAAAGATTTTCAGAATATTTATTAACAAATCAAAAAATAAAATAAAGTTTTAAAATTTGTATATTTAATATCTTAAAATTTAAAAAAAAAATTACATATAACTTTGTTTATTTTCATTTTTTTATTTTTTAATAAGTATTCTCGTGACTTATAAGTAAAATATATAAATAAAAAATACTAATTTTATTAAATTATCTTTATTATAAATCTATTCATAAATATAAAGTAAATGGTATTTGAAAGTAAGGTTAAGTAATATTAATTAAAAGATATAATTAGATTAAAAAAAAAGTAATTATTTTACATTTAAAATTGAAAGATTTGATCTTGTGACAATTATTTTCATTAACTAGTTATTCATTATAACGCGGAGGGAGTATATTAACATGAATGAAAACTATTATTATTTACTAGTATTAAATACGCACAACATATATTGAACTTGATCGACTAAAATTTCAAAAAGAAGAATGACTTTTTTTATAACAAAGTCAAACCGTTAGCTTAATATGATTAAAGTATCTTTGTTTAGTAACGAATTTTTTCTCTCACTAATTTATGACATTTTTTCAGATGTTACACTATTAAATATTAAATTTGGTGCAGTAAGGAAATACATGTATTCACATAGTCAATGACTACGTGATCTTTCGATTTTGAGTGGATGGTTTAGATTTCAAGCAAAATTTGATTTTTTTTTTTAGAAATTAAAATTACCGAACTTGAGATTTGGATCATCCAATCTTGATGAAACTGTCACGAAGTCACTAACGTATGTGTCTTTACTTCGTACATCTCAGTGTAAATACAATATATTCAATGGGATCAAACATTTAAATTAAGGTTTAGTCTGAGGAGCCAGGTATAAATGGTCCAACACTAATTACAAGACCATTACATAATTTTTTTTTAAAAAAAAAACAAAGATGAGCATGAGGAACTTAAACATATTCCTCCAAATATTAGGTTATAAGTTAGTCTGCACTAAAGTTTCCTCAAATGTAAAATATTTCTAACTTAGATATGTATTTTTTCTACAAAAGACACTAATAATTAATGGGTTAAATTACACATTTGATCCTCCTATTTCTATCACTTCATAAAATTGGTCTTCATATTTAAAAATCTAGTAGTTTTGGTCTCTCCCTCATATTTTTAACAAAAAAAAAATGATTATTCGACATATTTTAAATGGCGTGACGTACGATTTTAATTATTCGTACGTTATTAATTAAATTGCAAAAAGTAAATAATTTTAAAAATTGAAACTGAATTTTTTTAGAAGATTTTATTGCATTTTTATAAATATTAATTATTATATGTCATAATATCATATTTAACATCATTTAAAATATACTACATCGCTCTTTTTAATTAAAAATTCAAACGGAAAATTAAAATTATTGAATTTTAAAATAAGAAGACATATTTTACGGTGAAAAAGAAAAATATAATTAAATCTAGTTAATAACCCGATAACTATGGGTTAAACTGCCTAACTACTAACATCACTCGAACTTCCTATAAGTTCCTAATGTACGTGCTTACCTTAGCACCTCTTAAGACACATTCGAATTTGAATGTTAGTTAAGTCTTTGCAAGTGTGAAGGGTCTACCACCACGTCTCATCAAAAGTTCACAAGTTTTTCTTACATCCCATAAATAAGCTTCTTTTATTTAACAAAATCAACTGATATTGTAATGTTTCTATATATTTAGCGGATTTTTTTTCCTTAATGATTTTGTTTCTTTTTACCAACCGAGATGTTTGAAATTTGAATATAACTAATTAAGCAACCATTTAATTTGTTCAAACCCTTTCATAATAAGTTTAGGCCACGTAAGTATGAACCTTTTGCTTTTTGGCCAACAACAATTTTCTTAATTAATATAAATTTTATAATTAATTTAAGGTTTAAATATATTTTGATAGTCGAAAAATTCATAAAGGTGTTTTTAGTATTCATTTAAAATGTAACTCCATTAATATAATTTTGATCGAGCACTTACGCACAATGAATGTATATTTTCCAATCAAACTTTATATCGTGGTTCGCCGTACTGTGATAGTTTATCCCTTTATGCTAATTCCAACCCAGCATACTCCATGTTTTAAAATACAGCATTTTCTATTTTGAAATTTGATTTTAATCCTCCTTTAATGTTTTCCAATAATATTACAAATGACATATTTCAGAAAAGGCAGATGCTACAATGGACGATCATAATAAGTAGTTTATTGTAAATAAGTAATTGAAAATTATTCGAAATTATAACCATGATCAACAATATTTTTCAGAAATATAGATTATTGGTTCTTTTTGGTTTTTACGACTAAGACATGACTTGATCAATGTCAGTTCCATAAAAATAAGTAAAACGAATATATCCTTTAAAACTAAACTCATTGAATCAACATCAATCGAATTATTATCTTAGCCGTAAAAACAATAAGAGTCATTTACTTATATTTTCAAAGAACATCGTCAATCTTCTTTAAAATTTTGAATGATAATTAAATAATAGTTCACAGATAAAAATAACATTAAAAAAATTACTAAAACTATCTCTACTATACGAAGAATGACATTCTACCGCAATTTCAAACATGTCTTAAATAGAAGACAAAAATATCACTTATGTTTTGATTGATAGTGAAAAGAAGTTAAGAAAAGAGAAAGATGTGAGAAATATTGTAAAAAGAAAAAAAAAATTGAGATATTGATTGGCTGAAAATAAAAAGAAAAGAAATATAGAAAAAAAATATTAAAAATTAGTCGTGAAAATACGACAATGCTTCTAAATTTTACAATATTATATCTTCAACAAAATAAATCAATTTTTTAATTTTAATTAATTAATTTATTGAATTATTTTTTTATCAATTTATTTAATAATATTATTTTATTAAATGTTTTAGAATACTTAGTTTAATTAGTATTTTAGTGATTATTTAAATTAATTAATTAAGATCTTCATTATTGTGTGAGATACAAATATCAATGTGAAGGTTTTAGTACGAAAAAATGTAATGACACGTCATTCTCTTGGCTTTCTTCTCAATTTTGCAAAGATGGTTAAAAACATAGGTCCCACTGATATATGTTCTCTTTCCCTATTCATTGTTTTGTCAATCAAGAGAAGTAGAATATTTCCATGCTCTTTCTCTCCTCTCTCTTTCTCGTATACCAATCACAACCTTAAGCAATAGTTAGGACTATACACGTCAATGAAGAGAAGTTTTTGTATCCACGCAACCTAATTTTGTTTTTCTCCTCTTTTTGACGGAGTAGATAACTCCAAATTAATTTTAAGAAGCTATTATAGAGCAGTGGACCTCAACTTCTAAATAGATAATAAAGCTTACATAAGCAAAGGTTAATTTGCATTTGGCCACATTTTTGTTTTGAATCACTAGTCTATCCGTTTTAAAATCAACGTCACTTTAATAAAATAAATTTATTTTAAAATAAATTTATTTTTATTTTTAAGATAATTTTTAATTTTTTTAACCATACACTTCAATTATTATATATATATTACTTATAAAGTAATTATTTTACTTTATATTTATAATAATAAAAAAATTAATAATTAATAAGAATAATTTAATGCTTATTTTTTTCTTGTAATATTTACTTTATTCGTCTTTGAATTTTGACTTTTTTAGATAACTTTATCATTTTTACCATTTTTTTTATTGTTGAAAAGTTTTATTATTCATTTATTAAATAAAATAAAATTTATTTAGTACATCTGTTTTAGATTTTTAAAGCTACAAAGAAAATATCATTAATACTATTTTGGTTTTTAAAAAAATCAGAGTTTTAAGCCAAAAGTAAAATATTTAAAGAATTCGAAGATAGGAAGAAGTATTTGGTATGTGGGGTTAGTTGGGGTCCAATTCTGTAAGACCAATGAGTCTTGTAAATTGAAGACAGCAATATTATAGGTGGCATGCAAACCAATGACGATGTAATCAATCTTTTATAAGCCGACCCCAACTTGATAGCAAAATTCCAAATTTAACTGTTTGTTTCTTCATTTCTTCCGAAATGGACCATTGTTTGTTAATATCCCAGTAACACCTTTAATTAATAATAACAAATAAAATTGACTAACCACTTCATATATTGATGTTGATATTTATACAATTATTTATAATTTATTTATGCATGTCAATACATGATGCTTGTAGCCCTGCCGTTCTGCTCAATTATTCATTGGTGGCTTTTTTTTAATAATTAGAAACAGAGTTAACTGAGATTGTGATATGTGTATGTCAAAAATGACCACTTCCACTCATATAAAAAGCATTTTTTTTTACTAAATATGAAATGCTAAAAATATCTGATTGGTGACTGATTTTATTGAAGTGTTTAACATATACTAGTAATTGTGACCAACTGTGTTATTATTTATTTTTCTTTACAAATACTATGTGTTATTTAAACCACCAAAATTTGACAACTTTTTCAACAATTTTTTTAAGCGCTTTACATAAATACTCATTACATTTACTGGATGATTGGTAGATATATAAGATATTAAAATTTATTAAACATTAATGTATATTATTTTTAGTCGAGTAATTTAGTAATTAGACTCAAATACCTTAAGTCCGGAGAAATGAATAATTTTAGATTCGAACTCAAGTCTCTACATATTAATATCCTTTCAGCTACCAACTGAGTTGTATTTACGAGAAAAATTAATATATCTTTATTAATTATAAATTTAAACATAATTAACTACAATACTAAAATATTTAAATTTATATGTAATTGAACATCTGAAATTGATATTAATCTCGTTCAAACTTGTGGTTAATAAAGTTATTGCAAAAGTTGTTTAAATTTAGTTGTACAATAATTACCTCTCAATCGTGAAATGGGTTTGATATATAATAACCAAATATAAAATATCAATAACTATTTTATTAAGATCGAACGGTCTGAACTTAAACTAAATATTTTGAATTATAATATTAAAATAGATATTTTTTATGTCGACGATTCTGGTGAATGTGGTATTTTCTTGAGTGCAAGGAAATCCAAATTTAACAATACCATTGGTGTCACAGTACCTAACACTTGCCAAAATTTTCCTGTAGAACTTCAACCCCTTTGAAATAACTTTCGAACTTTTTTTTATTCTATGACTTTTTATTCACATTTTGTTGTGTTGGAATTCTCCTCTTATGATAGGTGACTATGGTTAAAATATGTGTATTATAATTTATTTATTTTAGAGAATGATTAAAGTATATGTATGATATGATAATTTAAGCCAAAAAAGAAAATAGTATGATACGATAAAGCAATGAACACCTTTTCTTGATTCTTTTAATGTACTTGTGGTTGGGAATTGAATTCATTTTAAATATTGATTGATCAAATAAAAGTAGGAAATTGAATTGATGGATTAAAATGTATATAGGGTAATAAAGGTCTTCTAATATAGCTGGATTTAGCTGGAAGAAGCTTCTTCCAAAACCAAAATTAAACCATTACAATGTACTAGTACTAAATAGACACATATGAAGTAATTTTGGAACGATTTTCCTCAATTCATTCAATAACTCATAGAGTAGGTGGATCCCTATTCAAGTTAAAAATATAAAATAGGAAAGCATAACCTCGATTAATTAGCAATTCACAAAGCTAAACAAAAAAAATAAGGAAACCATATTGGCGAAGAAAAGCGAATGCGATATTCCACTTCTCATAAATATTATGGCTAAAAATAATAGAATAATGTTTATTGTTATGATGAAAAATATTAACGAAAAATAAATAATTATATATATATATATATATATTTAATTTGTTTAATTATTTTGACTTACTACTATTCTAATGTATGATTAGTTTTTTCAATTTAATATTTTAAACTTTTTAGTAATTTTTTCGTGAAGAAATATATTGTACATTGCTGATAATAATATATAATTCGTTCGTTCATACAGTTGTGCACGAAAACAACATTTGACCAGCATACGAATGATTGAAAGAACGATATCATATCAGGGAAACAAATTCTTTCACAAATACATGTTTTTTTTTATAACAAAAAGCAGTAACTAATTTTCGTACCCAAATTTGGCGGATTAAAGTTAATATGGTGAAACAAGCAAACCAGCTTTATTTTATATATAGATAAAAGTATAAAACCAGCTCATTTCTCTACCAAACCCTTAACTGTATGTTTCTTTTTAATTCTGAGTTAAAATTTAAGCAAAATATATTCGTGATCCCTTAATTTAATTTCAGTTAATGATTTAGTTTTTTATTTTTTTTTTAAATTTGGTCATTTATGTTTTTTAAATAATTTTAGCGTTACCCTTTAAGTGGCGTTCTGTTAAGAAAAAGTTAAAAAATTTCTCATCTGGATCATTGCATATGTTTATCGAACTTCTAGGAACGATTGTCACTTATTAGAAGTGATGTATATGGAGTATTAATACTCCATAACTTCAGTTTTAACGAATCAATTCTACTACAAAACTTATAACAAACTTTGAACATTTTTCTGAAATATTTTCAAAACATAAATGGTAACTTTTTCTGAAAACGGAGGAGGAATTTTTTTAATTTTTTCATAACCCCACTTAAAGGGTAATACTGAAATTATTTAAAAAGATAAAGAACCAAATCGAAAAAAAAAAAGATAAAGAACTAAATCGTTAACTGAAATTAAGTTAAAGGATCACATGTGGTATTTAGTCTAAAATTTATTTTAAATATGTAAAATTA
>JBBPBP010000004.1:2758343-2769628 GCA_037974735.1 Cicer chorassanicum
TCCAATACACTTTGTTAGATATCTTACTTAGTTAGTTAGTTATTACACTAATTAGTTAATTATTTTACATTAGTCTTGTTTATCTAATTTACTATATAAGTCTATGTAACATTTAATGTAATTCACATTTTCTCGATAATCAATATTATTCAAAAAAAAAATTATTTCTCTGTTATTAATGACTTAACTTAGAATCGTAATACACTTATTTCAAATTGTATTATTTAATTAATAATTTTTGTATTATTTTTAATACAATATATTCTACTATATATGTATAACATTGATAATACATCAATATTTAAGATAATAATTTAATAAATATAAAATAATATTCTCAATATTCCATGTACATTTCTTTATACGTGTAAAATTATAATTGATTCAATTAGTTTACCAAGTATTTGCCTTCCTCACATTAGTTGGGACAAAAATCCATTTTTGTGGCCACGACAAAAAAAAACACGCAAAATTTATAAACTTTGAAAGTTGAAAAGAGACCGGTGATTCCTTTTATACCATAATAACAAAAATAATAAATAGCAATTAAAATCTCCACTAAATACCTGTATCAGTTGAAACTTTTCCATATAAATACTTAACATCATTGGTACGTCACGTTTGACAATTTCATGTGTACAACTTGATAATATAATGACCAATAAATAACAACCAATTAATGAAACCATTGATTTTCTTTGCTAGTTAGGAATCGAGGTCCCTAACTATTCCTTCTCGATTCCACTTTAACATCTGAAGATTCATCTCTCAAAAGTCACACACGCCGGTAATCATAGGAATCGGAATATTATGTTACATTTTGAAGATTAATATATCTTTTAGTGTTGTAAAAAATTATGTATTCTATTACCGTCACATTAAATTAAACACTAAAACAGGATTGATATTAGACTAAATGAAATTCTACGCTAATTGATATAGAAATTATTCACACTTAAAATTAAAATTTATAATTTTTTGTTACAATTTTAATTTTTATGCCGATTTTTTTTTCAATTCACTTTTTTATAACATAAATTATTTTTACATTCAAATTATTTTAAAGTAAAATCAATTTTATGAGTATAATCAAAAACACATTAAAAATAATTATATAATTAAATTTGAACATCATAGATTTATCTAATATCTTAAAGCATTGAATATACTTTTTAATGGTAATATGGAATTCGGTAGAAAAAAATATTTAGGTTATGGACAAGAGTAATTTCAGTTTAGATTTGAACAAAAATTCTCTAATAATTTATTGTTAATTAAAACTCATAATCAATTGACTACAACTACTTAATTAAAACATTGAATATGAGTCTTATATTTTGTATAACCCTCCTACACTTACCATTTGATTTGAAGTTTAAAAGCCAATACTACTTTCCAAATGCAAAGGGAAAAAAGTTAGTGCTATTAACCCAAAGTAATTTTGATAATAACATTGGGATGTATCATCCCTCATTAGCTGTCATGGACCCCACATGCCCTAATCAGCTAGTCCTTGAACCAAAGACAAGTCAACCCATATCTCTGTTTCACTCTACACACGTTTGCAATATTTTTCCCCCAACCACTTCCACCACTTCCAAAATCCAATGGCTCTTCACATTCATAATTATCTCCTCTTAATATCACTTCCTATATATAGTTTCACAACTTTGCATGCAATTCATTCCTCACCAAGTCCAAATACACACTTCTTTCTTTTCTATATTATTTTTGTTCCCCCTCTAATTCTTTTCAAAACTTGCTTGCAATTCACCAACCAAAAAATTTCATTAAAATTTAAAATCAAACGTAGGTATATATCATCACTATTAGCTAGTTGAAATGTTAAGTAAGATACTTATTGGCTTTCTCCTAATAGCCTTTTTGGTAGAAGCAACATTTGCTAGCAACTTCAACCAAGATTTTAGCATAAAATGGGGTGATGGTCGTGGCAAAATCTTTAACAATGGACAACTTTTGACTCTGTCTTTGGACAAAGCTTCTGGCTCTGGATTTCAATCCAAAAGTCAATACTTGTTTGGAAAAATTGACATGCAAATTAAACTTGTTCCTGGTAACTCTGCAGGCACAGTCACAACCTATTATGTAAGTGTCCTTAATTAATTAATTTGCTACATGTGTGTTTTTATAACTATTAATTACTCCCTCTTGTCCTAAATATAAGATAAATAGCTTTTCAATTTTTATATAAAATGTTTAGCTTGAAATTAATGGAACAAAAATATTTATTAACTAAATTTGTTTGTTATTGATTTTTGCAGCTATCTTCTCTTGGTGATGCTCATGATGAAATAGATTTTGAATTTCTGGGGAACTTAAGTGGTGATCCTTATATTGTTCATACAAATATTTACACATTAGGGAAAGGGAATAGAGAACAACAATTCTATTTGTGGTTTGACCCCACCAAGGACTTTCACACTTATTCCATTCTCTGGAATCCTCTAAGCATCATGTATACATACATATCCCTGCCTCTTTTCTCTCATATTTATAAAATGTTTAAAATAAAATAATTTAATATACACATATAAAACTATTTTATACTTATATCTATCGAGAATTCGTCGTATTATCACTTAAGTTCATTTTATAACCGCATTTTTTATAATTGCATTTCAAAAATATTTGTGAAATATTGAATTATTATAAAATGTGTGTAAAAAAATTTAGAGAAGTGTTAGCAATATACTCTTTAATACACATATTAAAACACACTATTTTTTATTGGTTGTAATTCACACGAGTCCTACTAAATTATGTGGATTTCATTTCAAGAGAATGTGTTAAAAAACGTATGTTAAAGAGTGTGTTGTGAACATTATTCAAAAAATTAATTTACACTTTAACTAATGTATCTCAATCCATTTTTTCAAAATACAATACTAATTATTTTGTAAATTAATTATATTTTTTTTTTAGTTTCTAAATTTTTAAAAATGGCTATATTGAGAAATATACATTTTTTGTGGTCCTATATTGAGAAGATATTATCTTAATAATCTTCATATTTTAACAAATTTTTGTGTGTCATGTCATATATAACAGATATTCTGTGGATGGGACCCCAATAAGGGAGTTCAAGAATTTGGAATCAAAAGGTATTCCTTTTCCAAGTAGCCAAGCAATGAGTATATATTCAAGTATTTGGGATGCTGATAATTGGGCCACAAGGGGTGGCCTAGTGAAAACGGATTGGGCCCAAGCCCCATTCACTGCTTCATATAGCAATTTCAACATCCAAGCTTGTGTTTGGACTTCTTCTTCAGGTTCCTCTTGCTCTTCCAAAAATCCATCTTCAAACCAATCATGGTTGAAACAATCCCTTGATTCTACGGGGCAAGCTAGGATTCGATGGGTGCAAAATAACTACATGATTTATAATTATTGCACTGATACTAAAAGATTTCCTCAAGGACTCCCTCCTGAATGCTCTCTTGAATGAAAAAAACTAGTATATATATATATACACTCGGTTTATATTTTATAGTATGTTTTATTATGCATTCTATTGTATGTAAATGGGATTCATCATTATTTTGAGTACTAATAAATTTCATGGAGAAAATTCTAAATAAAAAAAATAATTGTTGACTTATCTATAATGCTGTTTTTTTTTTCCTTCTTATTTCTATGAAAAGATCAAAGGTCAATGAAAAATATTAGAAGAAACAGAATGAATGTATCTAGAATGAATGAATACAAAGTCCTTTCACATATATTTTGTTGGGTCAAAAAAACTTCAGATGAATGTAAGTAATATGTAAAGAAGCTTGCTTGGTTGATTTTTTTATTTTTATTTCTTGCTTCTCTTGGTTTATTTTTTTTTACCATTTATGAGTAAAGATTCAATTAGACACTCCTAGGCGCTAGCCAGTGGCAATGCATTAGACACTACTAGTAGCCATGCATTAGTCTGTGTATGAAGCAATGTGATAGAGATAAGAGGAGGAGGAGAAAGTCAAGAGAAGTAAGGACCATCGACTTTCTACATCTGTATGTCACTAAACTATTTTAAGAGTTTTAAATAGGTCTCTAAACTAAAAGTTATAATAAAGTCTTTAAACTAATATTTTTCTTGTAATTAAGTCCTTTTATTACAAAGACTAATAAATTTTTTGTAATTAAGTCCTTCCATTAAATTATTGTTAGTCAACGATTAATCAACACTAACATGACATATTATATAAACAAGTCTCTAAACTAATTTAAAGGTTATAAATAAGTCCCTACATTAGTTTAAACAAATAGAAACTGGTCCTTTAGAAAGATAACCAGTTTGACATATCCAAGCCAGAACCAATCAAAAATATAATTGTCAATGATGTCTCCTATAAAACAAAATATAGTGGTTGTTGCGAGCTGGACGCGTTTAACACTTCCATTGTGCAATGTCTTGTAACGCGTTTAACACTTTCCTTCTGGATCTCTTCCTCCATTTGGAGGAATCAAGCCATTTGCTCTGACAAAAGGCACAAGCTGTACCAAACAGTCCCACAAAACTTTCATGATACAACCAGTTCCAGCTACAACAGCACCACAAGCCTAATTCAGCTTACAACAATACCTTATTCCCCCCAATACTATCAACCATAAAGTTCACAGTCTGCTTGTATACTCATAACGTTGGAACAGTGCAGCAACACTCCTGAACTTATCAAGATCAACTACTGTATTTTGAAATACTAATTTATTCATTGCTTTCCATATTGTCCACATACATGCAAACCAAACTATCTTAATCCTCTGCTTGAAACCTCTTCTAGTATTCGACATACCAGTGAACTGCTGGAGGTGGCTCATCACATTGTTAACGAGAGCTGTTTGTATCCCAAACCAGCGCATAGTATACCCCCATACTCTCAGGAATACAAGACAATCTAAGCAATTTTGTCGCCACTCCAATTCCAATTCTCCCCCTAAATCCCTCCCATACACATAATTTATTACTGAGCAATACTATACAACCTTCCAAATCTCATATTTAGAGGCCCGCCTTCAACCCAAGGATACTTCCAAAAAGAGTCTTACTTGCATTATATATTCCTATAGCAAGAAAGCATCATACACAAGTAACAACAATATTTTAAAATTTTCAGAATCAACCACATTCAATAACAGACAATTTAATGTTAATGAAAAATCTGAACATTGTTATTTAATTTAAAAATTTGATGATTATTATAATGATATAATACCTTTTAATAAAATAGCAATGTGCTATTTATATACAAAGTATTGTTTGCAGTTATAACAAAAAGAAAATAACAAGCCTAAAAATGAGTAACAAACTCAACTAATTTAGTGACAAACTACAAAAGCATATAAGAAACTAAACTACATAGTGAAGTGAATAATAAGAGAAAACATAAAGTGAGAACTAAGTAACTTCATCGATGATAAAAATATAAAAGTTTTAATTAGATTTTTATCCATTCAAAAAACGTAATGGAAAGCGGCAAACAATATTACTTGTGAGGTAATTGAGACACTGGTCCTAATTTTTTTCCTTTGTTGGAGACATTGTTATCACCATCATCATTATTATTACCAAGAGCACGTCTTGAAACAACTTTTTTCCATATAAGATTCACATACTCCGGATGATCGACAAAAGGATTCCGATTATGCTGATAAAATTTGCATATTCTTTCATTTCTCAGTTTCTCCTCCCTCGAAGGTGGATCAACTTCATTCCATTCTAATAATGTGGAAAGCAGTCCCATCTCTCTGTTTTCTGCAGTAACGACATAAATTTTCAGTTTAAATATTTCAACTTACAAGTTACTAAAAAATTATGAAAGCTAGACCGCATCAATTAATTTTCAAATTCCTAAGAATCAATTAAAGAATTTACAAGGACAACATATGATCAAACACAAGGGCCAGCATTATTTTATACTCAATTTATCCAAAGAGAAAAAGCAGTTGCAATGTACAAAAGATCAGCAAAATTGTCTTCAAAAGCAACTCCCTTTTCAACATTAAACAATACGTATGTTGCAACATAAATTAGGTATAAAATTGTTATTAATATTACTATTGTAAAAGAGCATACAACAGGGGGTGAAAAAGTAACCATCTAATAATAAACAGCCACATAAAAAGCAAGATAAATACACTGATAATTCAGCCAACACAAGCAATGCATGTATTTCGTCCCTTGGGATTTTAGGTCATACCCAAGTATTATTGTTGAGCGAGAACATCAACGGTTTAACCTACCAACATTTGGAGTGTCCGAAAGGCGAAGACCGGGACTTCCCCCTGGTTGTTGAAACCCATAACAGACTGCCATGTACATTAAAGCCCTTGCAATATCTCCTCTAACCTGAGGTTAGTACAACTTCAAGATATAAATACAAAAGAGGTATATCCCATATGAAGTTTGAATCAACAATATATTAATCGTTCAGGAGAAGAGACATCAAAGCTACTTGAAAATAGAAGTAACAGAATATTGGAGCATTCACCATCCTTTCAGGTTCCTTTTAACAGCTGTTATTGATTTGCAAGGTACGAATTAACTGTGAATATTAGTTATAGAGATTGAATAAAATCTTGATGTCATGGATTTAATCTAGAGTAAAAATGCTCCAACCCCAGTCCGATACACCTTTAACCATAATAACTCAGATGACATCGGTGGAAATACCAGGCCAGATATTCGTCAGATTTCAAGCATGACCAGCAATCAACTAAAAGGATTTGAAAATGAAATGCTCAAAAACAAAAACAACTAACAGAAATGTGACCTGCTTAGGTGGTGCCCACCTCCTCTTGTCTGCTTCAGTGTCCAAAGCAGCTTCTTTGTTGGCTGGCCTCAAACATTTGGTTGAGCTAGCTATGCATTCTCCATAGTACTTGTTTCCCCTTGATGAATTCACTAAGAGAGACTTGTAATATCAACCAAAATTGTAATGTTGGTAAAATATTGTGCAGTGGTTCCCCTTACCATTAACATCAGCAGGACGAATGTTGTGTAAATCAGTCAAAGATGGAACACTGGACAACCCATACGAACGAGGCCAAAGATGCTCCCCTGTAAAATACAATTACATAAATAAGTGAATTTCTAATACATAATCCCTTTACTTAATAAGTTCGTGAGTTAGTTAGATGACGTGAATGATAGGCTATATAAATAATAGGAAAGGAAAATTGGTGAGACTTAACTTTGGTATCGGAAAGGGATTTAGATGGGAGAGAACCGGGTTTCTTTAATATCAAAGATGAAATATAAATTTTCTATCAAAAAACAATTTTGTTCTATATTTGATTCAATTCATATCAATTGGTATGAAAGGTCTAATATTGTTGCTGGGAATTACATGTTAAAAACAATTCCAACATTTGATATGGAAAGGAGAATTTTTAGTGGTTGACCAATGTAAATCAGTATCTTAAGGCCACAACATACCCGTGGAGGAGAAGCTATCATGGCAGCGATGGCACTGTGAGGGGATACTCAAGTGGTGGCTTTGCTATAAAGGGAGCAACCAGACATAGTGGACCTTTGAGAAAGAAGTGCTCAAGCAAATTAAGTAGAAATAAAATTCAAATATTCTAGTCTGAGTTCAAGATGAGGACTTGGAATATTGGATAGCAAGAACAGGAAATAGTTGTGATGGTTAGAGTTTAATACTTGACCCATCATCACCAACAGGATCGCTGAACTCAAGTTCCTCTGCATAAGGAGATTGGTCATCAGTGGCGGTGAAGTTCCAGCAGCCAGGCACGGCGACTAATTTCTCCTACTCGTCTGGCCAAGTTACTGGTGCAATGATTGTAGCTACTCTAGCGGATGATATGATAACAAAGAGAGGTTCTTCAATCCAACAACTTCAAGACCAAAACTCAACAAAAGGGAAGAATGAAGAATAGGTAGTAATGGAAGTATGGAAATGGGGTCAATCTTCTGACTTAGAGCACGCCCAAATTGTTGGGGAGAAGAAATCAGCCTTCAAAAAAATTGGAAGGGACTGATTAAGGAAGAAGGACTTTCCAGGGAAAACATGATCATCATTAATTACTAGGCTTCCTAGTCATATGTTGGGCCACAACCCTATCTATCTACCCATCAAATTAGGACAAAGTAGAATTGAAGCTCAAGATAAGGAATCACAAGGATCTGTGCTATAGGAGAGAGATAAGGGTGACTTCTAAGCTACTACTAAAATCATCGAGCTAAATACTATAGTGAGCATTGAAGATCAACTGGGACTAAATGGATATTATTGTCTTCCATTATCATGGTCATCATGTTTCAAATAATGGGACCCTGCACATTTTGTTTTCAACGATTACAAACTATTCGAGGTGAATGTTTAGGGTGGTATTGATGGAATGATGGGTAACCCCCACACTTGGTTGTTAAGTTAGTTATAAAAAGTGAAATAATAGGCTAGCAAATAAGATGAAAGGAAGATGAGTGAGGATTATTTTTTGTTTTGGAATGGAGTTTAGGGTGGGAGAGTTGCGAGTCTCTGAAATACCTAGAATGTTCTAGGCATCTTCTATCACTAAACTTCATTTCTTATTTACTATTTTGATCAAGTTCCTATTAATTTTTATCACTTTCTCTCTTTTTCTCTTTCAGTATGTATGTGAGTGCTAGTTTGACATACTTAGCATTAACACTGCTATAATAGACCCAAGGCAAGATAAAAGAACATTTTTCTCATCCTTAATTATGTGATTAACCTCCTTTACTATAACAAATATTCATTTAAATTAAGAAACTGTGAAAGATCAACGACTTAAAACAAGCTCCATATGCAGTATACACTAGTTCAACACAAATCTTTCTACTTTGGCAATGACCCAAAAAGGAACTTGATCAAATAAATGTTCATTTTCTCATCAGACAGACTTGCACTTTTACCCTTTTGCTACCAAAAAATAACCCAAGAAAACAGCTAAAAAACCATAAGATAATTAAAAGGTAATAAAAGACAAACATTGAAACAATGATAAGTCCAGCAAATTGACCAGATGACTCACTATTCCATCCCTGTGGTTTTCCTGATAACCATTTCGGAACAACTCTCAGAGAGTATATTTCGACTCTGCGTATCACAAATCACCAGGCACATGAAAATCAGCTAATATTATTTGATACACAAAAGGCATCACTCAATGGAAAGTGTACAGAAAATTAAAAATTAAAAATAAAAATAAAAATAAAAAAAAGCGATGACAAGGGCATTGCATACATTCCGGAGGAAGCTTCTGGATTATCAATATCAGCAGCATCAAGAACCTTGAGAGCATTCCACACCTGTTACACATAAAATCCTTAGCAAAGCAAACAACAGTACAATATTTTTAAATGAAAACACACATATTTAAAACAAGGAATGACCTCTTGGTAGGACAAGGAATGGTGTGGAGCAATGATGGTATTCAATTTTCTCGTGAGTGCTTCACCTTTTAAACTCAAATGATTCACAGGGGAATAGTAATTGGTAATGTCCTCACAGGCATAAATAGAGGAAACTGGATACTCCGAAGCCACAGCAACCAGATTAAGAGATACTAACATGTAAAACGAAACAAGTCTTGAAAACCATTTCCACGAGAAATAATAACATGTTAGCCATATTTGTCCAATTGAGTCCCTAAACAAAATAGAAAGGTAATAGTTGTTGTTAGCTTTACAATCAAGGGACAATTTGTATAGGTTTATCTGAGCTTATCTACGGATATAAGCACATGTGAGGCCGTTGATTATGACATGTTTATAAGCTATTTTCAGCTTATTTCTACAAGCTCTCTACCATAATTTACGAAAATAACTTATAAATCTATGAAAACAGTTTGACTTTATTTTATATTTTTGTTATAGAAATAGTTATATATAAACATTTATATAAGATAAATGCTTATGTTGTGGGCCCGTAAAGCCGTTTTTAATAGATTATAAAAAAATCATTTTGTCATTTCATAATTTAGAGATTTAAAAAAAAATGAAGTTGTTTTGGGTTTATTTACTATAATGAGAATTACTTTTTTTTAAATAATCATTTATCAAAAATGATTTTTATTAGAAGCTCCTCAAAGCAACTTCTCATTTCAAACTGTTTAATAGATTCTGATTATTTTGAAAAAGCTGTAATATAACGATTAGTGATATATTTTTATTAAAAAAAATGATTATTTGGAAGCTATTTATAGAAAAAAAAGGACCAAAACACGACTATTAATTCTCAATAACTAAGGAAGAAGATAATAAAACAAGGTCTTGGCAAGCTAGAAATAGAAATCCCTAACAAAAATGGAGAATAGGCTGGCACAAATTGGGAGCATTGATCACTGAAATATATCAATAATATTACAAATAGGATTTATAAATAACATATTATAAACAACAATTGTGATTGATATATTAGGATAAGGTGAAATTGAAATGAATGGAAAAGGCAGTGACCTGTTGTCAATGTTGTTAGAAATTGGAATCGGAGGTTTTGAACGACTTGCACCGGAAGTCAAACCGCCGCGCCGGAATGTTGGTGTTGCGTGATTGTGGTTGTGAAGTTTAATTGCTCCGTTTCCCGGAAAGTGGTGGCGGTTTGAAAAAACTGCGGCAAGTCTCAGCTCACTTGTGACCGTCCTCATGTTTTCAGAATATAATAATTGCTAGGAATGTGCAACAACACATCACATTATCTGCTTCCGAATAATTATCAGGAGATAAAAACTCATAACTATTCCTCCTTTAGTCCCACCATAGTCGATTAATTTGAAAAAAACAAATTCTTCAAAATGAATCATGAAATTGTTCAATTATTATTGGACAGATAGACTACCGTCAAAAATATGTGTAATTTTCTTTTAGCACTATCTATATATTATTTGTCTCATTTAAAATGTGGACATTTCTTTTTTAATGTGATTTTTTTTTTTACAATTCTACCCTTAAAATAATATATTATCTATACCACTTCAAAGTCATTATATTTAATATACATTATATTGATATTGACGGTTAATGAGAATAATTTTATAAAATTGTAAAATTCGTTTATTCTTATAGATTTTTTCAATTTGTGTTAAACAACTTAAAATGAAGATTATTTTGAAATTAATTGAGTATGTTAAAGACTAAAATACTCTTGTATATTACTAATTATTTGTTTACTGTATATTTACAACTACTTTAATGAATAAGAATAATATTAAAAAATAAAAAAATATTGTATTGACATTATAAAATGACAAATAATCAAACACGAAATAAGTATTTTAAATAATATATATATATA
>JBBPBP010000004.1:2769837-2783383 GCA_037974735.1 Cicer chorassanicum
AATCTACCATCCTTAAATATAAGATTATCTTGATTTTTCAAAAAAAAAAAAACTATTTTAAGATATTTTCTTGTCACTTTATATAAGAATGCTTCTTTTTAAATTTTCAATTACATTAGTAATTTATTTACTATCATACTATTAAATATTAATCATGTTACACGACTCCTTTAAAAGAAAATTTATATATGAGTTTGCCTTATTTTAAGCTATTAAAAAAAGTGATTATTACATGAGTAAAAGTGATTAATAAAGGGGGAAATAGAAAAAGAGGAGAGTCAAACGCGGTGGACGAATAATAATAATAGTGTCTGAGTAGACATGTAAAAGTGGAGCATTTAAAACAACGTTCGAATGTGACAAGAGCAGCCGAAGCCGAATGAATAGTGGAAGCTGATGCGTACATTGGCATTTGAACTATTGTGTTATGTACCAACACAAGACGCTTGGCACCTCAATCGAACCAACGTGTTATAGGTTTCGGTGCCTTTCTCTTTTCTAATTTAATGCTTCATCCTCCTATAATTTAAATCAAGTTCAATTCAATTCAATTATTCTTCTACTACTAGTCTATACACACCATATCCTATGTCTCTCTTTGTGTTTGCTCCACTTCATGGATTGGTTACATAAAATAAGAACAACTTGGACTACTCTCTCCACCCGAATCAAGCTTCGCAAATCTGGTACACTCTTCTCCTTTAAATTCTTTTCAATCATTTTCATTCATTTAATTATTAATTTCAACCGAAATATTCCGAAAAACCAAAGGATAAGTAAGATTTGACTAAAATTGTTAAAGTCAAATTTAAATTTTTCTAAACATAATTTTAAATTATAGTTACAATCATGGATGAAATGACCTTACAAATTTTTATGTTCCTCATAAATGTAGTATTTTATTGTATATTAATTAAATATAAAATATAATAGCGGCAGGGATTATTGGCGGAAGCCGAAGCCGTGGTGAATTGAGCGGGGATAGCGGCGGAGCTGTTAGTGGGTTGTTGAATCTTCGAGATGATGTAAAAATGTGCGGTTACAGGGATGTGGAAGTGATGTGGAACATGTTAAGCTCAAGCCTCACGACTGAGTCAATGGAAACAGCAAGAAGCACTAAACGAAAAAAACTTTCTCAGCGTAACTGCAAGCAAAGATCAAATTCGAGACTTCTCTTTTGGAGTAATCATAACCCATAAATAAGCAAAGTTTAATTTGCTCGTCCGTTAAGTGTTATTAAAAGTTTTGTAGTGGCATATATGTGAATATGTTTTGTACATCAGAAGAGAATTAATTTCATAAACGTATTAATGTTTTGCACACCGTGTAGTAATGTTGATTTTGGTACTATACAAGTAACCGTTAATTTGTCTCTCTATACATTATTATACAGATAATGGAAATAAACGTCTTCTTATTTCATGTCAACTTGGTGATGCGATGCTCAGTATTTTGCCCAACATTTTCGTGTTTCACAATTTGTTTACTAACAAAGTTCCAATATATACTCCTCATTTACTTTTTAGGAGGGACTTCAAATTTAAATCACTAAAAATTGACAATTACATCAACTTTTGTTTATTAAATTTTAATTTAAATATCTTTTGTGCTAGTTGTTTGGCTTTAGTACCATTCTTTCCTTTTTTTTCTACACTTTCCTCTTCAACGTTTCAATTATTATCTTTTTTCCTTTATTGTCTCATTCGCACAATTTGACGCGAAAAGTTCAGCATAATTGGACGAAAATGTAGCATTGCATTGCATGACATATAACTTAACCGCTAATAACACCATCTTATAAATTGTTATGTAATTGAAAATCAGAATTATTAGTATATACGAATTTTCTAATTCAAGGACCTAAATATTATTAAGTTTAACATCTTGTCCTGAGTTTCAATCCGAGCAACTTATTATAATGGAAGTTATTATATTATACAAAATTTAAACTTAAAAAAAATTAAAAATTCAATTTTCAATAATTTTTAATTTAAAATTTGTATATTTGGATTCTTAAAAAAAATCATATTCAAAAAATTATACAATAACAAAACTAACTCCTCTAAAATATCAGTCTTTTTTATTTAATAGTCACTGAAATTAATTTACATTGACGATGTAAATTTTTTTTACACATACGTTAAATCAAATTATACTATAGTGTCACTTTTTAAATTAATTCCTAAAATATCCTCAACAAAATTTACATATAATATATAAATTAAACTTATATCCTTTTCGGTTAAGAAAAATATTTGATTTACATTCATTGAGTGTTAATGTTTTGAGAGAAAGGAAGATAAAAAATAATTATGTGATAAATGTCATAAATAGATGATGTGATAAAAAGATAATAGATATTAAATAAATATAAGGAAATTAAATTGAAGTATACATTCGTCATTACTGAAAAATGAAACGTTATCAAAATTTTCCTCTTTTTCAAATCACTTTCAGTTATCTTGTATTGTGTATTATATCCATTCTCAAATAGCAAACAGAATGAATAAATAAAATAGTGAATTCAATTATTTATATGCTCTGACATTGTCCTTGTGTTGTCGCCCATACAAATTATAAAGAATTATTTAGAGGCTTTTGATTTGGACCAAAACTTACATGCATTGCGGAAGCAGCTATAAGTAATCGGTTTATTTGTCCCTTTGTACATATTATAATAAGTATTCTACCGCAAAGCAAATTGAGAATACTGTTTCTTGTCAAATTCTACCGATAATGATCGATATGATAACAGAAGGGATTTTTTCGGACAAATAAATAAGAAAGGATTTGATTCACTTCGTGACGTGGTTTCTTCTGCATCTAACAAATGGGCAAATGTTTGCATGAACACACTTTGGAATGCGTAGATTAATTTTTTTAATGATTTTTTGTTCTTTCATTTTTCTATGTGAAAATGATTCGATTCGGCTACATTTTTTTATATATTTACATTGGGGTTGAGATTGTGCATGTACAACCTAAATCCCACACCTATATTTCAGAACCATCACATATATACATATCTAAAATATCCTTTAGTTTAAATATCTTTTTTTTTCAATATACATTTTATAAGAAAAAAATGAAGGGTCAGAAGTCATATTGGGCCTAAAGAGCGAGAGGAAGCCCATGTTAGATAATCTTTCTGGTCCAGTGAAACAAAGATGCAGGTGAGGTAATAAATCCAACTGGGATCTGGGCTCTAGAAGCTATGTACTTGTTCTATATGACCTTTTCCCACCTTTGTAATTTAGGTCATTAACCATACTAGTATAAAAAAAATCTAGCTTCAGTTAAACGAATCCAATTGTTCATGACAACCAAGTTCAAAATAATTGATTACACTTTGCTTCCTGACTAAACTTATCAACTCGTGATTTAACACGAGATATCAGCAGAAACAAATTCAAAATTAAGCATTAGAATAAATGTATAAAATTTAAAAAAATCGAGAACTGTATTTCTAGATTAAGAGAAAAATCAAAAGTACATTTAAACATTTTTTAAATAAAAAAAAATTGGCATAACAGTCCTTAAAACGAGGAGGTTGCAACCCTGCACACGACGTTATCTTGTGGACTAGTCCACATTTAAGATTTCAATTTAATTAACTCGGGCTTTTATATTAATATTTAATGTTATAGGACTAGTTTTTTTTTTTACTCTATGTAATAAAATTAAGATACAATTAATTTTATTTTTATTTAGTGAATGAAGGGTAAAAAATATTCACATACACTAAATGTAGAAAAAAATATGAGTATTAAATGTTTGAACTCGCATCTCACCATATCAAATATTCATACAATATTTAATCATTTGAGTTGTATTTATCGAACAATGTTTTATCTAGTTAACACTAAAACAATTATTACTTTCTCTAATCACTATTATAAGCAAAAAAATTATCTCAAAATTTGGTCATTGTTATAAGTAAAAATGAATTATTTTTGACTCATTTAATGTTAATATTATTAATATATTCTTACTTTAATAAAAAAAAATTAATGTTGGTACTTGAGTGTTTGAAATTTAAGAAATAATTTAATAAATTTAAATTATATTTTACATGAAATCTAAAAAATTAATTACACTTAAATTAATTTTTTTAATAACTAATTATTTTTACTTATAATAGTTACCGGCTAAAGAATATTTTTTTCTTGTAAATATTAATTTATTAATTTCATTCCCTTCTTTAACATGATTTCAAACTATTGTCACGGACCAAGATAATACAAGATTCATTATTTATATAGAGCTGATAACTGAATCAACATTTACAGAAATACCATATGGTTACTGACTAGTTTTGCCTTTGTTACTTGAATTACTGGGATGGTCCCTAGCTAGCGTGGCAAAGACAAGAGGTTCAATAAGACAACAACAGTATTAATTAGGTGGCCAAAAAAGAGAGGGAAATGTACGTGTTAGACCCTCGACTCTGGATTTCAATCCATGAGGATTTCTCAAACAAAACAAAACTAGCATATTTTGAAGTCCTGTTTACTGTTGCATCAATAACATTGATAAATTTTCGGCTGTTTATAATCATATTATGGCATGTGTGGACTGGAAAACAAATTCCTTTGAAACATGCATATGTTAGTTTTTTGATTGATATATTATTTGGTAAATTTTATGTAATTGTACTTTTACTCTCCAAACAAAAATGTTCAAATAGATGTATTAATCCACCGATTTGAGGGTAAAAGTTTCGATTTATTTTTCTGTCTAATTTTACGGTGTACAAGTAATATTAGTCTTGTACCATGTACAAATTTATTTTATTTTTTATTGGATTAATAAATTTCACCATTGAATAAAATGGTATGATAAAATTTATTGATCCAACGGTAAAAAAAATTAACTTATGTATGATGCAAGACTATCTTATTTGCTACCTTAAACTTAACGGAATTTTCCATTCAAAAAAAATTATATTACATTTGTAATCTTTCACATAGATTTAGATAAGTTGTTTACAATTGTCAGGTGGGGGACCTAGACAAAATTGGATGTTTTTCTTTTCTATAATAATGAGAGAGAAATTGAACAACAGTCTTTCAGCTCTATAGGACAAAGTCTGCAGGATGTGCAAGAAGTTTGGCACCATCTCGAATGACGTTTGAGATTCATATTCACAGCACTTAGACAATCTGAGCCATTGGATGCCTTAGATTGTTACTACCATAAATTAAAAACTCAATTCCAACCATGCATTCCTCATCAATAGCTGATGCACTATGGTGACTACCCCTCAAATCCAGTTCTCTAACATAGACAACCTTTTGGTTGTGCAGCTTGATCCACTTGAAATAGTAGTATATCAGCGTTACCAAGTTTCACATGACAAGTTCGCCACAAACAATATAAAATGTAGTACCTAACTATGTGTCCGAGAGAGATTTCACTGTTAATGTCGCTATCATTTCTTGTATCTTTCTTGGCCAATATATAGGTGTCCCCCACAATGGTTTTCAACGTAAAATTTAGTGTTTGGATTTAGCAAAAATAGATGTGTGGCCATAAATTGAGCTGAGAATAATAAATCACATTGAGTATGCTTTGAAAAGCGTGAATAATAAACCTGCTGTTGATCATACATAAGTTTAATCATTAACAGCAACTGGCATTACCTAATTCATCAATCATCCAAGCACACAACCAACAAATATATCATACATTAAGAGCAAAAAGAAAAGAATAATATAATTGATAAGTAGATACCTACCAGAAGTGGGCAATGTGGTTCTTATTTTCATTGAAGTTGTTGATATAACACTGATGTTCCTGCATAATATCTATGCTCCAATCCATAAAATAAGAAGAAGGCTACAGACTACAGTTCTCTCCTAATGCACAACTGAATGAATACAAGAATGTAGTCAGGTTAAGTTGATGCTTGCTTCCCTAAAACTCTTGGAAATGCAATGCCATTAACTCATTACTGTCCTGTTCAACAAAAAATGAACTTTCGGAATAGATGAGATAGTCAAAGTCAAGACTATTTATCAGATTGAAACTTCAATGTATCAGTTATTAATATGAAATAGTGCAGTTGAAGTTAAAACTTGGGTATAGACTTTGCACGCAAGAACTGCTTAAGAATGTCCTTTTCTTCATCAATTTGTCTTTTCTCCATAGCATCCTTTGGTTTCACTTTTCTTTTCTCTTCCAGCATCCATTTGAAAACTTCACGTTGTTGTTCTTCAGTAATCGGAGCTCGCACTTCCACAGGCATTACAACAGGGACAAAGAAATCTTCATAATTTAGGTCCATTGATCTTGTGATGGGTTCAGGAGGAACTTCAACAGTAGCTTTGCCCTTATGCAATCTGTGTGCTGCTCTTTTCCTATGAACTTCCATTGAGTCTCTCCGTTGTGCCCTTGCAAAAAGAAAAGCTGCGAATTATCAAATACAAATCATGGAGCAACAAAAGCAAATTAGGCAAATAAACCCTCTCATGCCATGTGGATAATTCTCCTTATAGATAGCAGTGGAAATTGGCCAGACAAACTGATAGGAGCCTATGGCCTAGCCTGCGTCAACCAAGACTTGACCAAACTTTTTTAAAATAGACAAAGTCAAAACTTTTTAGAAGCCTATAAGGTACAAAGGTCAGACTACAAACAGCTGAAAAAACCTTTTATTTTTGTCAAGACGGCTCAGCCTAATTAAGTAAATATATATAAATTACTATTGCTATATACAATTTGATATTGTGTTAAATCATTGATTTTTTTAACTTTTTTTGCAATTTTGGCATACCAGCCTACATCCATTTCTGAAATATTTAAAGGTATTATAAAATAGAGTTTATATAAAGTTAACTTCTCTAAAATGTAATGTTAGATATCTAAATAGAACTTAATTTCGTTGGTCTATAAGCTCGTTAGTTTATCTAAAAATAGACTAAATTACTTGAGGTCGTGAATATCAAACAGGTTTTTAAGTAGGATAACATGTCATATTAAACTTACAAAAAGATCGGGTCAGACCTAAAAAATAAGCCTATGACAAGTACCAACCAAGAATGAGGCCTTGACTACTTTTATCATATCAGACTTGAGTCTTGCAAAGCCTAGCTCGGCCTACGCTATTTCTACTCCAACTTATATATATTAAATAGGTTTGGCCCAATCAAAAATTGTACATATTTAAAAAGAGATAGATAGATGTAAAAATTTCACACAAACTCATATAACAAGGTCATATAAAATTTTACCAAAAGGGTACCTTCCCTCTAGACCAAAGACAAATGTAA
This sequence comes from Cicer chorassanicum, assembly GCA_037974735.1. Lineage (NCBI taxonomy): Eukaryota > Viridiplantae > Streptophyta > Magnoliopsida > Fabales > Fabaceae > Cicer > Cicer chorassanicum. Next base: position 2,777,109 of record JBBPBP010000004.1, read on the forward strand.
TTATATATACTAGAGTTTCCATTTCCACTTTTTTCTTGACATCAAAGTGCCTAGAAGGGATTTGAAGTTGAGGCCTATGAATCTATGATGCATAAATGTTTTGACCTATAATGCAACATTATATGATTATCAACAAAATATACTATCTGTGAAACGTATCGTTTTCCCATTACCCTTTTTAAACTGATCACAAATTAACAAAACAAAGTCCAAAAGACATTAGTTTTAATGAGGGACAAAATCATCAGTAATTGGCAGTAACATAGAAGCGGAAATAATTCAAGTGGTCAGTGACTTCACATGGTAGAATTATTGAACATAGACATCCCACCAGGCTGCAAGTACACAAGGTATTATCAATAAAAACTAAAAAGCTACCAATCATTAGACGGCCATGTTATCACAATTTCATCAATGTAAATGTAAGAAAGAACCAGAAAAAAGAAAGAGAAAAAGGACAGACCCACTTATTTTCAGACTGGTAAGTTTAAATGCAAACACATCTTTCAACTGGCTGAAACATTGGGGTGTTCTTATCGTAAGTTTCTTTTCAAACATAATAGGTGTACGAGTTGTAGACAAACAATGTTAGACAAGTCCAAAAACTACCGATCCTCCATCACAACATGCAGTTACATACTCCCTCTGGAATTAAATATAACCAAAAATGGTAGTTGAAAGGTTGATGTATAGGGTTAAAAATTTAGTCCATATATATCAACTTTTCAACTACTAATTTTGCTTATATTTCATTTTAGAGAAAGTAATGATTAGGCATTCATTTCTTGAGAAAAGGGACTTCAAAACAATACACGTATTATTGCAGTGATAACCCTTGAGATTCTCCCTTGCATGCCCCCAAATACCCAAACAAGGCTGACTCATCTATAATTTCAATACCATCAAATTTGGATTAAAAAAGCTACTTTCTTGAATGACCATAGCCCCATACGAATGCAACAAAAATACTATCTCTATTTCACTCAAATCATAACGACTATATTTAATAAAGGCAATGAGTCAGTTGATATAGCGTTTCCCAGCACAACCATGAACTATAACAAATAGTTATGAAATCGTGAAAATTCAAAAATATATTTGAACACATAGTGATGTAATATATCTTGAATGTCAATCATCTATATATGAACGATGCAATCAAATAGCTGTCAATAGTAAACCATTCAAAGAAAAATCTGAATCAAGGACATCTTTTGAAAACTTGAAAACTGTTTGAAAATTTGAATGGATTCTTCCAATGTAAAAGAAACCAACTAGCTTAATGAGACACAGAATCTAAAGAAACATGTGCAGGTGCCACATGGGAATCTTGTGGAAGGGAAAAGTAACAAAAAAATGTGTTAGGCAATTTATCAAACACGTGATAGGCAAAAGCGTGGCAATGCAAAAAAATCACATTGTGATCATTGGTTACAGTAACAGGCAACGACCCATTAATCAGAAGTTCACGATAAAATAAAGTGGAGGTAGAAAGAGACAAAACTGACCTCCAAGTGCAAGATTGGAGAGCAAGAGAAAGCGCCAAACGAACTTGAAGCGCTTCATGAGTAACCCAGTTGGAGATACAGGTGGAGGAGCATCATTCTTTGTCATTTCATGAAAACCAAACGACGATGATGATCACTGCTAATTTTGATACCAAAACAATCGTGAAAGTCTTTGATACACAATATAGGTGTGGTTTGGGTGTGAGTTTGTCTTTTCCCTTTTGTAGTTTTGTTTCTTTTTTTTGGTCAACTTTGTAGTTTTGTTTTGAAGGAGCTCAACTTACATTCGAGTTCAGTTTTTTTTTTTTTGCTACACAAATAAACCCTGATCCCACTAATGGGCCGTACGGCCCAACTATCGCCCAGTACTTTTTAATGTGAACATATAATTTCCAACTTTTTAAATTTCAATTATTTTTTTCACCGTTGAACATATAAGAATTAACGTGGGTAACACTTTTGTCGATCTACATCTAAGAAAACACCTCAATGCAATTTATTCGTCTCTAATAAGATGAGAATAATGTTTCTCAACTTAGTATTTGTATCATCCACCCTACACTACTCTTCCTGAACATATACATTGAATGATAACATTCACAATTTCACATCTCACACAATAAATAAATATATATACACACACTCTCCTCATTATGGGACTTAGTTAGAATCTTTATATGAACACTTAAGATGAGGATTTTTTTTTTAATTTTTTTTATTTTTTACTCTTTTTACGATCACTAACATTTTTTAATATTTCACATATTTACTAGTTTCTTCTTCTTTTTTTTTTATTTGTAAAAAATGACATAACACTCATTCATATTTCATGCATATAACTTTGTGCATATTAATTGCCTTACATTACTAAATATCTTAACTTCGGTGGAGTTCTCTAATACTTTAAATACATTAAGCTACTACATATGTCTCTTTTTATAGGTTTATATTATATTTTTTTTATTAAGAAAAAATTGGTAGTTTAGTTAATGTATTTTTATTTTATGTGTCGATGTTCATAAAAATAATTTCTATATTTGAAGGTGTCAAGTTTAATTTTTCATATTCTAAAATAAATTTGTAGTATTAATAAGAAATATGTTTTTAAAAAAATAATAAAATGCATCTAGTAAATTGGAATATAACTCATATTTAATGACATTATGTTTTCAAAAGACGCTTATAATTAAGAACAAAGGTGCTGTATAAATTTGTATCTCTTAAATTTTCGTTCATTGCATTTATGTTTGTTGTTGTTGAAAATTTTAAATGATATTCCCTACACAACAGATATTATTTGAGATATGTAACTTTAATTATATTTTTCTATACTACTCTTTAATTAATATTATATACATAACATTTAAAATATCATTATATTTTATATTAATAATAATAAAAATTCAACCCATAATAGATAATTTTGATTTCTTAATATTTACTGTTGGACGGAAGCAGTATTTTTGAATAGACAAATATGGAAAAAGTTTAGACCATTTTGATTTTGAATGAGAGATAGTGTGAGAGTTGTCTGATCTGAATGAGTCACGCCGTTGTTGTTGTTGTGTGTCTACTGTCTACCACTTCACCAAATCAAGAGCCAAGCCATTTGCGTTATTACTGTCAAGCAGACAAAATGTAAAATCAACAATGGCATCCCACAAAAGGATCTCTTCTCTCTACACACACAAAATAAAAAGCTGCATCTCAAACATGAATCATCACTGTCATGATTGAGAACCTCGCGGGATAGGTCAATCTTAGATTATAAAACATTTCAAAATACTAAACCGTTTCAATGATACGGAACACGAAACAACGTGGGAACATAAAAGGAAAAAGTAGTCACGTTGCTTTCTCACCTGAAATAAAGAGTACCCATTCCGTTCCCCTTATAAAGTAACGACTAATTTTTTCCTTAACACGGTGCGCTTAAAATTACAATAGTTTAAAGAGTGATATTAATTACTACAAGGTAAATCTTCTAAAAAAAACACAAGAATAATGGATAGTTAATTTATTAGAGGTTGGTTAAAGAATTATTGTTATATTTGATGGAAAGTATGAGAGTGATAATATAAAAAAATAATCAAATTTAGTATTTTTTTATTATCATAAATATAAAATAAAATTAATGTTTTAGAAGTAATGTACCCAGTAAGAATTAGAGGATACAATTGAAAATAAATAAATAAAATTAAAGTAAAAAATGAGAATAACACTTGTTTTAATAATTTTTTTTACTAATTAATAACACCTGTTATAAAATGAAAAGAGTATGGTTCCATTTATTCAATCATTTTTCGGCAATTCTTAATGTACTAGTATATATAGTATATATGTTTGGTTTTATACATAAAATTGGTTTTCGTTTACCTTATATCAATTAAAATTGATTCTAATCCAAACGTACTTTTTATCAAAAAAAAATATTATTCAATTTATTTTTATATAGTTATACTCAAACATTAATTTTACATTCAAATAATTGAGTAACTTTTATCTAAAATTAATTTTTGTCACTGCAAAATAAATCTAACTTATCCAAATTAAGAGTATGTGCATTCAAAATGAATCACAAAAGTCCACTTCAAAATTAGAATGTGATAGAAAAAGAGATATATAAAAGAAGAAAAAAATAAAATGTTGATCGAGTGTATATGAAAATTGGAGATGCATATATATCATTATTGTAGTTTTTCATATATAATAGTAGTAACAAATTCATGAACAAGAGACATTCATCATATTTTTATTGTCTACTTGTTCAAATCAAACATATATCATTAAATTCAACTCTCACACAACAATGTAACTTTATTTGTCCAATTCTTCGTTACCCTTTCCTAATATGATTTCCTAACTTCATGGCACCCTCTTCTAGCACAAAATCAAACTAGTCCTAAGATCGATAGAGTAGCATATTAAAGATCAAAAAGCTAGTTAAATAAACATTAATTAAAATATTAACTGTGGACTAATCCATAAGATAATGCCATGAGCAAGATAGCAGCCTCCTTCTCATCCTGAGGGAAAACTTGTTGAACAGCCAAATTGTTACTCAACATTAATGTGAAATCCTCGAAACTAAAATTGTTTCTAGTTTGAGATGGTTTAGTTTCAAGCTTGCGCTTCTTTTTCATATGTGGTACTTTTGAAGACAGATGAATTTTGGACTTATTCTCTTTTTTCTGCAACTTGTTTTGCTTCACAGATGATGTCTTATCAACTGTCATCACACCATTTGCAGATGCTGCTGCTGCTGCAGCCATAGCACGTCGAGCCTTCCTTTGTCTAATCCCACAAGCGTTGCAAAGTGTCTGTTATATTTTCAACATCATAACTAACTAATTAGCAAAATAATATAAAATAATGCTGTTCTTCTCAAATCCTACTTATTGATAAAGCACTTGTCAAAAGTTTAAGCCTAAAAAGTACATAAATAACAGGATTAAAGAGATACAGTAATTCATTAGTCAATCAATATTTCTTTCTATAAGATAACACCGTGATTACATAAAAAAAATGTAGTTTTTATCAAAATTGCAATAATTCATGATCTTACTAAATTGACGGTTAATTTTGAAATTTGAATTGAATTTACAAATTGGTATTTCAAGAAATGAAAATGAAGTAAATAGGAAGGAAGTATACCTTGGGGCCTTTTGGTCCACTTCTCCAAAGAGGGGTCTTAGTAGTGTTGCAATCAGAACAAACCCTAACAGTAGGATTAGTTGAATAATTGTTGTTGCTGCTGCTGCTATTATCTGTTCCTACCGGTGACAGTGGTTGCTTTTGATTGTTGTTAGAGCTATTTGGTACGTCATCAGAATCTACCATCTTTGAATTTGAATACATCTCAACTGCTTCAATATTATTGTTATTATTAATTTCATTATCACTTTCTTCTTTTTTCCATCTAATTGTGAGTTTCTGTTTCATGCTTCTGCTGTCATGGTTTTCTGCACTTGAAGGAATCATCTTCTCAACCTAAACATCACATGATCAAAACAAATTAAGACATATATAGTGATCATCATAACTATATATATTATGAATATGATCACGGATTAACTATGTAATATAATATTTTACCTCTTCAATATAATTTGGCAAGTCAGAGTATTGATTTGGGGGATCTAATAGAATAGGATATGAAGTGTGATGGTTTGAAGTAGAAAATTGATGGGAATGATGATCTTGATTAAGATGAAGAGATAGTGAATGGTGATAAGGTGGTGATGGAATCATGGATGAATACACAAAAAATATTGAGAGAAAAGAGAATATGAATGAGTGCAAAGTATTGTTTAAATAAGAAACTGAAACGGACTTGTTCCATTTTGTGATCCACTACAAATATATAGAATAGAATCAGAGATCATATATGTGGCAACATGTGATCTACTCCTCTGTTCATCATATAAGAATAAATTATATTTATTTTTTTTTTGAAATAAATGAAAATTTAATATACTTATTTTTGGTAAATTAAATTATATCAATATGGTCAAAATACTCATTGATGTTTGATCAAAACTGTGATGAAAATTAGACTATTTAATTACATTAAATGTTTTTTTATATACTTATTGACTGAAGTAAATATGCATATATACAGTAGGAATTAAAGGGAGGGGAAATTTTCTCCCCTACTCTTTAATTTTATTAGTACATTAACGGTGACTCTGATCAGGATGACATTGCAAATGAAAGTAAAAATAATATTTTCTTTTAAAATAATTATTATAATCGATCATTTTATAT